>CM057131.1:1292128-1724779 GCA_029964075.1 Patiria pectinifera | reverse complement strand
TCTTTGTTATCGTTGCATTCAGTAAAGTTAGTACATCAATTTCATCAAGTTTTCATCCGTTTTCATCGTGTTCTACTGTGTATATTTTCGTCATTATCGTTAGTAATATCTTCGTCCATTTCGTCTTCGTCAACTGTACATAACTGTTAGTCTTTGTGGGCGTTATTTCTGCCATATTCGGTGAGAATAAAACCCGAACTGTTGTTCGACGGAACGTACGTCTCCGACTAAGTCGTGGTGCACCGTCGTCGGACTATACCCCGCAGCAGGCCCTTGATCATCGGACAGGCGTAGAAATTAGTCATCAGAGGTGAGTCGATGTCGGAAAATAACCATATATATCCTACAAACTAAAACAAATGGAGGTGCATTGTTAACAAGAGAATCTTAACTTGTCATTTTGACAGATGTTGATTCCTCTGACTATTTTACCTCGTGTGTTGCCTGTATTCCTTGCGCATTTTGTCGACTTGAGGCATGCACTGCTTATCAGTGCGATTTAGTCTGGTAACTTAACACATGGCATCAATGTTGTTGAAATACAATAGATTCCAGGAACACTATATAAACACGACATGTACCTATAGCTGTATGAGATATACCGAATCTGTGTGTTTCGTGGTATGGTAAATAAGAATCAAGTCCATCAGCCACCAATTGAATTGTGGTATACTTAGACGGTTATTGGTCAGCCCGCTTTGGCCAGCATCAACAGACCACACCTCCTTTAGATAGTCGCTAAGGGTCGCGTAATCCTGCTCAAAAAATGAAAGCCTTTCCTTGTGTTTCTCCCTGGAAATGGCATGGGCTCAGAAATTCTACATCATCAGCTGTAAAAGAAGTTGCTCCTCCGTTGTTTGTCACAAAAGCGGCTCCACTAGGTCTACGGGCTTAGCTTTGGGATGTACAGTTATCCTTGCGGTATATTTGAGGATCAAAATTGCTCCTTGCATTTTTTATTTTGAGATTGGCATCGGACGGCACCACTCTCGTTACCCTGAGTTCTAGAGAATGCCAATAGCATTTCAAAAGTCTATGTCAATGTTAAGACCGCTGCGAGTGGCGGTGGGGCGCCCTCTTGCGGCACTGAACGGGGACCTTTTTGATACGACCCCGAGTAACCTTTAAAAAAAAAACAGTTGGATAGCCCACACACGTTTCTCATTCAAAAAGACTATATAACTCATTCAAATGGACTATATACTGTCGTCTCTATCTCGGATCGCTCGGGGAGAAGCAAAGTGGTTGTCCGCGGATGACCCCTCCCTGAGCCACCTGCTGCATGAGCTGGAGAGATTAACCGCGTCAGAGAAAATAATATGCATCAATTTACCTTTAATGCCTGCAATGTTTTTACGGCGCGTCAGATTATCGGGCGCTTCGGCAACAGATAAGCTATTCATTTTTGAAATCACTCGTGCCTCTTGCTTAGATCAGCTCGATTTTTCTCTCTGCGTATGCACATCATCCGTTGTGAATTGGAAAAGCGAGACACAAACTGGTATAGAGCATCACCACGGAGAATTCACGCGGAATTATGATTCTTTTTCATCCTCGTACCCACGATATCGGGACGCCATAATTAAGCGCTGTTTATGACACATAGTACGAGACGCCAAAGAGAACAAACAGCAGCTGCTAGCGGTTAGGCGATCAACAAGAACCCCAAAATACACAGGTAAGATTTTTCCTCATTCCACGACGTGCTGGCCCCGTACCTTGGTACATCTGATTCGCCGCACGAACCCTGGAGTCCCCCCCCCCCTCAGAGCACGTGGTAATTCAACCCCCGGACAATGTATTGGTAGACCCTCGGGGCCCGTAAAGAAGAAGAAGTAGAATAAGAAAAAAAAGAAAAAAATCCCGACTCGTTTTAAGCCCCGTCAAACTTCACATGTCGAATTGAGGCTGACGCCTGAGGGCGCACAGTATTGGCGAGGTGTGTGACAGTGAATTATACATGAGGATGAGATGTGTTGTGTGTAATGTTGCAGGATGCGCGTGTACATCGAACCATGTTGCCGCTGATTTCAATGGAGTTGATGAAGGAGACACCAAACACAGTTCACCATTTGTTCGTTTCCGTTTGCCGAAAACACTATAAACCAAAGCGTATTTCACCATTGACATTGTGCCGTATTAATAATTATAATCACTGATACTTGACTGTACAGTGTATTGTACCAACACTGTCATTTTTTTCTTCATAATTTGCCATAATTTTTTAAAGGTGCTTACTTTGACTCAATTATGTGCTATTCTTGCAAAGGTACCAGACATTTTTGCTTTATATATTCTAAATATTTCTCAATGGAATGCATTTTAAAAGGACGTCTTATTACGGTGGACAGTTAATGCAGGTATTTTTCAAAAATGAAACACTATGATGTCAATGTAAAAGATATGCATAAAATCAAACGAATGTTGGCATTAAGTATGCAGTCGATAAACATTGGGGAAATATCTTTAAACAAAATACCAAATCGTTGTTCATCATAATCTTGTTTTTAGCATTATAATTGATTATTTTTGAGGTAAAGTTAGACCCTAGATGTTTGTGTACGGACATCAATTCAAAGAAGAAAAATTGTCAATATAAAAGATATGCATTAAAATAAATGAGCATTATGTCTTTTATTATAAGCAGTTGATACACATTGAAGACGATCTTAAGAAAATTAACTGATTGTTCAACAGAATTTTGTCTCCAGCATAACGGATTATTTTATGCGCAAGGTTAGGCCCTCCGATGATATGTACACGGACATCATCATATGCAGGCGGGAGGACAGGCACTTAGTTGCATGCCGTATCCATGGAAACGCGGCGGACTCCCGGATTGACATATCCAATTCAATTCCGAGTCTTGACAAACATGGGACTTTGTTTGAAAGACCTTGATCTGTTGGTTCAGACCACGACAAGAAATGAAAAAAAAACGCAAGGTTGTACAAAAACTAAGGACAAGTCGTATTATGCTGCCACTTATTCCTGTAAAAAAGGAAACAAATAAGATGAGAGGAACGGAATGATAAGAAAGGGCTTAAAGATGACAGCGTGCACGCGATGGGTATGGATCCTTCGCGACTTGTAGCGTGCTATCAGAGATTAGACTGAAGATAGGAGTGTATCCCGCTGCCGATACGCTGCTTAGAAGGAGGCCTTATAACGCCTTGAAGTGTCGACATTGATGCCTATCTTAGAGTGATGCCCAGCTAAGAAGATCCCAATATATATCCAGTCGTGAGTCAGAAATCTGTTTAAAAAAAGAAGGGGGAAAAACACACACAGTATTTCCATTTTAAAGGCAAGCAAATAATATTATTGAATTTTAAGAAATCTCAATGTACATTTCTTTTAATTTCTCTTAAATATCTATCGTCCTTCTGTCTGTATCATTTCTGTGTTCCTTTCTTCAATTAACAAGACCTGTTTATTCGAATCACTTGATTCGATTGTATTCTCTAGAATTTCCAAGATACGTCTTTGTTTATTTCTTTGTTCATGTGTTGTGTGTTTTTTATTATTATTTCTAGTATGAGCGGCTCATTGTACTTTAGTTATCCAAAGTAAAATTAATTGATTAAAGGAAGTATCATCTTACGTGTGCTAACGACAATAGCTAACCTTTAAACAGTGACATGAATAAAATATTCCAGAATGTCGATATGTTGCACACATCTATTCAGATCCTCAGAAATTAAAAATGTAACTTATAAATATAAAAATAACAAAACGGTCAAGTTACTTTCATAATATGACTGTCAGCAATTTACAGACGGCTCATCCCAGACTCATGTTGTAACTGCGCAACGAAGTGTTAAATAATTGAACTTAGCTGTATAAAATCTTTAATAAAAACACAAACAGGATTTTTTTTCGCGCCTAAACCAACAACAGCAGCAAGCAAGCAAGCGAGACATTTCGCTTGCAGCTCACGTGTAATTTTTTGCCTTACCCTTTCCGACCGTAGTGCCTCGCGACACGGGGAGCTGCGTGTGCGACCGGGCGTGCCTAATGCAACAAATGTTCAATTCAGTCCGCGCGCGGGGCCGCGTGAAATGATTTGTCAATTTCCATGTGGATTTGGCGCGCTTTTCCGGCGAGGCGTGTGCGAGTTGACTTCTCTCGTTTAAAGAAAGAAGCGGGATTTTTTTTTTAAATATTACTATTCATGGGAGGCACTTGGGAGGCGGACAAACGCTCCATCGGAATGGAAATTGGTTGTTAACGGAAATACAATAAACACCTTGTCTCGGTGCCGCACGCTACAAACAAAATGGATGCCAAGTTGCTCCTGTTCCTGTCAATAATTCATCATAACAACTAAAAGTGTATATTTTGGCAACGTGTAACATAAACTCATTACCGACGTGAAATGAAATTCCTAGATGCATTAGGATATGTGGCGTATTCAAAACCTAAAATAACATTTTGCCAAACGTGATACGGGAGCACACAATTCTTAATAATGAAAGGTTTGCGGAAACACCATGTGCGAATACTTTCTCAACTAAGAGAATGGTTCTGGAAAAAAACCCAGAGGTATAAACTCGACGTTCCAGTCAGAACATACACACATGAAACCATTTAATTGACATAACATCGAACATACTGACCGGAACGTCGAGTTTACACCTCTGGTTCTTTTCAGAACCATTCTCTTAGTTGAGAAATTATTCACACATGGTGTTTCCGCAAACCTTTCATTATTTAGTATCTCCACCATGCAAAGCCTCAAATCTTACTCACACAATTCTTAGCCTCCCTCACGAGACGCAACTTCTTGGTTTGGACATCGTAGTCTTCAGCCTGTCACTTTATTGTTGTCAATGGAGATCGAATCTCGTCTAGCCTCAGGTTGTTTTCCTGACCATGCGCTGAGATTTCTTTTTCATCCAACGCTCCCACTCAGTTCATATTTCAAACCATCACTTCTCCCATTTCCCCAATTTTCTCCAACTATGTATTTTTGTTTCGTTGAAGGCGGTGTGCAATACGATACAAATTACACGACATTAAATTTTGATATCGGGAGAGCTGTGAGTGTAATATTATCTCAGTTAGATCAAATTAGAATATCACAACTGCGACTCCAGCAGAAGCAATATACGATCTCACAAGATACAAGTGAAGACTTAAAGATGATGAAACAACATGGGATAAATCAAAGAAGAAAACGAGATGGTGATGCCCATGTCTTATTAAAGAGCTCCAACCTCTCCACTTACCGATAGGTATACTACCTAACTCCATACAGAACTGATCCTGACACAGGAGTTGAAAATTACAGGGAATAAAAACTCAAAGCAAACCAAACATCAAGAACCAAGTTTGCATATGTTTCTTCCCAAATAAGTTATGCTCACAAAATTATGGAAGATACCGTCTACGTATTTAAAGGCGAACAAAGCTATTGAAACTAGAAAGCACTCAGAGAGCGTAAACCTCCGCCAAGGTTAAACAATTCCCCGCCATATGGTCAGTACTCCCAAAAGAAATACTCGCATAAATGGTGAAAAATCCTTTTAAAAAAAGCCTTGATCTAGAACCAGATCCGGATCACTCCCAAAATCTAATCGATTTGTACTTGTACCAAGGACCACCCCTAAATTGTTTTTCGTGCAAATTCGTCCATAACTTTTTGAGTTATCTTGTTAATAGACAAACCAACCAACCAAGCAATCAACCAACCAACCAACAAACTCCCATGAAAACATAACCTCCGTGGCGGAGGTCGCAATTGTGACAAGAATCAAAGGCAGAGTTGTAAACCTTATCCGACTTTTTGTTTTAAAGTTGCAGATATCAAAATAATTTCGCAGATATTTTCTGAATATACAAAGATGAAAAGAAAATTGAATGGCAAAAGGTAATAATAGGGTGCTTATTTAAAAACGGAAAAACACCAAACTTACAACACGATGTAAATGACAGCCACATTGCAAAATTAAAAAAAAAATCTGAAGCAGAATATCGTGTATATTGGCCGGTCAGCATTGAAGGGCCTTTTTTCATCTCAAGGGGGCAAAAAGGTACGACGTGTAGAAAACTGTAAAATTCTTGGCAGATTGCTTGTAAAATTGCTTCTATAATTAATTTGCTGCACTGGTTACCCGCAGTTGCCGCCGCGCGTCAAGTTCTATTATATGGGGAAAAAAGCAGAAGATTGCGCAATTTATTTCAAAGTCGTCGTTGGAGATTGCAATCTCGGCAGTAGAAAAAAAATTAAATTAAAAAAAATATGAGTGCTGAGGACTCTTCTCGTCCTGAAATTAATTGAAAAAAAGAAAGAATTATAATTTTGAAATCTCCATCGTGACAAAACACACGAAGAATTGTTCATAGTCTCGCATAATGTCGAGCGACTATTTGAAAAACTGCAGCCCTATATCTGCTGAATATACCATTTAATCTCAGTGAACAGAATTGAAAAACCTGATTTACAACACAAGTCTGTTCCCAAGACTAATGTCGTTCTTGTCAGTTATTCCTGTCTGCAGGAAAGAATGCATTATTTCCACACAAACACACAGAAAAGCCGGAAAGAAATCTGTACCATGCAAAGACATATGCGCGGTTGGCCCACTTCAGACGAATACCTCATTATCCTAATTATTCAACACGTGTCGCGCGCACCGCGCAGACCTCCTCATCAGGCCCCTTAAGACGCTAATTAGGATATAAGGACCTCATCAAATCACTCTAATTAGGCCAACTGGCTTCCTGAACTCGCCTGCCGTTTCTCCTCATGTCCTGCTGCGTTTCTCCCGCTAAACAAGGGGAAATCTCCTTCAAACACAGCCAGAAACAAGCCCAATCCTCAATTATTGAACAGAAGGTTTCCATGGGTTATAGAAAAAGGACAACAGATTAGGTCTAGGAATTTTTTTTAATGACTTCTTTAAGAAGAAAGAAGAGAAGAAAATACGTCATTATGTCTGCTCCCGAGTGAAACTGGTAATGAAGGGTTTGGGGAATCCTGTGGGGTTTTTAGTTGGATAATGAGACAACCTTGCAATTTAATGGGTAAAATGATACGAGGGAATGGAACATCCGACCATTTTTTTGGGAAATAATTACTCGCCCTGGGCTAGGACGGGAGAAACATGAACGACGGAAGACTTATATCACCATGAGAACATCTTCCATTGCAAGAAGTCAATTTGGTACGTAATGATTTCGTTCGGTATCAAGTAATTCAAGAAGATAAAATAATATAGAGGGCAAACAGAGAGGAAAAAAACAAGGAGAGACGAGGTGGTCAATTTTAGTTTTTGAAACTAAGGTAAAGTTGCAAGGGTTTGAAAAAAAATATTCGTCACTGAAAGATGGCGCCATTGTTTAGTTTTTTCCTTAACTGGACTTCAGGATACTTGAAGTCATCTCCAGAAGAAAAAAAAATCCCGCATTACCATGGAAACGCGGTCGTGAACACATAATGAGATTTTTTTTCTTTTTTCGCATTAATAGCTGACTAGTAAAGCTGTGATGATTTTTTGTTTTTCCGAGAGTTCCTTGAAGTGACGCCAATGATTCCATTTTATCCAAATAAACCCCCAAAAAATGCAATCTTATGTAAGTGCTTCTGACTTTTCTTCATAATATTATTATGTAACTACCAAAACCGCAACAGCTGTTTGAGTATTACAGGGCGTACACGAGAGACATATCTAAACAGTTTCATTCAAGAATATTGTTTAAATTCCCATTGTAACAATTTAGACGATTTTTTATTGGTTTTATTGTTAAACATGATTTCTCTTATTTTGTTACATAAATTTTATAAAACAATGGTTTATTGTGTTGTAAAAACAACTGTTTATTGATATTTTTGTTTTTGTATTTGACACACCTGGCCGATATGCAACATAAATTTGGACACAATCTCGTGAAATATTTTGTACTTCCTTTGTCGCAAAAATGTGAGGAAATACAAATTCATCACCATCATCATAATGAGTGATCTTGTCGATGATTTTCGAGAAGGGTAATTTTCCCCTGTGATAGACCGTCGCTCCGTGAATCTGATAACCCCAAGCCCCCGTCCCGGCGAATTTGAGCTCCGTCGGGGGAGAAAAGCCCGTCTTTATGACAGCAAGTACGAGTCACTCGGGCCCGCCATAAACGCCGGTGGATATCGACCGCGACAGGGGCTCGCTCAGGTACCCACGCGACACCGGAAAAGTCCGGTCCCGCTGAGCGACGTAAAGTCAATGGCGGACAAAAAGGGATCGATTGACGATAGGATTTCCCGTCGCTCCGAACCGGCTCCCATCGGAGGGAGCGCGCACGGGAACTAGAGACGAGCACAAGCGCGGGAAAGAAAATAAAAAAACCGCGGGAAAAAGTCTTCAGTTTATCAACAGTCACATTTGCAAAGAAATAGCCCCACTCGCCCGCTGTGCTCTTCGGATGAAGAAGATTGACAGAAGGGGATAGTGCAGAAAGGGGATAGGAAAAAGTAGCTGTTGCCAAATCGTTTCTGACCTTTCTCCGGTTATTGTTAAGGCCTATATTTTGCCTGAAAAATAACAGTGCTTCGATTTCTACTTTCAGAATTAGCAGAATTCTTTTTGAATCAACAAAACTTAAGGGCCTAATGTTTGGATCCGAAGCAGGACTTTTCTCACAGGCAAAATGCTTTCATTTTGATTGACTATTTTAACTCATTATATTTTCGTCGCATTCCAGATTTTGACATAAATAATGAATAACAGCTCTAAATCAGTTTTAATTATTCATGCTCTTTTATATTTAAGAATATATTAATCTTTAAAACAGTTTAGATTGTGATTTTATGGAACTATTCATCAAAGGTCTGAGAGCTGTTTACAACTAGCACATGCGCATTGGGACCAATGCAAGAACAAAATGGAGAAAAAAAATGAGTTAAAAAAAAACAGAATTGGGTTTGGGAAGTCTGAGTAAGCTATGACAACCTTGCAAGCCCAGGGAGGCCGGCAGCACGCAGCGGCTGTCACAATAACAACTTGCCCGATTGTCCCAGCTAATTCAGAGTAAATTGAATCGGGGTTTCCGGTCAAACGGAAAAAATAATGACGATTTCCCGCTCGGGGTGGCCAACGGAACATTCGCCCTTTTTTTATACGCCAGTTGCAAGTCAGACAACAAGTTAAATCGGACTTGAGGGAAGCTGAAAATCGCAAAGTGCCTTCTCGAATCTGTTGTCAACATCCTCACTTTCCATTTTACGAATTTAAACTCGCGTCAATGCAAACCAAGTCGAGCTTTGCAGAAATCCCCCTTCCTTCTCAGAAACCACGCGTAAAAATTGACCGCCTTTCATATTCCAAGACCGCAAATTCGATTCTGATTCTTTACTCAGCAATATGAACAAAATATGCACCTTATCCCCACTTCAGCACGAGTTTTGTTTGATGAGACTCTGCCCCCGTTCTTCACCGTTGGGATTGTGTGTAGCCACTTTCATTTTCTAGATAGGATTAGAATGACCACATCTTATCATTGTCTACGGCATTTGAAATGGTAATTATGTGGCCTGTCAAGTCCGGGTTCCAATTTATTATTCTCGACACAACAATAGGGAGCACAGATCCCAGCTCATCAATACGGAAAATGGAGCGTTGGATGTCCCGGCGGAACGAAGGGCGAAAATTGCCAATTCACTGGCAGGAAATACAACCCAATTTCTGATATTAAAAACAAGAATACATACTGCAATTACATTTGCACAATTAACACATATAGTAGGCTTATATGGGTCAGAAACCCTTCCAAATTACACCCTAAACAAAAAATGAAACTTAGTAAAAAAAAAAAACCGAACAAAACACAATCAAACATGAAGATTTTAAATGAAGATTTTAATGTGTTTCGATAAGTATACAAGCCACACACAAGATTATCTATACTAATTTATTTCCTTTGTATCACGTTTTTGAGAGAACGGGAAATAAATGTTTTTAATTGATTTTTTTAAATAAAACTTCAGTAAGATAAGATAGTAAAATAGTCAAATTTTACTCTTAGTAGATAACCTGATATATACTATGGTTGAAACTCTACGATGAATGTAAATCGAGTTGGAAGCTGAAACGGTTAGATTTTGATCACTTCTCAAGAACTATAAAGAAATCAGTATTTATAATCAGGGTATTATTTAATAGTATAATGTGTTTTGTATTTTAAAAAAGAAGACATTGTAAATCAATACCCGCTGTTTCAGAAATATCGTAATAGATATCCAATGCTTTCGTTTGACCACAATGTATAATAGCTTTTCATAAATATCTCTTTTATGTACGAAACAAAAATTGATTCGAATTTATCAGACACAATAAGTAAACCCATGCACTAAAGTTTACGAAAACAAATGCTTCCATGATAGCATTCAGCGTTCAAGATCCCATAATAAATATTGAAAGCTTTTATCGGCGGGCTTGCCAGCAACCTGATACCTGTAAAGTCTTTTGTTTTTATTTCAATCTTTAATGTATTCAACAGCACGCTAAAACATGTTGACAATGTCCATGACATGTCTCTAAACGTTGTACCAGAGCGCTGTCCCTACTTCAGGCGTCACTCTTCATGATTATATATGCTGCTTTCTCTATAATTGTCAGATCATCTCGAAATTTTCTCAAGATTGTTATATATTCATTTCTCAATAAATATTTACGTTCCTTCTTCTTCAGAGCCGGCCAGGAGCAACCACCCACGCGGGATTCGCAAACAAATTTTTTAGTTTTTTTTTTCATTTCCTCATAATACCCCCGCCAAAGCCCCACTAACTACAACTCATCTTGTACCGCCGGAGCTTTTCTGAGAAATCCCCTGAAGAGTCGTTGGACCCGATCTCCTTAGCTCTCTCGCTCTCTCTCCGTCTAAATTTTACATGCACTTGGCCGTTTAGTAATGGGCTTCGGACTCCTCTTAAAAAAAAGAAAAAAAGAAGAAAAAAAAGAGGCATAAATTTTCCTAGGCCACTCAGAGTGAGATCCATGTAGTAGACTTTGAACCCGAGCAGAGTTATACTCCGAGTCTTATTTCCGCTATCCCCATTTATATGCCGGAGAGAGCCGTCTTGCGGGGCTTTAAGCCCCATCTGTAAATGAAGATAGATGGTGGACGGGCTTCCGGCGATGGGGCGCTCCGGAGTCAGATTTAGAGCCTGTATGAGCACCGGCAGACCTAATCGTAAGAGGCTGTTATATGGTGTTTTTTCTACTTCTTCTTCTTCGTACACGTCTTGTCTTTTTTTTTTAACCCTGTGAATCTGTCTTTATAAAAATAATTGCCAGCTGCCAGTATCTCAGCTGCTTCGACAATCACCCCAAGAAGAAAAACTCTGACAGCAATTTTTATCTACATATTTGACGAGTTCTAATGAAAAAACAATACACACACATGCAGTACATTGGCCGCACTAGGAAATTGTCAAACTTCTGAACAATTTTAAAACACCATAATTACAGGTATTACAAAATCGTATCTATAATAAGATCATTGAGGTTGTTAATTTGAAGTTTCAATGATGTATTTTAACACTCATCTCATTTATTATGTTTTTCTACGCTTCGAAATTTGAAAAAAAAAATTACTGACGACCTTGCCTATTCCACTGAAACAGAGAAAACTGTATTTTTCTACATTAAACATTCTCACTGATTCCCTGCATCGATCCACGGACCAGAACTATGACGTCAGGGTGACGTCAAGCGTTAAATCGATTGACAATTTTGTCCTGCACGGGGCCGGGTGACCCGCATCTCAATATTATGTCTGCTGTTATTATTTGGTGATATTTTCACCCGCCTTTGGTGACGTGCCAACGTCGATATACGGTAAGCATTGCCCGTCTGGAGTTATCAACCGAAAGGGTATCATATACTCGCCCTCGCTGCGTGTTTCTATCTGTACCGCGTCCTTTCCTCCCGGGAAGAAAAAAAGAAACGATTTAGACGTCCCAAAAAGGTCAAACTCGATAACTGCCAAGACACCATAGGGCACAGGTCACAATTTTGCCAAGAAATAGTGAAGAAGTGATTGATGTCAACACCACTGAATTTAAACAGCATTGAGCAACTAGAAAGCACTCAGACAGCGCAAACCACCGCCAAGCCCAAACAATTCCCCGCCATATTGTCAGTACACCTAAAAGAAATACTCGCATAAATGGTGAACAATCCTTTACAAAATCCTGGATCCAGACCCAGATCCGGATCACTCCCAAAATCTAATCCATTTGTACTTGTACCAAGGGCCACCCCTAAAAAAATTCTTGCAAATCCGTCCATAAATTTTGGAGTTATCTTGTTAACAGACAAACCAACCAACCAACAAACTAACCAAATCCAATGAAAAGAACCTCCTTGGCTTGCTTCACTTATACGATTCTTTCCAATTTATTTCGGATTGAATATATGTATTTCTTTAAATACAATTTTTATAATTTTGTATGGAGCAAAGGGATACGATATTATCATTCATGTTGTTATGTTTTAATGTCGTAAATGTGTATTTTCAGGATTTGTATGCAGGTGAATATGGGAAAGATGAAAGATTTATTAGAACAATCAATGAGAACAAATATTTTGGTTCCATTCAGGGATCGAATATAATTATTTGAAGCATTTTGAGGCCGAAACGAAAGGTAACATCTCGCAAAAGCTTCATTCGTAATGGTACCAGATGTGATATAGATGTGATGCACGACAAGGGACAACTAAGGGATGAACGAAGATGGCCTGCTTATTGTCAGTTCCCCGTCATCCTGCTAATACTGCCTGGAAAAGGTCTCTCTTTTATTATTCATAAAGCCAGCTTTGTTATTACAACGCAACGGTAAAACCAGGGAAACTGGATGGCGATATTAAAGCCATTTCATCCGAATGAAAGTATTTTTTGAGAGACTTTGGCAAAATAATACCAAAGATAGCAATTTTAATCCGGCGTTTGCAAGATGCGCGTGTATCGGGTGAGTAACCGCAGTCGTCCGGGCGGGTATTCTGGTTCTTTTCAGAACGATAATCCTCTTAAAAACATGGAGTTCTGTTGTTACGGGAAGGACATGTATTCCCTTCAGATGAGACATGACAAAACACTCGGTCATTTCAAGACGTATGCATTTGCAATCCTCGGCGTCTTTGTCTTTCTTTTTGTCTCTGTTTAGAAAAAAAAGACTCAATTAAAGTTCCGACCCTGCGGTTGCTTGCTGCGCTAACTGTATAGGTTCATCAGATGCCAAAATATCGCACGTTGGGATGGGCTGTAAGTTTGCAGTTTTGGTTTGAATAATTTTTCATTTAATCTGTATCAGATAGCCTCATTTATTACACCTTTGCAATAAGTCAAAGCTTAATACTCACAGATTGGCGTGGACTTACGTATCTGACACATGCTAAACCATGTTGACAATGTGAGGGACGTGTCGCTAAACGTACCAAAACGGCGTTCCTACCTCAGGCGTCTCTCTTCATTATACGCTGCTTTCTAATGATTGTCAGATCATCTCGGAAGAGACAAAGACACGGGCATGTAAAATTGTGATATCGGGTGGCCTAAGGTTGGTCTTTTATGGCTATATGACTTTTTTTATTGTGCTTGATGAAAAATTAAAGGAATTACAGACATGGCATATTAAAGTTATACCAATCTGTACATGTTGAACAGTATCCTGGTACAACTTAAGTTAACCCTTTTCTCGGTGTGTATTAATGTTCCTTCGATATAAAGACCTCATGTGTTGCAGGTGTCTCATATGGTGATCTTTGTAAATTAATTGATTATCAATGAATGCACAAATTGATTTACTTGTGCCTAACCAGGTGATACAAAAACCATAGCCCTCCAACTCCGCCTCGACACCTAGTCTATACAATTTGCATTTAAATTAAGTGCAGTTATCAACCGGGGGGAAAAACCCGGCGTTCGTATGCAGATTGACGCATTTCTAAAACGACTTATCGTTTTATCTTAGAGTAGATAACATCAATCTACCCCGAAAAGATATTCATACATTCATGTGCAAATGACAACAAGCTTTAAGCTAAGCTATAGTGGAATCCCGCCTGCGGGCCATTTATATGTTCGCAAAGAAGTTGCCTATACCTTAGTTGAGAGAGTTAACGGCAACGTTGAACACAAGTTCGTTTTACATTTTTAAAGGTGGAGTATTGACCATTTGCGTCTATCCCAAAATTAACTGACCAAATTATTGTTACTAACTTAATTGGTTTAAGGATAATAATGACACTAAACTCACTGTGAAATTATTCTTTCTGGCATGCTGTCATTTTGAAGAAAACAATAAAGAAGGTCATTTCCAAAGATGCGTCAAATGACGCATTTTTGGAAATTTCCGTTTGCCAGTTTGGTTTGTAATTGGGTGAATCCATGAATGGGTGCGCGCAAGCGTTGACACGACGCACACGCGCGCGTGGCTGCTATTACTCGTAAGTTCAGTGCGCGTGACATCGCGTTGCTGCAATCGGCTGAATGAGAACGTGTCCCGGACGCTGATTTCGGGCGCAATTCAAAACACGACTCGACAACTTTTGAATTGGAGTCCATATCCTAGAATATTGTTTTTTTCTGAATATACAACATTCACAGAGCTAAAACTTCATCAGGTTAGTTGTTAAGCACCCGTCTTTTAGATTTTGAGCACTTTTGTTGCTTCAAACGAACATAATGCACAAATGAAAATAATGATCCATACACTACCTTTCAGTTTGTCGGATCTCAATTTCTAACCAAGAAAAACAAATTATGTTATTATTGGCGTTTATACGCAAACTTGTGCAGCAGCTGCAGTGATCCGTTTGGCATTACAAATGCACATTTTTATCTCGACTGACATCGCTTCAATAAAAACATACGCTGCCTAATGCTGTTTATCAGTACCAGGTATCGCTGCGAAAACAGCGATGACGTCACGCATCATGACGTCATAGACCATATATGTTTATATTTACCCATGGAAAAGGTCTCCGAAGTGTTTTTCGTAGGATGAACTGATTCGCGACTCCAAAAATCCCGAACGACGTGCGTCTTGCGACGCTACTTAAGCACATATATTTACATTTATTGTCTTGAATATGCTTCGTGTACAAAATATCTTGCCTTGAATTGAACTATAGCAATACAAATATAGGTTAAGCTGCCATTATTATGTCTTTTTGTGGCATTTTCTTACCGCATTCAATATTTGTTGGACATGTTCCCAAGTGAACAACCAACAAAAGTGGAACGTATTTCAAAAAGAAATGGACAAAAAAGGCGTACAATTTTCTCCCTTTTTGATCAAATTAAAAAATACTTATATTCAGTCAATGATGAACATTAATTAGGTATCTTACCAGTCTGATTTTCTCATACATAGTCAAAAAACGTCAGAAATGGGTCTGGCCAAGAACAGAATTATGGGTTTCGGTAATAAAAGAATTGTATTTCATTCCCCCCTTTTTTTCTTCAACTAAAGACGACATGTTGAATAAAGCCTATTTTTACCTTTGCCCAAGTTGACACACCAGGCATGGCACATGATGCCACTATCGACTATGCCACTATTGAGCCACCGGAGTCATATCTTAGCTTTGGTGTGAGGCGGGGGGGGGGGGGGTTACGGGTAGGTAGCATGCGCAAAAGCGTGCAATCTCGCCTTGTCGGGCGATAAGTATCAAGCAAACACACGCCACGATGCCGCGGTGTTTCAAACCCGACGCCATCCGATCGCCTATCGCGATATAAGGGCAGCGCAGTGACACGATGTCGATACGGTAGCCAGTTGTTATAGACAGACGCATTACACCTTCCGCGCTCACTCAGATGTAAAATCAACAGCTTTTAATGAATCGATGGGGCCGGGGCCAGACTACAAACCGCTCGAGCGCGAGCGGATATAGCGATGGTATCACGCAGTAGTTTCTAAGACAGAAATAGTCGGAAAGCAATCTCTACTCTCTCAAGACGTCTTTTCGGTTTGCGATCACAATAGACTTTGTTCACTAGTCGGCCGTATTAAATTGAAAGCGAGGTAAACTCCTCATTTTTGGAAATTGCCGATAGAAACAAAAGCAATGAAGTAAAGTTAATTACAAATTAATACCAGTCTGCTCTGATGAATAATTTAATATTCGTGATTAAACATACCTGATGTTTTAAGCCACTTTAAAAAAAATTGAAAGTGAAGCTTCGAACGCACTCCAATAAAATAGTCTGGCACCATCCCATTCAACAGTTTACAATACAAAAATAGATTCAGGGAACATGATCGAAAATAGCTTCTTCGTGAACAAGGTCTATATTTAACTAAATATCTCATATGCAATATATAAATCATTATGTACCTGCTTGTGGTTTTGATGTATGGCTCAGCATTCGGCATCTAGACACAATCCAGACGGGTAAAAATGATGACTGTGCATGTATCTGTTGATTTCCATCGTGGACGATTTGTAAAAAGGCCTATTGCTGAAATGGCATATTGCTGGCGAATTGTGACTCATTTTTCGGAGTTGGCTCACATTATTTTGGAGTAGTAAGATGCTGAGGAGTATTGTGTCATCTGTAAAGGATAGTATTGTGAAATCTTTTCATTTTGTTCTTTGTAAACGCTAGCTTTCTTTACGACGAGTTAGGGAATTGTTCGAGTCGGATATTCATTCTCTCGACACCTCCCTTTGTCATTCACTAAGTACACAGACTGACTTCGATGACACTCACAAGCCAGTCTTTATTCAAGTCGCCGTGTTATGACATTAATAATGCTGTCAACACTTGATAATATTGCGCACTGCTCCAAACAAACATTCTACACGTGTCTGTGGGCTGTGCCTTTTTTTTGCTCCCGCGCAAATCTTGCCTCCGATTGATTACTCGCGACAAATTGCCGGCCCCAAATGGCCGAAAAAATATTGGGCAGGAAAGCCACTCCGCTCTGTTACCCTTGCTCCACTCCCCGTGTGTCGTTGCAGCGCTTTCCCTTCGTCCACGCATGCCTGCCAACTCATTTTTCGGCTTTGTAATCAAGTGACGAGGCGCTGTCGCCTGACTTTCCCGGCTGTTAATTCGCGCGCTCACCGCGCGGACGCGGGAGTGAAGAAAAAGAAAAAAAGAAGAAGGAAAAAAACTAGAGATGTAATGATGGATCTTGCACAGCCCCCCGGGTGAGCCGGTGACGTGACCCTTGTAATTCATTGATTTACGCGGCAGAGGAGATCCGAAGACGAGCGTCAGATTAGATTTCTTTCCTGTTGAAGGTTTACGGGAGGTAAATGAAAACCCTCACCCCCTCGTTTGGTCGCAGTGGCCGGCGGGGACGCCGGAGGACAAAAGGGGGCTCGCTTCGGATGCGAACTTGCCATGTCCAATGGCATGCGCTGCTGCGCAACTTTTTTTTAAAGGTGTCCGGAGGCCTGGCCCGTACTGCCGGCATTAAAGACACTCTCTTTAATTTTCTGGAATCTATTTTCGTTTGGTGACCCGGTGTCGTTCAGAAACCTGATAGAGTATAAGTTGTATGTAGAGTAGCCGGTATTAATGCAAAAGACTTGTTGCGACCTCGACATTTCGAGCTAAGTTACAGGTCGTCAACCTTTACCAAAAACAAATACAATATCAAATACGAGTCTTGAAGTTCAAATGGATTTGGCCATAGTAATATCGTGCTAAAATACAATTCGATTTTTCCCCTAGAAAGGTACCAACTCATCCGGTAGAATTACAAAAACAGTTAAGAAATTGTGAGTTAATTTCGCAACTTTCATGGCGCGAAGGTGATGCATTGATCGAACCAACAGCCTGGGTCTAATAATGTCGAATTTCCAAACAGATGGCTAAAAACAAAATGCAATAAATCTAAATTACTTCCCCACAGATTTGCGCAATAAAGCACAAATTTATCGCACTCAGTGCGTGTGATTCCGTAATACAGTGAAACAAAAAGAAGACGAATCGTGCCTTTAGTGGTACAAAATAAGAGTAAAGAGTGATCAAGATACAAAGCCAACGGAACTATAGCAAGCCTATTTCTAACCCTTTTAAAATGTTAATCAGTGACATTTTACCACCCCGATTATGATATTCATGTTATGTCCATTCAAGGTGATTGTAACCCAAAATGGCATGGATATTTTTCGAATATGATTCAAAGAGTTATTAAGTTCCACAATATTCGCATTGGTCTCGGTAGACATTCGATTATTCTGCGACCGTAGCCTATTCTGCGAATTGACATTTCTTATTCACATCTTGGCCACACAACAATTCAGACCGCCTAGCTTTAAAGATTACGAAAAAAAAGCTTTCAAAGCGAGTGGAAATATTCATATCTCCTCATGCAGGTCCACGGGGAGAGCTGTCAGATCCACTGAACGCAGCCGAAGCTTTCCACCGTGAAAAGTGCCGATTAGCGGGCGTATAAGACACAGAGAAATACCTCAGTCGCTAGCACCGCGTGCCGGCCACCGCTCTCTCGCCGAACCTACCTCCGGTCCTCTGGCTCCCATTCGTCATTGTTTCTGTATATTTAGCTGTTCCCTTGTTTGGCGAAGGCCGCCCTAATATGAATAATATCTACCTTCGTTGGAAACCAGCTGTATAGTGCTAAACCAGGAGTCTTTAGTCTGGTATACGATTGCCATCGGCTTTATGATGCGTTCGGCTCCAAGCCGCCACATCACATGCAGCAAAAGGAGCGATGATGGCTGGGCAGTGTTAGGACAAGTTGGACGGAGGCCATTTTTCTTCCTCTTGTTTCTACCCCCGAGTGGCGCACTTGAAACATGAATATGACCAGCTCGCGAACCTAGCGGCGATGGGTTCGGTTATTAACTTGTCGCCTTTGAAGTCGAAACCCTATAAATCTGCTCATTTCCATTTTCGGTCCGCGATGAAAATTGCATTTGCGAGCGCGACGAGGCTGTGAATTTTCAATGACAATTTATGGACGAAAAGCTCCTCGCCGAACGAACAAGGAACGCAACGCGTCGCTGTCTTGTATCGGAAGACATCCTTGTTATTTTTGTTGTTATGTCACCGATATATTGAGCAATTTCTCTTCATTACAACATCTTCCCGGAAAGACCTACATTGAAATTCGAAAAGCACGTAGTCCCATGCATTGTGTTTGAGAATACAAAATCTGCCGAGCAACGGTTACGTTTGATTGGAATTAAGTTTTGGGGTTAATTACTTTATTCAAAACGATTCATCTGTAATTTTCTCCAAAAATGGCGAGTTTGAGAACTTGTCTCATTGTGCATCTTGTTGACCTGCTCATCAGCTTTCTAAGCATGTATAGTTTGTTTGAAATATTCCATTTTCAAGGGATTTTATTGCTATCCAATGATTTATTTTAGAGTTCAGTAGATCAAGCAATTACATGATTAATTTTTGTTTTATGCTGTGGAAGATAATCAGATACATCCCATTACTACATTGGGTTTGAATCCGGACGCTCCTTTCCCGGACATCGGATCAAAAGCAGTGATTCGCCACTCGTCAAGTCATGTTTTTAAAATGTCTGTATCAGCTGTCTTTTGTTTTGTAGAATTGCAGGCAATCGATGAATATCATGTTGTTACAACAAAAGATATTTTTTTCTCTTTAATCCCAATTCACGTATTGGCCTACGAGACGTATCACAGAACACTGCAATGTATATAGTTACGATGTATTGTATATAATTCAACCTCCTTGGGTAAATCATACAAGACCCCATAGAACGCTTGTAGAATTGCGTTGAATTTTCAACGTGCAGTTGATCCAATAGTAATGTTTAACCTTTCGACTTCCTGTCAAGTCAAACGTCACATTATGCCACGTGTTTGTGTTTTTTTTTTAATTCCCCGCGAACTTCGATCGATTGGTATCTACAGTTGGCACAGATTTTAATTCCGAAACCCGGCTTTGCTGGCCCAGATTAAAAATGGGTCTGTCTAGTCCGAGTGACACGAACTGCACGGCGAATTGTGTGTTTTGGTCTGGGGCGGGCTTTGCGATTTTGACAGCGGAGCACGGGCGCTCGGTTGTCACTGTGGGGGAGCCTTCATTGACGATGCGCGTATCTGACCGACCGGTAACGACTGCACCATTGCGAGGTGAACGCGGCACCCAATGGCAGGCCGTATATCGCGGCCCGCGCTCGCCTGCTCATTCATTGAGTCAGTCAGTCACGATCGCTTACACATACGGAATCAGTTCTGCGAGAGATCTTAAAAGGGGCGTGTTCTCCAGTCGCCACTCCGACAGGGGACCGCGGCGGAGGCGAGCGAGAGAGAGCAGGGAGAAATGAATGACCAGTGTTAAATATTCTGTCGCCGGCTGCTTTTCAACAACAATTTGTCTTGTGACTTGCACTTAGGCCGTGCGTACGTTACGCGTCGAGGCTCAGTCATCATCAACCGGCTGGAAATGGAGAACACGCGACGATCTTTCTCCTTCCTTCTTGAAATGAAGGCAATGTATGAATTTTATGCTGTTGAACTGTGTTTCTTCTCTCTTCCTGCAGCTTCTTATTATGGCGATATTGCGTCTTGGGCGACACGGGAGTGTAATGTATCCATCGGTTATAGAATGAGCTGATGTGCTTCGCGGGGTCGAGAAGCTTAGCAGATGCAGCGTAGTGTGTTATAGTAACATCTTCAAAGCCCACGAAGATTGCCAACGTATGTTCATCATTCTGTGAATATGACAGAAAAGGTGGCGACTGTCACCGGTTTCTGCATCTACACCCTCCCCCATCCCACCTGACATCACTTCCTTTATCTCACCTCTCCTGCCAACGTCATCACCCCAGCCACCATAATAGGAGCCGAGTTGTCATCAGGACCCCGCCGAGTCTGCGCATCGATGTATCGCCCACCACATTATGCCCCGTTTACAGGTGAGATATTTTTTTCCTTCTTCTTCTACGTTCCTGTTGCTCTCAATGTGTCCCCGGTGTTTTAGCGGGCATGCCGCGCTCCGTGTTGAAACTCCTTCCTTCTTTCTGTGCTTGGCTCTCTTCTTGTTTGTCTCTCACTCCCTTTCCACTCACCTTCAGATCAACGGACCGGCCCACCTAGCACGTACGCCGGGCAGCCGAGGGGGCAAACCTCTTTTTCTTTCCCACTACTCTCTCTTTCTTTATCCCTCTTCTCTTGACAGGCGCATAATTTTTTTCGCATCCGTCGGGGGAAACATATTTTCCGATCGATACGCTACTGCGGTGCCATCGACAGGTTAAGCACGTGCCAGCTCCAATGATCCATATGGACAGACAAGCCATCAAGATCTCATCGCGTAGGAATACAGCCAGTGCGACTCGGCTAAAATAAGGTACGTTTCTGCACCCTTTTTTTCCCCTCTATTTTGTGTCTTTAGTTGTGGACCAAATAAAATGTTAATACCGACTAATGTTATGTTCGCCCGCGGGACGCCGCTGCTTCAATTCTTTTAATATGTGTGTAATGAATGGACTGGCGGCCTTAATGCACCGTGGAGACCCAGCGTCCATTCCTCAAATTATTCTGCCATATCTCCTTGTAATAAAGCCCCTGGCCATTAAGCATATAAATGACGTCTCTCCTCGTGTAAATGCACAATGCCCGTGCCAAGCACCGAAAGAGAAAACTGGAGAGAAAAGCACACACACATGGCATGCACAGAGTATTCACTGGCGCGCTAATTATGACCGGTTGTGGATTTCCAATTTGGGAAGAGCAATCGTATGATGACAATAATGAATTCGGACTATCAGTCGGAAGAGGCGCTCTTCAGAAACCGGCCGCTTCTCCATTATGGGAGAAAGAAAAAACCCTCGTATATATATGAATCACCCGGAGCAGAGCGGCTAGTTATATATACTGTCAGTGTACATAATAGGCGGCCAGGAGTTGGGCCGCCTGCCTGAGCTGCGCGCTCCGCTCCTCGGGACTGTTTGCTGATTGTCAGCGAAGACAACTCGGATCCGGACGAGAGGAGCAGCTCAAGATTGATTCGAACCCCTATTAAAACCCCGCTGATGATGTTGACAAGGGGTCTCCGGCTCCCCCTTCTCCGTCGCCCGCCTGGCCGGGACCCACTACAGATCCCTTGATTACGGGTATTCTCGGGTTAATAATACAGTTAATTGATGTTATTGCTTGAGAATACACGTAGTGACGGGTTCCCACGTCGACAGCGGCTCTCAAATATGGCAACCTATCTACCTTTAATGTCGACACTGTGTGTGTTTGTGTGGTGTGCGCCTCGTTCCTCCCAAAACAGCTTGCGGACATTCTACACTAGAAATATGGACCGTGTTTCCATGGCTCGGAGGTAAGTTATACGCACGATCAATAATAGATAAACCAGCGAGAGTTTACCAGTAATTCACCGTGCATTATCAATTCTAATGTGCATGTTTCATCACCTTTGAAACGATGCTTGAACGGTGAAACATTCATGATAACATCAGTTGGTGTATTTACGTTTGCTACCGCTGCTGCTGCTTGTATCTATTTACGGTCGTGATTTGTGTTAACCTATTTCAAGAGACTTTTTGTACCATTTAGTTTACAGGTGTTACTGCTGTTGCTGTTAACAAACTGTTGCTGAAACTTGCTACATTTAGCTGACTGGCTTGTTCCATTGCTATCATGCGTTCGTGTGCATTATAGAACTGACATTGATGCATATTTTGATGCAGATAATGTGATTACATTTTCAGGTTTTATTCCCTAGATGTTTTTCCTTCAAAAGCTGGTTACTTTTGTTGAGGACGTTCTTTGTTTAGTGAAGTTCTATTCCATTTCTTGCAGTTCACGTTCATTCGCTGAAAACATCAGACTCGCCTATTATGTTTATTGATTATTTTTGTCTTAAGGCTTTTAATGCATTCTGCTTGGAAAAAAAAGGAAAAAAGGGAGAAAAAGTGACTGGTTATGTAGTTTTCAGATTTAAAAGAAGGTGGATTTTCAAACAGAAATCGAGGTTAGCGCCAGACATTAATTATGTAATGTATTCAGCACATTGGATTTTAGTATTATTTATTCATAGCGGGCTTTGATAATTTATGGCTGCATGCGCATGCATCCGTGAGATGAGTACAAAACAAAATTGGACTTCTATCATTTTGAAATTATTAATTCAACAACACATGTACAAATCCATAAATTGACTTTAAATAGAGTACGAGCCAAGACAGAGTAAACAGCGATTGCAAAACGAGTTTGTTTTCTTTTCGACTTTGTCTTTCGACTAATGTCTTCAAGTTGCTCTTGTTTTTATTTTGAAAGCAGATTTTTTATGCTAAATTTCTTATATTCCACACATTAAATTCTTAGCATATGGACTCGTGATGAACAGCAGTCCAATTACATTATACATCACTTAAGTAAAACAAAGGAAAAAGCTGTTAAACTATTAATGTCTCACATAAAAATATTTACTCGGACCTGCTATGGCCTCGTTCTTTGACTGCGGCAATTGCCACGTTCAATTTCATTTCAGATTTTGGTGCGCCAGTTCTGACACTCGCCGCCTGCATATAAAACGCCGTGTTCTTTTAATCACACTGAGTCAATACCGTCCAGTTTGCCCTCTGTCGCGAGATCAACGTAGCAATTCACCACCATACACTCTCTCTGTATAGAGGGAGAGTGCAGTGATGGTCGCACCGGCGCAGGTTTGTCACCCCGGCCCGGCGTTTCTTAGAGTTTACACAGGGAGTTTGAGCAAAGAAGAGAGTCTACACAACCTCCAGATTGTTACACATGGACAAGGGTTTAATGGTACTCCTTCAGATCATGGGGAGAGCGAGATAAAAGGGTAAAAGAAAAGAGAGAGGGTGGAAGGGGGAAGGAACTGGAGTGATGCCTTTTTACTTTGTCATGTCGTGCCGCCAATACATAATTGTGAGGATGCTTTGAGGCGTCCATTATCATCAGAGGCCGAGACAAGAGGGCAGGGTCCGTGTGCACTTCGGCCCCGATTTCGAACCATCTTTCCTCGGCTTTATCCTACCTTACTAGACTGGCAGCATTGCAGAGGCGTCTCTCTCCCCGAGGTTCAAAGGGTACAGCCGAAATGTTTGCCCTCGCAGACGAGGTGCGCGAGGTGCGCGAGATGCGACACTGGGTCGGGTTCAAAGTGCGCCACTCTTACTACTCGAAAATCGTCCAAGCTGTGTCAAAAAATGTCTTGCCAATAAAGCGCAAACAAGGACACACCTTTATTACTTGACACTTCTTGTCATTAGTTGCTAAGGGAAATTAGGCCAAGTAATCAATAATAAGTGTTGTCCGGAAAAAGCTTTCCAGCACAGGTTTCTGCTTCATCGTGCATTTGGCCTGAGGGAGTTCTAGACAAGTTGTCGGGGCAAATTGTATGGGGTAGTCGAGCAGAAGATACTGCTAAATAAGATTAGATAAGCAGAAATAAGTTGAGAATCGGATCGAATGGAATACACATCGCTTAATTGTTATTTAATTTGACCAATCATCTTCATGCTAAGCGAGCGTTGTTTCTGCTTATAGCCTACTTAAAGCACCTAAACAGCTGTGTTTATAGCAAGTTGTCATCCTGAGTACATGTATCTCTTAAATAACTACTTTCGTCACGAATATATTCGCTATAATCCAATCAGAGAAGACATTCCAGGTCAAAGGTCAAGCTACCCATTGATTGAGTGCCACATGGGACGTAATTATGCGATTTGGCTTAGACTTCAACAAACACCTGCCGTCTGATTAACACAAGTCGGGTTATTTCTTAAATTCCAATTTGGGACACCATTACAATAAAAACCACCTGTTATTGCTATAGCAGCGAAGTAATCTCTCAGTACAAAAAAAACACCTTTTCTTTGTCCGAAAAAAATTATATTTGCAACAACAAAGGTGTTTTACAGTACTCTTTCAACTCCAGACTGTAACTTGATATTTCCCCTTTAGGAGGATTACAAGATGACGAACGGGTGTTTACGAAAACATGCACCGATGTAAAATGCCTTTGAAATACAAAGTGTGTGATCGCGATGGATGATTGCATGCGCTGCGGTTTAATATTTTACCGAAAATGGGTTTTGACAAGCTGCGTGCGTGTTGCGTGCGACCACACACACCCATCATGTAGCATTAATCCCTTCATTATGCAGCAACGTGCCATCAATCAGTTTAAAAGGGAGAAGAGAACTACAAAAAAAATCTTGCCCAAGAAACAAAATGCTCTGCGTGTTGTACCGATTCCTAGTAATGTGTCTATCACAGGAGGTGAAGCATCGGGCGCCTTGCCCGCGGCCTGTGCCGAAACAGCCGCTTCGCTCTCCCGCGCTCCCCAATGGCCGCAGAAACCAACAATGAATTTTTCATGCGGCGCTAATTACTAGTAGCCGAGCGGCGTGCGGAGTTAGAAGCCGGAATCAGGGCTATACCCTACGGCCTTCTGGTGTAGTCTCTCACTGTCTCTTCTTGTTTCTCTCTCGGTACCCGTCTCTGCCTGTCCGTGGCTCTCAAACTATCTCCATCCCCCTCGCAACTCTCAAGCCTGCCAAGTTCTCCCCTCGCCTTGTATGCAAAAACGGTAGCTTAAAGCCTCCTATCTGCCTAATCTGGGATTTCTGGGGCATCTGCGCGCGGTACGATATCGAGTCCCTTAAGTTCCACTGTCGGGATGGATGTTGAGTGTCTCAGTATTCTTCGTCTCCGAGTGGAGTGGCCAGCTAGCGAGATACTCTATCCACACACACAAAATCTTCCCTCTGAGGGCCAGGCCGAGCTTTGAATAAAATTTTGATGATATTCTCGGTAGAAAGTGCATTTTGAATCTTCAGGGAACGGCCAGGGAATTTTGAATACGAAATGCGACATTTTTACAATGAGTAGATTTTTTTGCTAGGTATAAGGAGTAGTTCTAGGCTTGCAATCGAATCAGGATGCCGTTCTAATCGGAATTAAATTAAATCAGCAGGCAGAATATAAATCAAAAAATGTCGGCGGTTCGTACTGAATAGAATCAGGATATGCAGGAGGTCTTTTAAAAAAAGAAATTACAATGAGCCTGCACCAAGATGCATTTGAAAAGATTTTGGTTAGAAACTACATAAGAGACATCTTCATTTACGCATAACAAGCATGCTTATCGCGAGAAGCATTTTCGATGTTGATCTTTTATTGCTTATTCTAATAGATGCCTATTGAAAATGTGTAAAAATACTAAAACTTGGCCCGAGGGCTTTCAACCGTTCATGAATATTGTCTTCAAAAATTAATTTTGCTTCCAAATTTGATGCTGCTTAATTGTTCAGGCTGTGATTGATATCTCGCCAGGCGTCGTTTTTTAATTTCTTGAAATGCAATCTTGATGTTTTTGTGGAAAGCGATTGCTAGAAACCAATCTAGCAGTGTGCACCTCGTTAGCTATTCCAAACCGAACGGAAGAGTATGATTTCATGACGTCAAACAGACAAGGAACCATTTGTGTGGCTTTCTTTCCGTCATTATTATGTGCTCTTCGTCTCCATTAATGTGAAATCTGCTAGCTCATCAAGTTATGTGCCTTGAATAGCAAGATTGTGATGAATATCACATGAGCAGACTGAACTAGAGAAAAAAAATGGCGAAGGACTTGCTTTGAAATAATCTTACAAATACAATTTTTCGTGTTTATATTTTTCGTGATGCGGGTTGGTGGCATTTTCTTGTGTTCTGAGCAAAACTGATTCTCACTTCAAAGATGTCATTTTGTGTACCAGATACGGACAGCTGGCGTGTTGGATTGAAAGAAGTCGCAATTATTTACTTCAACAAAACACTCGGGGATTCAATCTGTATGAAACAACACAAGAATGGAAATGAAAACGCTGGCCACTAATTATATTTTATCGTTCGAATGTGCGGCGCAGACACGTTCCAATAATAGTGGGAAAGGTATTGAAAAGGGTCTTTGTTCTCAATATGCCCTGTACGTAAAACAATATTGGGCTTTAAGGGGTTATGCTCCTTTGTAAGTGTACCATTTTATGTCATTTGGAATTTTATCTTTGATGTACTTAGATACAAAAGTGTTTAACGTTTCAATTAAAAGAAAAACGGTATAAAAAACACACAGACAAAAACCAACATTTTGGCTCAAAGGAGGTATGCTCGTTTTTTACGTGTACCATTTTATGTTATTTGGTATGTTATCATTGAGGTAATCTGGTATATTATCATTGATGAATAATCCGAAACTTTGATCCGAACGTACTCAGTGTTTTAATTTAAAACAAAACCGGGACTAAATCAGGTTTTGGCTTCGTGTGATTAATAGATTCTGAGGTAATGACTGCCATTTCATTTGTAAAAAAAAGAACAATTTCTTTAGTCTAACGGTATATAATCATGCGGCAACAAACGGCAAAAACAAAAGTAAACAAAGAGGTTTTTCGCAGGTAAATCTTGAGAGTCGGAATGATGTCTTTCGGCACACCATTCCCGTTTCTTCAAAATAAGAGCATAATATCGTAAATATCACGGTTAAGTTACTTTTAGTATTTGAACTAAGCAAGCATACTGTACCAATTTGCCAATTTATAAAACAGTAATAGTTATCAATAGTGCACGATACCTTTAATGCATATTACTCCCGATTGTTTCCACAAGAGATAGATGCACGTAAAGGAAATTCTTATATCGTGGTGATCACAGGGGGGTCTTTTAAAAGAAAACAAAGCCTGCTGATGGAGCACCTCGCGCTCTCTGATTCTAAGCATCTGTGATAAATTATTATGATGCCTAAAATTCATTGACGGGCGGAGTGGTTGATAAATCAGCAATTGATGGGCGTGCTCATAGACAGTCACGCTTGGAAATCATTGTGAAAGCGACGAGGACGATAATTACCAGGGCGCCATAGCGTTCAGTCGCAGGATCCTGGCCATAGGAAGTCAATAATATACCAACATGTCACGGCGGTCACGTAGTATAGGATGCGCCCATACTCACCCCATAAATCAAAATATTTATTTATTTTCGGTGGGTTTTTCCAGATGGATGGGATGCGTATTCTCGATGGATGTCCTTGCAATATTCCAACATGGGAGGTCGTTTCCTCCTTCGTTTAATTCGCATTCTGGTCGGATCTGGAGGCGAAAGTGTCGGATTTGTACATATAATTCAAGGTCGTCTTTCTTATGAAACTGGTTCTGACTTTTTTCGAAATACATTTTCTTTGTTTACAACATACAATTGGGTCTGAAAAAAAATAAAATTATACCTGCAGTGGACGAAATCCCAAAGGACGGATGAAATTATGCAAAAATTAGAAATGACGTGATTCGCTATTTGTAGAGACCACATTTTTGTTATTTAATTCAAAGGTTTTCAGACGCATCTTTGAATTGACCTTCTTTTATTGTTTTCTTCAAAATGATAGCATGCCAGAAAGAATAATTTCACGGGGCCATTAGTGGCATTACTATCTTTTAAACCAAGTAAGAGTTACAACAACAATTTCGTCAGTTACTTTTTTGGATAGCTGCAAATGATATACTCAACCTTTAATGATATTAAGCTGAACCAAGTCTTATTGCATTTTTAAGTCTGGATATTTTCAGGATTTCACAATTTTTAAATTCACCCAATAGGCCATATGCAGTGTTCTTCTTTTCGGATTTCGGGATATTATTGAAATGAAATTTGTTTGGAGTTAATCATTTCCTTTTGATTTATTCCCGTATTTCGTAACACTTATTGAGTTCTTGTTCTTTTCTTTCAAGTTAAAAAAAACCCAATCATGCCAAGATTGGAGCATCATGACTATATATGCGAGAGGATAAAACAAAATCATGTAATATTACATTCTAGCAAATGAACACGATTGAAATATAAAATGATAGAAACCACTTTAATTTTCATCTACCTCTTTCTCCGCTCAAATCAAAATTCCTTCTTCTTTTTTTCTCTGGGTTTCGAATGTCATCAAATCCGGCAATAATGACGGATAGGGATCGCGCTACCGTTTTCCAGGAGTACATAATGCGTCATTCGGCCCACATTTATAGAAGCCAACCCGGCCCGGGAAAATTGCTTTTTGTCGCTGGGGATAAACACGCCGGGCAATTGTCCGACTAGCAGCTGACCTGTTTAAAGGCTTGTCATAGACAATTCTGAAATTCACCTGTTCTCCTTCTTTGGAGAATAGTCGGACAATAGCATGAGAAGGGTATTTAAAGTAGAAAAATAAATATAAGATTTGGCATTACGTTTTACGTTTTTAATTATATTTTTATATTTGTATTTCCAACAGTATGCTTGTGCAGTTCGCATTACCTTTTTTTTCTTTTTTTTATCCAGTCGCACAGATTTTGTAGTCATAACTGATTGATTCTGAAATTAATTTATATTTCAATCAGTTTTTTTTGTTTATATTGTCATTTTGTTTGTACAAGTGGTGTTGTTAAATTGTTGGATGTATTTGTGTTGACGTTGTAGTGCTGACCTATTTATTTGTTGTCAGATTTTAAATCTAGTTAGTAATGGTGACTTAAATGTTCTTCAATTCATACAAAATTTCAGTCAGTCTTGTTTGTTTGTTTGTTTGTTGTTTTGTTTAAACAAATTTCAACCACACCCATTTTATAGTGATGAATTCATTTTCAAGTATAGTAATACTAATTTATCATTTCTTAAATACATGTTCTTCCTTCCCATTTCATTTCCCCATAAGGAGGTGTATAGTTTAACTCTTTCCTTGTCATTTTTATAATTGTAAACTGGTGTTTACATCATTTTTACTGAGATGCATGAAAATGAAACCATAACAAATCAATGAAGCTTTTAATTTCATCCAAGTTTAACCTTTTTCCCAGCCCATGCGATCCACCGACAGTCACGACAAACAAAATCACCCAAAAGGACCGGCGGACGCTTTCCAAACCGCCGGTAATGTTACAACATAATTAGCCAGTCATGATTTCATTAAGCCATACACCAGACCAGTGATTTGTCGTTGTCGTATGCGCTTTTATATCGATATTGTAATGAACATCTATCCCCATCCACACCGAGGAAAAAAAACACAGAAGACGAGAAATTGACAATAGATTCGGGTTTAAGGAATGGAGTATTGGTTTCATACGTCGTGAAATTCGACGCTGTGGGGTTCCTCGAGTTTATTTTTATTTCGGAGAAGCAAAAAAACCGAGGATCTAGATTGATGTGTTGCTTAGAAATCGAATAGGAAATGCACACTGGATCGCTGCACGTTTCTCAAACAAAAAAAATGTGGGTTTTTTAGGGGAAACTCCGTCCAGCCAACATGTTAATTCTACCGGACGAGTCGACGACGTTATCAAATTACACGAAAATATTAATATTTCGGCATAGTAACATTATCTGCGGAGTGCGTTTGCTCGTGTGCCTAATTTGACTTTAATATTCCTGACGAGGCCCCGAGTCAATTTGTTCCCCACGTCGTGATTTAATTTTACCGGGAGTAATTTTTCTCCCGACATTATGATAATCTATGCTCCTTGATATTTCCTCGTCTTTTCTTTTTTAGTCCAAAATGGTAGTGTTTGGATAGAAATGAGTTTTTGAGGGGGCATTTTGTGGTTATTTCTAACTATTCCTTCAGCTTGTTTACATCTGTTTTGAGAGAGATTCTTGTTTTGTATTGAAGGCATGAAACTCAATATCGGGTCATAAAGTGGGGAGATTCGTGACTGAATCTCCACAACACACAATTATGTTAATTTGGTGAAGGCTGAATTTCTCTGTTCCGGCCCTTTCTCTATGATTTGAATATGTGATTGTCAATGTAGAAAAATATGGTCTTTTATTTTTAAAGGTCGTATATTTGTTTGCCATTTTGCCCATAAAGCCAACATGATTTTTCCCCAACATGATTTTGCCCCAACATGATTTTGCCCCACATTAAAGGTTTGTATTTGTGCATTCAGTGAGTATTTGAGGAAATCATTCAAAGTGAAGATGAAGCTAAAACTCATAATTCTATTTTTCGAAAAGGCTTTTATCCAGAACTGTTTCAAACAAACACAAATATCAAACGATACATGTACAATATTATATGAATATAATGTGGTACTTATATAGCGCCTTATATATTAGGTGTCAAAGTGCTTTATAATTATTATCCCTGTTCATCAGGAATGTGACCATTTTTCTGCAGCAACTCAAGATCAGCGCAATTTGGTCTATACTTTCACAGGTACACATTTATACTCCTTGGCGGACGGAGGTAATCGTTGTAAAGTGTCTTGCCCAAGAACACAGGGATCATGTTCCCTGCCAGTGTTCGAACCCCACGTACCACAGCACATGAATCGAACGCCATAACCATTGGCCCACAGCTGTCCACAAAAATTATTGTTCATTACAGGAAATCATCCTGATAAACAATTTTAAAGAACAATATGTTCTTGTTTGTGAAGATTTTGTAATCCTTACTTTACGAGTATTCAATTGTGTTGATCCGTAAGAGTATAGTTTAATTTGTCATAACTGTCTATAATTTATACGCCAAGTGCTGCAGCAATGAGTAGAGAAAACGTCCCAATAATAATGTTGTTGAAAACTCAAACACAATTGAAGAACTTCCTGGCACAACACACGGTATAAGGATAAAATCAATCATGTAAGAATTGCATTACCAAAGTCCAAGTACAACAAAAATATCAGAGTCCACGCAATGTATCTGTGACACATCATCCGATCATGTTACGTACTTAAAAGGAAAATGTGCTGTTGTAAAAATACATTTTGGTGTTAAGTTAAGCTCGCCACGTAGTGCCAACGTCAGGCGATGGCCCAGTATAAACAGTGCGATGCTCGAGGTTTTTTTTAAGACACGGGAAGTTCTGTAGATTAAGTGTTTTTGATACAACACACGAGTGTCGCAGGAGGAAAAGATGTGACAACGATTCTCAAGACAAAAAATTAGAACAAAGTTTGCTTTTCTATTAGAGGTTACCATTTTGACGGAGAAACTATCCTTTACAGATGACTGATTGAAAGGGGGAGTTTTGTACTAAATTAAAATTGTTTTTAGTCACTAAGATTGAATGTGTATGTCGTCTACCACTCAGTATTTAGTAACTTATCATTTAAATTTAAATTTGAAGTCAAAAGCAATTCGGGCGTTATTGAAGAAATATGAAATGTAATGTCAGTGAATGAGGAATGACATGTAATTAATGATTCAGAGAAATGCTCCAAAACTCCTAGGGTGTAATCTCTTTGACCGTGACATTGGATGGTGGATGTTTAAGATTTGAAAAGGTCAATTTTATTCACTGAGCTCTAAAAATACAAAACAAAAAATGTCCGATTCGTAATGTCCGTGATGCTGGAATTACCCACAAGGTTTTAAGGACAAAGTCCCGAGATTTCTTTGGAGCAAGGAATGGAAACTCATTTTTGACTGATTTATAACCATTTGGATAAACTTTGGTCGGAAAGGTAACAAAAGTACAATGACGTCACTCTGACTGATTCTTCTCCCCTATTTATATTGTCTGTAATTGACTTGAATTTGAATTTCTTGAATGAGAAATCTGATCAGATGTTTACAATTCTCTTTCAATTTGCCGTTCAGATTCATTTCAGCCTTTCTCTGACTGGAAGCACCTTGCACTTTTTATTAATATCCAACTGACAATTTAGCGTTACTCAATATCCACAAACTGCGTGCAGTGACCGTGTAACATATCAGCCGGAGCAGATTCCTCTTAGTCATGAAGAAAAAAAAAATGACTAAATTGCATTGTTTTATCATCGAGGTTCGATGCACTAATTTTCAGGCTGGTTTACAGGGGTTTTATTAGTCGTGGGGCGTCACCGGCGAGACAAATCGGTATTACACGCATGTTGCATTCTCATCGTGCGATTTACGAAGAGGACGAGTCGTAGTTACTTGCGGTTCACAGCCAAAATGGCGTCGGTGCCAACTTCCGAACGCGCTCGGGGCGAGCATTCGTCACACGTTATTATAGGCCTGCGTTTCCACCGCGCGATGAATGCTTATGGCAGCCCGGTCTATTCCCCCTCGGGTCATATTTCACGTGAATTCTCCCCGACTCTCCAACTCATCTCGCTGTCTGTCTTTTCTCTCAGTCTCTGTGGACACTTTTTTGTTCCCTGTCCATCGATCCCTTCACGCAGCCGGTATTGAAGTAATCCTTCAGCAAATAAATACATTGCTAACGGAAGGCTGTTTGCTTTAATAATTTGCCTCTTTTTTCTCTCTCTCGAGCTGTATGGTGGTTCTTGCATGGCCCGATCGAGCCCCGCGGAGTAAGGCAGGGGTATACGGACGAGCTTTGACAAAAGACAGCGTTGTATCCGCGCAATTTCATGTCCGGAGGGAAGTGGTGGACGGTTGTCATATTCTGCTCCGTGCGCGCAGCGGGCCAGCGCGCCTGATGTGTCGTGCCAGGAATTAGCACGGCCAGTGCTGTTTCCTTTTATCCGACCATTGATCACGTATATTAAACTGCGCAGTAAATTGATCATTTAGTCTACAAAACACGAAAAAAACAGATGCCACCTCGATGAATCGCGGACAGCAGCACGAATCTCAAATTCCCAGAAATTAAGTTCCCCCGGAACATCTTCGGGGAGTATATCCGGGGTTTTTTTGTTTGTTTTTTGGTGGACGTGCCACCACCTGATCCACATGTCATATTCGAGACCGGAGGTAAGAGAGCCGCCATCTTGGTTGTCATGACCCGAGGCGCGCGCATGCCTGTCGGAGACTGCGCATTAGCTGCCCTGCTGTAAAATACTATTCACGCGTTGTGCAACAAACTGTTTGTATGGGAACAATAAAAAAAACATCCCGTGGCCAGTTGTCGGGTTCCTCGAAGGCTGTTCCAGATATTATATATTGCCCAGAAAACTATCGATTTTTTTTATCTACAGAAAGGCAATCGTAGTTTTATTACAATCGGCAAATGTATGACAAAACCTACATGCCATGCTCAGGAGATGAAGAGTGCTTGCAAAGCAGTGTACATGTAGTGTGGTATGACCTATTTTCAAATAATTGGAGCCTTTGAGACGCTAGGTGGCAGCAAACACACAGGTATGTTTCTATTGCTTGGTCATTTTGAACATGTGGTCATTTAGCTTTAACATGACGTAAACAGTTCAAAAGGATCGACGTGTTTGCTGCCACCAATTGTATCAAAAGCCTCCCATTGCACTATTTACATCAAGATGAACTGTGCAGAGATGTGTTTGATATAATATGCATTTATAGCAACTGTATTGAATAACCATGCGATTTTCTTTATCAGTCATTTTTCTGTTGATAGTCAATAATGGATGGATGGGACTCACACAGCAGAGCGGCCAGGCGTGCAGCAACGCAACGGAGCCATTACCGAATGATAGGAATCAGATCCGGCTAGTGTGCCCGTCGGTCAAGAGTGGACTGCACTTTGTTTTCAAGTATCTCCAGCACGGGCTGAAACTGCTCGGGTGCAGTTGTTTGGAGGCGACAACCACAAGGGTTCGTGTTGGACGAATCCACAGAAGTACATGACCGGGAGTGGGCACCAAAATGAGGCAATTAACACAAGGAGGAATAGACGCAGCACGCAATGATCGAAGATTTTTTTTATTTTTTTTTACCTCCGCTTCTTTATTTTCGTCTCTCGCGACAGCGCCGCAACCATTCCTTCATTATCACTGCGCGTGGCCGTTCGAGTGCGCCAAGATGAGTCGCAGCGCTATTAGGCCGGTCGTTTAGGATTTCACTGTGGATGCACGAACTCTAGCTACTCTTGATTCTGGAGGGTTAGGCCGGGTCTTTATTTCTGACTTGTCTCTCCCTCTCTCTCCTTCTCCCTTCTCCGAGATGATGAGATGAGACTCTTCTCGACCAGTCGATTCCGAGTCCTCTACTCCTTATAGTCCTGTCTCTCTGTCCGCCGGTGCATCGCCTAGCCGGGGAATCTGATTAAAGGCCCGGCCAGCCGCCTTGCAATTTCCGCTCCGTCCTTCTAGATGGAAGTCAATGGGCATGTTTGGCTGCTGTAAAACAAAAACAAAGTGGGAAAAGTCTCCAGGACACGAGTGCCGGATCGGCAATGTGCTACCGGAATTATAATGCCGGCCGAAAACACCGCCAATTACTTTGTGTGGCGAGTGAGTCAACCTCGTCTCCAGCGTTCGAGGAGTACGCTACCACTAGCTATCTCATTCCCTGGTATTAGGCTATTTGCATATCCAATATTTTGTTAATGTTTACTATAGGCAATGGGTCTGATGCCTTTATTAAGACATTTCGAAAGTATGGGGTTTTTTTTGTAGCGTCTCATCAAGAAGACAGTAATTTGTCAAAGTTGCTTGTCAACATAATGACATCATCCACCTTCCACTTTTGAAATAACGATAGAATCGCTCGTGTGGTGAATTATGGATAGACATTTTTCGTTTTCTGTTATTACGGTAACCAATCAGAATATGGGAATCCATTTACCTTCCCAGTGTCTACTAGGTTAGGAAGTGGACTCTGGGAACGAGGTTACAACTCAATGAACAGCCCTTATTCAACCCCCTCCCCAACTCACCGCATGAGATGGAATTGGGAAGGCACCTGTGTTTATCAAACGACAAGACACAGTACAGAAGAAATGTCAAGTTGGGTCAAACCTCCCGGTCAATTTGGCAAAGACGCGACGAAAAACCGACGCTACCAAGAAGACAGAGTTATTATCAGAACAAACAAAAGTGTTAGTAACGCTCGTCCAAACTCACAGACGTTTCTAGAAATCACGCATGTGGATACTTGAAAACCTCTTCTTTCCCTCTGAGATGGCTTGAGATGTTCAGATCGATTTTATTGCTATTAGAAAAAAGGCGGGAAATTTCACGTTTCGATCGTTCGGTCTTCGCTTGGTGGGTGTGCAAAATGGCACTTTGGGTGAGGATTGGACAGGGGCTGGAGAGGGAATGAGTCATTCCCTCTCTGATTGGTCGGCGAGGCGTTGCTAACCAGTTGCAGCAAGCTTCAGGTGAGACCCCACGCGCCTACAACCTGCTGTGGTTGGTGAGCTGTTCGCGAATGGGCGTCCATGACCTTTTTTTAGGACCGTGGGGCCAAATGAACCGTTTAATTCTCATTGAGGAGAATGAGCTTGAATTAGCTTGAGATCTTTCTCAGAAATGCGTTGGCGTGTCAAGGTTTTGTAACGTGGCGGGGGGATCTGGAAAAGAGTGTAAGTAGAGGGTTTTAGCCGAGAGCTGTAGATGTGTATTTTAACAGCTTTTTATGTTGTAACAAAGACACACTTCGCCACTTGCAAAACAGCGTTTAGCCCCCATACATTTGTTAAATTCCTTTAATTCCTTTCCGCTCGAGTGCACCTTACGGGTAATACCTGTGCGCGCAATAGGGCGTTGGGCATTCCTTCTTTTTCTGTTTGGTTGCCACACTGTTACGTTGAGGTTCCGTTTGCTGGGTGCTGCCCTCAAGCCACGCCGCTGCACTGGACTTACAATTTGTAAGTGTCACCCATTATTATAATTTATCTGTCTTATTAATTTACTCTTTGTTTATCGTTGTAAATAGTTATTCTGTGTATTATCAAACTATTGTTGCCCGCGAAGTCTGTCTTGCTCACGGTGTGCTTTCTTTGGTTGTTCTTTTAATTAGTAGCCCCACGCCACTCCCCGGCCTGCTCGGCCCGTTACAATATCACTCAAATCCTAGTGCATGTATTACAAAAATGCGCAATTAACCTAGATTTGTATTGATTGCTATGTGTCGTGAAATTCTTTCGCATCCTATTCTCTATTTGGCCGAATCTACATAATAAAAAGGCTCGAATCTGCAACACTCGTTCCCAAAACTTTGGTAACACACGCGTAGTCATAAGACGCACTAATGCGTGTTTCGGTATTACGACTCGCACGAAGTGCATACGACCAAATCCGATTTGACCCCAGAAAGTAGCAGATCTAGAATCCGTCAACGTCCCATTGTAATAGTTCTCTGACTCTGACTCTATTATACGAATGGGAGATTGTGGTCAGATTATCGTGGCTTTATGCTAAAGACGATCGTCACAATGACGTCATTCTGAGCCTATAAGATTCACAAAAGTAAGGTGAGCTGCGTGAATTAATCATGATTATTAAAAAACAGGCTAAGCCAACTGATGACGCAGGTTCGGAATAAAAAATACTTAATACGTCATTATTTTACAGAGTAGGTGGACATTGACTACACCCACATGTCCAGTGAAATTTGATAAGAGGTTGTTGAGTATTTTAGATGTGGCAAATTGTATTTTAACTCATTTTTAAAAGGTGTAAAAGCTCTTAACCAAAACAAAAATTAAAGTACATTTCCTCTTATATTAGCTTTTGAGTTTTAGACTCAGACAAAATTTATCTTGCTGAGAATGTCCATTGTGAGGAAACTGAAAAGATGTCACTTGCAATAACTGACAAGGGAGGTCTGCTCTGACAAGATAGAGAGGGCCTCCTTGTCTTGAAGACAAAATGTCTACAAGGGTGAAGATGCTTTACTTGTCATCTGTCATTTTTTTTCCTCAATCTGACAAGATGTCAAATTTCGGTTGGCGGCATTACGCAAGTCTAATTTTCCCTCGAGGTAAACTTGAAACCATGGCAACACTCTTGCACATAGTCAATCACCTTGTAAAATTTAGAGTCATTAAAAATATATATTAAGCGATGAGGCTAAATGAATTTGAAATTGTTACACATTTTTAAACCCTAAAGCTTGATCGGCACGACACAAAAACGTAATATGGGTAACTTTCTAATGCTTGTGTTTGTCTCGGTACACACCAAAACACTCAAAATCATTGGATTTATCTTTTATTGTAAGTGGTATCTCATACTCAGACTTAATATATCAATATGTTTCCTTTTGGTACAACAACCCAAATCGCATGAACGTGAAGTTCCTATCGTCTTTTTTTTAATCAAGAAACTGATTAAATTTGAGAGGCAGACTGTACAATGTTTACACATTGGACTTGATATGGAATAATCATAATGCACAAAGCAATATTTTCCGTTTATTGGATATTTTCATAAAATAATTGAATCAGCGTATGTGCAGAATCATGGTCGGGAATGAAGCCAGTGAATTTGCCATACAGGGCGAGAAAAAAAAACCCCGAAACCCAAATGGCAGGACCAATATTTGAATGAAGTTTTGCCTGTAGCACTTTCACTATATAGGATATAAAAGCCCAATTCATAAGCTTTCTTTTAGTACAAATATCATTCAAATCGCTTATGTACTTTTCAAGTTACGAAATTTTGAACACAAACACCGTTTTTAAAGTTCTGTTCACGGATCACAAAAAGGTATGTGTTCTTTCAGCAAAACGAAAACAAATCACATGCATCCTATGAGAATTGTTTTCGTTTTGCTGAAAGGACGCTTACTTTTTGATCCGTGGACAGAACTTTAAAACGATCTTTGTGTTCAAAATGTTGTAACTTGAAAAGTATATGAGTGATGTGAATAATTCTCGTACTAAAAGAAAGCTTAATGACTGGGCTTTCATATCCTTGATTTTGAAAGCGCTACGGGCTAAAATTTATTCAAAAATTGGTTCTGCCATTTGGGTTTTGTAATTTTTTTTTTTACTCACGCTGTATCGAATAAGACTGCATCTCACAAACCCAAGTCAGTCATGAAGCACTTCTAGTCTAACGCCTTAAGGTTGACATCTAACCGGTTATATAATCTGCCGTTAGATTATACCAGCCTTCACATCAAACGAGGAAACTGAATAGGAAAGAGTCGAATCTGTGAAAAATTAATCGGCATCTTGCAAGATACAAATGCAGCGACGTATAAAACGAAACGATCACGCAACTCTCTTTGGCGTTATGTGATTAATATTTGATGATTGCAGCGGGCCGACACTGGCAGAAGTTCATTGCTGACAGGACAGTGGCCCGCAATGTCCATGTAATCTGATCAGTATGATTGCGGAATTATGATGAAAGGAAATAGTTCTATTGAAATGCTGCAGAGGGAGATACATGAACGGGTCAAAGCAATCCGATCGCCGCTTTATTATTGTACAGGATTGTGATGGGGGTTTCATGCGTTATTCGAGTCGCGGGACAGCACACACCAAGCCCGGCGCAGAATCATGTGGCGATTTACGAGTTCAACGACCGGAGCTATATGCGCAGTTCCATTAGTGTCAAAAGTACGGATGTTGGGTGTTATGCACAGAACATTTTGAGTCGTAGCTTTTGCGCCTACATAATCTCTCACGGGACAGCTGTATATAATCATAAAGGGTTTAACGACGCCAGAGTGTCCGTAGCGCAAGCGAGATTCTTAAAATCATTTTTAAATAAAACATGAAGGCGTGGGGTGTTTTGCTTCCAGGTGCCCATTGGTTTTATCGTGGACTCCCGCTCTCCAAGTCAGGGCGCCACTCATTCGGCAAGGACCATAGTTTGACAGATTTCAAAATGGCGTTATCACGTGAGAGTATGGCATCCTGACTCACACTGTGGCATGTATGCGGGACTACCGCTAGTCCTTTGACGGGCAATGAGCGTGTTTATTTTAATGAAATGCTGCCAAATGTTGACACTGTTTATCCAGCTCATCCGAAAGACGCGTCAAAGCGTTAGTAAACAGATCTGGTGGATGAAAGAAAAAGCTATATCTAAATGAGTTTGATGAAAACTTGCTGTTTTACACCCAAATACGCCTACGAACAAGACACATTATAAATTAGTTCCTTGCACGATTATTACACGCCCAAATGCCATTCACAAAAGCCGTTTGAAATTGGTAACCTAATCTGCGATTTCCAATATAAGAGGGAGAAACAAAATGTACGTTGATTGGAAACCAAAAGAGACGAGATTTTCAGATTAATTGGCTTGAAATGAATTCATTCCAGGCCTTGGATAATGGAGTTGACTCCCGGCCCACGCATCACGCCATGCCGTATGGTAATACTAAGCTGCAGGTGCACTCGGCTCGAATTGCGTCTTCTGATATGTCGGTCTTTACCGGGAATGAAAATATGGAGTATGGCGAAGAAAAAAATCCATAATTCACAGAAATATAACAGTGAGAACATTACTTTTGGCAAAACGCAAGCGTATGCACTGTGTGACACCGTGTGGCTTTTGTGAAGTGCGAGGAGTATAACACAGATCCAATTCGGTGTTATTTTAACACTGTCCTGTTTAGCTGTTGCACATTGGTGTCCTAATCAATCGCGGAGTTTATCGACAACAATTTTGGGCTCACACTGGTGAGAGTTTCGACAATTTATTGATGTCTCAAAATGCAGTAAAAAAAAACGAAAGTCCATAGCCAAAACTTGATACTTCAAATCTGAATCACCCAAAATGGCGCCGATTTAGTTTGAAATCTCTACAACGTACGACGACTCAGGCTTTTCGCTGCGCCTGCTCCATCAAAACAAAAAAAAGATGAGAAATTATGGGATGCCTCTTGTTTTTCCCCCGTTAGTTTAGAAATTAGGCCTTTGCGTTGCATAATTAATTGTGGCTATCCATACCTAATAATTTTGCACATGAAATTATTATGAGATCGGTCTATATATAGCTACCCTGTCGACATTCTGTGATGTCACACAAGCTGGACTTGGCCATGGAATACGTCGGCACATTTGGGATTCTGCGCATGCGTTGTCTTGACGACGATGCTTGAAAAAAAAATGGCATATTAAAGACAACTCTCCAGAATTATGCGCGTAGTTAAGAATTGGCCTATGTAGACATTGGCACAAGATGGACTGAAAGCACGCATAGCTTATATGGGGAGGCACATTAATTTAAGTTGCACATGCATAATCAGTTAATGGTAAACACATTGTGCAAATGTGACATTTCAGAACTTATTAATTCACGTCCAACCCTTGTAGTAAAGTCGCCGATTATAACCCCCCAAAAAAGGGGGGGGGGGGGTCAGACCCCAATCGAGGAAGTCTATGAAGAATGGGAAAACAGTTTCCCCTGACACACGAAAACTCATCAAGCCAACTCGATATCAACCATCGCCCGCGCGCCCGCCGCGCGTCGGATCGACATCTTTACATCTTCGCGATCAGGTTGCATATGGGGGTCGGCCCCGGCCTGGCTCCCACTAAAGCGGGCCGGATTAGAACGTCTGCCTGGCGAGGCTAGGCCACCGGTGAACTTAAAGCGACGACGGCGGGTCGGGGAGTCTCGAGATCCAAGCAATGCACCCACGGAAATGTAACCCTAGATTCGTCCACGTACTTATATAAATGGCTTGAGTGAAATATGTATGGACCCCTTAATGTCAGTCCCTGAATGATGAGTGATCTGATGAAAGGTCTTGCCGATGCATGAATAATTATACGTTTTTTAAAACTATTGCAGTGACGCATATCAGTGAATATTTTATATGAATAATATATAATAACGTATAGGCCTATCCAACATTTCATTATTTAATTGAACAACTGCATTATACTGTTTCAAATAATGGTTATCTGAAAATTATAATTAATGTCATTTTTTTGATAAACATTGACAATAATAATAGCATTCAATGCTTCAATCACGCGAAGGAATATGTTTCGATTATAAAGGGGTAATTTATTTATTCATTTTATATGATGTAATTTTGCGCATTTCATATAGGTTACTCGATTGTCCCTGTTTTCAATCCACGGATTCGTTCTGACATCGGCTTTTTCAATAGATTTTTAGGCCACTGACTTGGGGCCCAATGTATAGGCCCATGTTGGTCCGATTCAGAAATGACAATTATATGAAGCCTAAGTTACGAGCATACTTCATTTGGTTTATTCTGAATATGGTGAAAATGGGAGGTGAAGTTGAAGCTGGGGACAGGGCCGAGGCTTCATAAAGCGCCCTCGTATTTGAAACCCTATCTGCTGCCACCAAGCGGTTCGAAAAAGTCACTTCTATATAGTCTTTTCAAATTTTTAATGGAAAATACGATATAACCCTGCCGGCAACATGCCGCCTATGTTTGACGCAATCTGAACTTACACGGGTAAGAAATTAGTGCAAACCTTTGGGGATCATATTGAGTAAGGGGTGAAAGAATATACGAGAGAACGTCTTGCGCAAAATGTAACTTTAACCAAGAAAAGATGAGGGAGAAATTAAGCCGGCGGTTGAGCGCTCCGCGCGCTCGGCCTGACACACATCAACGACCGAAACACGGGGCCAGTTAATCAGCCGTTGACGCGCTCCACTTGCTCACACGGTCCGTAGCCATCCAGGCGCTCTGGTAACACATTAACGCCTGATATTATGCGAGGAAATCCGATTACAGCTGATGCTTTCCCGTCCACGATATCGCCAGGAGGCCGTAGCTTGTTGCTTCTCTCCTAGGCTCTCGCACGCAGACCGTACCTGCCACATTACTGTACCTTTTTGATTCCTATCTCGTAATCTGTGTGCATTATCAGAAAAAAAAAACATATATATATCTGGTCTTTGTCCTCGCTGAAATCATGCGCATGGATGAGCCAGAATTAAAGCCTCTAGGCTTTCATGACGGCGAGAATTATGAAATAATAGCAGGGTTTGTAAGCATTACGTTTGATCATAGCTCTGTAAGATCATTTTCTGCCTTCGCATCAGCCTTAGAAATCATCCATCTTCATTATTCAGTTTTGTAATTTTTTACTCGAGGTATTTGGATTTTTTTTTCAGTCCGGTGTTTTGAAGGGAATTACATGTAGGATAGGCCTCTGTTCTTTTTCCCCCGAAATTTGCAACATGTTTGAATATTTTTTTACCACACCAGTGTTTGAATGTAAAACGATTTTGGGAAAGTCAGAATTGTTAAACAAAATGGAAACAGACATTAGTTTTAAAAAAAATACATATTAACAAAAAAAAATCTATTTTGAGTCGCTAGGTTGCTTGAAAATGCCCATTGAGTCGAGAAACGAACAGTTTATCAAGAATTTCGCCTTTGGGTTGCTCGATAGTTTTGGTCGGCATGTATTGCAAAATGGTTCGTCCAGTGCGTCATGATTTTGGTTCAATGAAAACGCGTGCATTAATGACGCCATACAAAATCCTTTTCTGCAAATCTGTGACTTCGGCATGACCAAAGACTGAGTGCATTTTTCTAATCGATTCTTACCAGAAGAACGGCTTCCGAGAATTCATTTGAGAGAGATTCGCTCATTATAATGCGAAATAATCACTCAAGATTCGAACCTCATTAAGGAGGGCCGAGAGCTCGGAGCATAAACCAGAGTCGGGAAAGCACGATAATGATGGTGAATTAATGAGCAGTGCAGGACACGATCTTTATACATTTAGCTACATCCCCAAGGGAAATCACCTCTGCTAATCAGATACCACATTTTTTATTTTATTTTACATTCACCAGGCGAGGCCCGTTCTCTCTGCCGTGCTCCCTGCCCGTTTCACCCGCGGTGGTACGGTAATTGTCTCGGTACGGTGTGAGTCAGGTACCGCGTACTTCTTGTCAAGGTTAACCAAGTGACCTGCCCTTTCCTCCCCCTTCTGCCTCGGCGCGCTGGCACGCACATCGCCAACTTACCCCTCCCTGGAGAACTTGTCTATTGATGAAAAGCTTTCCTTACAGATCGACATCGACACAGACTCTCCTAACAAAGAAAAAAACTGCATCCCAAGAACCTATAATCCCTTTCCATCTTGAGTCAATCGTGTCCGTTCTTTCGAAGTTTTCAAGGTGTGAACTTCGAAAAGCTTCCTTGATTTTTTTATTGTAATTTTTTGTTTAACAGACAAACCTTATTTTCTCATCACTGGCGTCAGTGATCCGACGATGGTGATACAATTATACCAAAATGAATTGAAGAAGCAAGAAGGTCTGGAAAGTTTTTGTGCAATAATAAAAGCACTAATTTCGCTCGGGTATATACGCGTTGGGAAGAATAGGTTGTACGCTTCTGATTTGCGGTTGAATATTAAGAATTACATAAGAGGATTGGCTCATTAAAAATAATAGAAATAATAGTGATAATGTTGTGCTATTATAGAAATTAAAAACAATTGGTCATTATAGGGAGACATACCATAAACTTGTGCACAATTGTTTTCCCCACTTTAACGACCCCTGACCAGACTTGTATTCGAGTCAACAAACCTCGAGTCCGAGTCCGAGTCCGAGTCACCTCTCCCGAGTCTGAGTTCCGAGTCATGCAGATCGAGTCCGAGTCCGAGTCACGAGTCATTTATCATCGCGACTCGAGTCCGAGTCCGAGTCACGATTCATTTATCATCGTGACTCGAGTCCGAGTCCGAGTCACGAGTCATTTATCATCGTGACTAGATTTCGAATTCGAGTCACGGAAAATGGGACTCGAGTCGGACTCGAGTCCTAGTCCGAGTCACGAGTCATACAAGTCTGCCCCTAACCCCAATTTTACCTTTAATCCTATAAACCCTACGTATTTGGTATTTTTACTAATTAGACCACGAGAAATCGATCTATAGCCTATTTGCGACACTAACATTTTGACTCTAAATAATGGCTGAGGCATTAGGGAGACATTACATTCCACAGATACCCATTACTCCTGGGTGGAAAGAGGCAATTGTAGTAAAGTTTCTTGCCCAAGAACACAAGCACCATAAGCAGGGGCGGAGCCAGGCAAACATAGGCCTACACTGTCAAAATTGCTTCTACTAAACAATATGCAAGCAAAATGAGCCAACGCTCTGTGCGTGAGCTACCTGTGTGATTTTTTGTCTATAATATTTCAACTGTTAGAAGAGGAGGCTGAACATTAGTAAATGTTCATTTCAAGCCTAGAACTACATATGTTACTTGTAGCCTTTAATCTTTCAAAACGGCACATTCACAAATTACAGAATATCGTTTTTAAAATTCATGAAGGCCAGCTAGGCATTTTGTGTGGATAAAATCGATTGTGAAAGACTGTCTCTTGCCCAACTGTCCCGATGCTGGATTAAATATGCATGAAGTTCAATGACTCCTAAAAGGCGTTTTACCATCTTAGGTCGGGATTCTCAAAAAGAATAAGGTTTTTTTTCTGAGGAAGTGAGGTATCATTAAGCGAGCATTAAGTGCACTGGGGCCTCGAGTAAACGACTTCGAGGGTTTTAGAGGGAAAAATCGCTCCCTCTGTGGCACCATCTCGATCCAAGTTTAAAGATTGTTGTCATGGTAATTTCACTTATGTGCCACCTCGATATTACGGATTTTCGATTATTGTTATTGCATTTTTTTAAAATTTTATATCTAGGCATGACCTGGTGTATGGCCATCAACACAAAATGCTAACTCTTTAATTTGTATTCTATCCAGTTGGTCAAAGCTTCCAAATTTTGGGCCGCAAAGTGTCGTAATGCGATCCTCATTATAGATAAGACATGCGTGGATTATGTGGCCTTCTTTGGCCACCTGTCATTGTGAAGAATTATGCAAAGTTTGCTAGTTCGCTGGCCGGCTGGTCGGCGGGGTTGTTAACGGCTACCTGGCCGTCTGACTGGCTGGCTGGCTCCCCAGTTGGCTGGCTGGTTTGCCGACTCCCCGACTGGCTAGACTGGCTCCCCTGGCTGGCTGGCCGGCTGGCTGGCTGCCATATTGGTTGTGGATTGTTGGCTAGTTGGCAGGCTGGCTGGCTGGCTGACTGGCTGGCTGGCTCCCGACTTGCTGGCTGGTTGGCTAGGGTGGGCTAGGCTGGCCGGCCGGCTGGCTGCCTTATTGGTTGTTAATTGTTGGCTAGTTGGCTGGCTGGCTGACTGGTGACTTGCTGGCTGGTTGGCTGGGCTGGATGGTCGGCTGGCTGGCTGCCTTATTTGTTGTAGATTGTTGGCTAGTTGGCTGGCTGGTGACTTGCTGGCTGGTTGGCTAGACTGGCAGGCTGACGGGCTGGCTAGTGACTTGCTGGATGGTTGACTATAGGCTGGCTGGCTCCCCGGCTATCTGGTTAGCTGGCTTGCCGGTCGGCTGCCTAGCTTGCTGGCGAGTTGACTGGCTGATGGCTGGCCTGGCTGTGTGGAATGTTGGCTGGCTGACAGATTTGCTGGCTGGCTTGCTCCCCAGTTGAGTGACCTGCTGGTCAACTGGCTGGATGGCTGGCTGGCCGGCTGGCAGGCCAGTCTATCAGTTCAATTTCCTCTCTTAATTCCATTTCCTGTTTAGCTTCTGTTTAGCTTCTGCCAATTACTCAAAATGATTTCAATTTACAATTCAAAACAAACGCATTCCCACCGCTGATCACACGCTCGATATGAACCAGGGTTAATTTGCAAGTTTATATACCTAACTAGTCCAGGAACTGCCGTGTTAAGAGATTAACGAGCGAGGCTAATTGCAAGAGCTGAAATGTTGACTTTGGGTCGGCATTTCAAAGGGATAAAAACAGTTATTGACCTCAGCAATCGGCGGCAAAACAGTTCCGACAGCTTTTAAATCCACCTTAATCTGATTCGGACTCGAATCAACAAAATGTCCACAAAATTTGTCCAAATCGTAGTGTCTAGTGAACAAAACACACAGTCGTTGTTCTTGGACTACTAGTAATAAATATAAAATGAAACTCAATTCCAGAATTTCCTTTAAGCCAAATTCTTGTTTCAGGGATTTTGAAAGCCCGACTGTGCCTTTAAAGCAAACCGTTCCGGATCCGCCGCTGAAATGCCAAAGGGCAATTTGGTCAAAAATTAACCGCCAAAATGAAGAGATATAGAGCAGTCTTAACTCTGATGCAGCAGGGAAGAAATGAGGAAAATTAGGTCAGGCCGTCTCGTTCCGATGTAGAGACAATTTTGTCCCCTCCTCTAGTTCAATTTGCAGAGTGCAGTCCTCCCACAGCATCAACGATTTAAGAAATGACAAATCCGACGTTTTATCCGATAGTATTTTATTCATCTTCATTTTTGCGGAGAGCGAAAAAAATATACAGTGTAAATAATGGCTGGCTCGTTATACATCTTTAATGATTTCACCCCGTCTGTCTCTGTCGCTGTACCGGTGTGTGCGTGGGTGTGTGTCAATCTGTGTCGCTTCACGGAGCCGCTCCGCTAATACGTAAATGGCGCACTCATTTCCTCATGATTTCAGTTGTTTTGAAAACGGGACAATAAATTTGGGTGCTGTGGATTAGCTCGTACGAGAAGTGAGGCTCGTGACGGGCCGACATAACATAACACCACCGACCAACCCATCTCCGGCTCCAACCTGTAACATTGCAATGGCAAGTGCGAGTGCACAAAAAGCTCTGACCTTCTTGCATGAAAGTCTTGCATGAAATCTTTTAAAATGATCCCTGCCAGAGCTGAAAAATGCGACGCCCAAAAATGCAACGCCGATGGCACATTATGGAACACCATATTTTTGATTTATACTTAGATTTATAGCGATTTGTGATAAATACCACGTGACTATAATAGTACTGCATATATTTTGCCTCCATTTACAAACTTTTCATAAACATCTTTCTGAATTTTGACAAACATTTTTTGTTCAGTATTCAAGTTATTCTGTTTGCTTTTGAAAATTTTGTTTTGAAAATTAAAATTGGTTGTTTTATTTTTAAGGGGAATTTATGCGGCTTATTATGGGTCAATTGTCCGGGCACAGACCGACCGACCACCAAGTGACATGTAGAGGCTCCTGCCAGAGCTTAAAACAGGGATCAGATTAAAGTGGATAAAATATACTTTTGGGGGAAGATTTTTTCAATCTTGAATAACAAAAAGGTAAACCTAATTTGTAAATTGGCTTATAGCTGTAGTCAACTAGATGCAGGTTCGTTTTGTGGTAAAATATGACTTATTTAATATGTAATTGTTTTTTAAGAGCGGGAACTCATTAATATTTTATAGGTTTAGTTTTGTTCATTGCTTCATTTCTGTGTTTCACGTCAAAATAGTAATGTATTTTTGCGGTTGCTTGTAGTACGTGGCGATTCTAAGCCCATTCGCGAATCGTCTCTGGTCTTCGTCAAGCCCGCAGCGTTCTTGCGTGGTCTTTATCACAAGCTCAATCATGCATCCAAACCACCTGAAATCGTACACCTCACACCATCCAAATTAACGACTTCGTCTCATGAGTTAAGACGTGTTCTCCAGTCGTAACATTGCGCATCCCAACAACTCATGACATGCGTTTTGTGTTCTGTTTCTTTTTTATTTTTCAAGCGCCATGGCCAAAAAACGTTGTTTAATTTTCACTAAGGCTTTTTCTCACTAACAGGAACGACAACACACACTTTTGATCACTCATTCAATACAGGGTGAGTCAACAAAAAGGAAACCAAAATATCAGGACCATTTTTAAATTAAGCTCTGCATATAGCACTTTCAAAATCTAGGATATGAAAGCAAAATTAATAAGCTTTCTTTTAGTACAAGAATCATTCATATCACTCATGTGTTTTTCAATGTACGGAATTTTAAACACAAACACCATTTTAAAGTTCTGTCTACGGATTTTTTTTTTTACTCCCTGTACAGAAGACAGATCGCTGTTTGTACACATAGACACGCCGGGCAATATGTTTGTACTGCAATGTCCTTCGGTCTGAAATGTAATGTTTCCTGCTGTACAGTTTATCTTTTATTGGGAAAACTCATTGGATAAAAATCTTATATATTTTTGGGGCCGGCAAAGATCATCATTCTCCTGAAACGTGTCTGTGAAATTTGGGGCCACAATTAACAGCGCCGCCAAGTGTCAGATGTTGTCCATTTCCGTTCACATATTCAGCGCCCCAACCTTCGAATCATTTATCGTATTTGAAAAAAATAACATACTATGTAGAGGGCTATCGTTCCCAGTGGCGGATCTAGCTTTCAGGAAGGGGGGGGGGTTGAAAAAAGGGATGGAGCCTAAGACGTGCCAAAGCCACGCCCTGCAAGGTGGTCCGTGGAAATGCATTTGGGAAAATTTCGAAATGTACGGTGGTTTCTTCTGCAAACGAAGGCAATTCAAGAAAAAAAAAGAACTAATAAGCATTCCATTTATTATTTTTTACCTCCATGTTGCTAGTTTCGTAACATTAGTCAGCGGCTGAACGGGGCGGGGGGGGGGGGTGCCCCCGCAGATCACTTCCCAACGAACGGGTTTGAAAATCTGCAAACACTGGAGAGTCAAGAATCACAAGGCAATGAGCTTTGGTGGCATTAAATGCCTCATGCAAGGCACGGAACAGGGGATTCGCTTTTGGACACACTATCATAATAAAAGCAACAATTATTATTTTAAGTTCGTTTCCCCCATTTATTTTGATCAGAAAATCGATTAAACGATCGTGAAATGTGTGTTATTTTCCAACCTCCAGCGATGTTATTACTTTAGCCTCCGGCGAAATTACCCACAGCATATAAACGCCAAACCTCGGCTCCATTAATGGAACCATCTTTGATGAGGACTCCCCAGTGTCTTCAGTTCATGAACTCGACCGTGAACACCAGAGTCGGGTCGCATAATTAATTTCACCCGCTGAAACCGGCTGCAGCCATCCATATTTTTTCGCCAGAAAAAAAATGCTTGACTACGGTAAAAAATTATGATAATCACACCCGGTCGTATACCCGTTGGAATCAGGGTAAAAAAGACTGCCATTATCCATCCAAGTCACGCAATGCACATACGGGGCGGCACGCTCGACGTGTGTGCTTGGGGCGAGCTGGCCGGGGATACACCGAGGCGGTGACGGCGCGGTGTTCTCGGTCCACGCGGCCGGATGTTGACTGAGGGAAATGTTCCGGAAGAAACCCTGGCCGTGACTTGAGGAAGAAGAAGTCACGATGCGCTCCCTACCCCCCCCCCCTCTCTGTCTCTCTCCGCTCGGACTCGTGAAAAGCGGCCAGCAATTTGCATGCTGCAGCGCTAAAGAAAACATCCCAGACAGTTTGTATCTTGTACTGGTCCTTCGAGCATGCCCCAAGTCCCTTTTATTCAACAAGGCGGGCCGGACGATAAAATTTGCAAGTTCTTACTTCGGTAGCATGTGCGCTTTCGCTGCACGTTTTGCCGTGCAGTTGTTGTTGCTAGCTCGAGATGTGGCTGCCCAGATTGGGGTCAAAAGAGGGCGTTACCAAAATGGTTTAGCTCGACGGCAGCAAAATATAATTTCAAGGGAGTGAGCACATGACTACGGGTTACTCTAAAATCAATAGCCACAAAACACAAAATTAGCTCATGATATAGTGGCTAACTGTTTATAGTTGGGTGGATTATTACAACTGTTGGACGAGAGTTCTTCCTATTATAGAGATGGGGAAATTGAAGAGTTCATTTCGAGAAACGCGATGTATCCATTTGAAAAAATCAAACTATAAAGAACTATGAAAACAATACAACAGCTGTTTCGAGACGGCATTTTATGCTGTGTTGTTTACTTAATTATTGTTTTTAACTATATAACAGCCGGGCAAACCTGACTTTGGGCAGCCAGAAGAGGGCGGGATTTGAAAGATCACACATTGATCGCGTTTTGTAAATAAACTTTAAAACTTGTTATTCCCGTCCGATTAAACTGTCCGCGGGATGAGGAAGTCAGGTGTCCAGACTTTTAAACAGGTAATCACCTTTTCACACTGCTGAAATCCATGCAAGCTGCATCACAATTGTCAAACGGACTTAAATAGTCGCAGAAACCATCAGAAGTCGCTGCGAAAACGCCAGGGCGCCCTCAGTAGTTGAAGTTTAAGACAGCGCGGCGTTAGCGTTGAAGCGTGACAGAGGGCGCTACATAGAATTAACACACCAGCTCTCTATTACATGTACAAATATAACAAATCTGGATAGCCTAGTGGCCGTTGGAAGAGAAGTCAACTTCCACCATATCACCCCTCCAGGACCAATATATTTGAATAGAGAGATATCTAATTTAATTGACACATACATATACTCAACAAATTATGATGTTATGTTATCAGACAAATTATCAGCAGTTAAGGCTGGCTCCCTCCACACATTCGAATGGAGGGCTCGGGATTTGGGAACCAGTGCGTAGCTTCACTTTTTTACTCGGATGGCCAACGAGTTATTCAGATTTTTAAAACGGAAATCAGTACTTTATATACAGATTGAGTAAAAAATAAAAGTTACGTAATGAGAATAAAACGATTTTAAAAAAATATGTGACTCGCACCATCTTATAAAAATAACCTAGGGTAATATTATTTGCTAATTACTGTGAATATTGCATGTAATTTGCGTATTATGTTCACCAGTTATGTCTATTTTAATGCAAACGTCACAGCATTTAGCTGTCCACCAATGATCATTTACCGTTCAAATACAATACAACATGGGCATTGTCCTGCCTTCATGAATGAACGAAAATTTGAACAGGAAAACAGACTAATATCAGCATCATAATTTCAGGAAAGAAATGTCCTCATATTCAAAACACAAAATCTGACAGTGACAATAATGTTTCAGTCTTGACAAAAGTTATAAAAACATTGATTTGTATCTGAATGCTGTGTAATCTCTAGTTCACACTCAGCTCAGTAGCTTCCAATGGCATTCCATAATTGACAGCTGTAAGAATGGATTCTTTTAGTAAAATAATTATGCATAACTTCTCATAGCATCAATTTCAGCAATTCCATCTTTTTCAAATAAGTGGAAGAACATGCTCGTGTAATACATGTATGCTTCGTAGGTGTGTCAAATTTAATTGCTTTTAATCGGGAAAACGTCACTCCGGGTCACTTTCTTTGTGATTTACCCTGTAATCATTAGTTCTGCTGAACTGAAGTAATTGCACTCTTAATGCTTTTATTCATCCATGCAAAAATCTGAATCGATTGAATTGATTCAAATCTGTTCGTTTGTTTCAGATGCGTCCACTGATTTCACAAGCAAAACTAATTGCAACAAACGAGCATCAAATTTCGTTAGTTCCAGCAAGGTGAAAGTTTGGAGGGTTGCGAATGGTTGCAACGAACCATCATGGTTCGAGCCTGTGACGGAGCCCAACCTGAAGAAGAAGCCGAGATTTGGGAAACGGTAATAGATTCAGTTTAATCATTCACCATGGTTTAATACCTGCATGGGCACAAATGCGTGATACATGTATGCCCATTCAGGACAGATTTCATTTTTGCTTTCCGTACTTTGAAATAACTGGGATGAAAATCTAACTTATACGCGATGTTCTCCATGCATACCACAGCATCATGATATTTTGGTTGGAAGAGTTTTGTTTTTGTGTTTTAAGTTCCTTGTTTTCAAGGCTATCCGGCGGTCTGTTGTGGTTAGGAAATTTATGTTCACAGTGATTTCCCGGAATCGCTTGGCCTAGATCTGATTGCGTGTCAAAATGAGACTTCAGTTGCTGAAGATTGGCCATCGTATAGCCAAACCCTAGATATGTTTTTCGCTGTGACAGAAATCGAAAGAAAAAGACAAATTAGAAAAGGAACCAACGGGAACATTATACTGGAATTATATAACTGGGCACGCGATTTATGATTTCGTTCTGAAAATAATTATAAAATTCCTAAAGCTTCAATTATATATATACCTGTTTTATAATGATACCTTTGGGGACATTTTGTCGTCATTAATTATACCTTAATTGGGAGACAGCGGACACTGGACATTTTAATGTCTCCTTTAATAATGCCACATATAGCTCCTATATTTAGGAGGCAACTTTTAATACGCGACGCGATTGCTTCCAAAACATATACTAAAATTCGAGGGGGTAGCAGTATTGGAGTTAGGAGTCATGAAAACATGGACAAATTCTGTGCACAAGGCTATGGGAACGTCTCCAAAATGACCCATATTTGAATAGAGAGATATCTAATTTAATTGACACATACATATACTCAACAAATTATGATGTTATGTTATCAGACAAATTACAATGGCAACAAATTATACATTCTGTTTACAACAAAAGTTGTTTAAACTTTCAGACGACTCTATATCGAAACTTCTTTGAACAATGGGAGCAGTTATAAAGCTGGCCCCCTCCACACATTCGAATGGAGGGCTCGGGATTTGGGAACCAGTGCGTAGCTTCACTTTTTTACTCGGATGGCCAACGAGTTATTCAGATTTTTAAAACGGAAATCAGTACTTTATATACAGATTGAGTAAAAAATAAAAGTTACGTAATGAGAATAAAATGATTTTAAAAAAATATGTGACTCGCACCATCTTATAAAAATAACCTCGGGTAATATTATTTGCTAATTACTGTGAATATTGTACGTAATTTGCGTATTATGTTCACCAGTTATGTCTATTTTAATGCAAACGTCACAGCATTTAGCTGTCCACCAATGATCATTTACCGTTCAAATACAATACAACATGGGCATTGTCCTGCCTTCATGAATGAACGAAAATTTGAACAGGAAAACAGTTTAATATCAGCATCATAATTTCAGCAAAAGAAATGTCCTCATATTCAAAACACAAAATCTGACAGTGACAATGTTTCAGTCTTGACAAAAATTATAAAAATATTGATTTGTGTCTGAATGCTGTGTAATCTCTAGTTCGCACTCAGCTCAATAGCTTCCAATGGCATTCCATTATTGACAGCTGTAAGAATGGATTCTTTTAGTAAATTAATTATGCATAACTTCTCATAGCATATGGATCAATTTCAGCAATTCCATCTTTTTCAAATAAGTGGAAGAACATGCTCGTGTAATACATGTATGCTTCGTAGGTGTGTCAAATTTAATTGCTTTTAATCGGGAAAACGTCACTCCGGGTCACTTTCTTTGTGATTTACCCTGTAATCATTAGTTCTGCTGAACTGAAGTAATTGCACTCTTATTGCTTTTATTCATCCATGCAAAAATCTGAATCGATTGAATTGATTCAAATCTGTTCGTTTGTTTCAGATGCGTCCACTGATTTCACAAGCAAAACTAATTACAACAAACGAGCATCAAATTTCGTTAGTTCCAGCAAGGTGAAAGTTTGGAGGGTTGCGAATGGTTGCAACGAACCATCATGGTTCGAGCCTGTGACGGAGCCCAACCTGAAGAAGAAGCCGAGATTTGAGAAATGGTAATAAATTCATTATAGGATGGAATAGATTCAGTTTAATCATTCACCATGGTTTAATACCTGCATGGGCACAACTGCGTGATATGCCCATTCAGGACAGATTTCATTTTTGCTTTCCGTACTTTGAAATAACTGGGATAAAAATCTAACTTTTACGCGATGTTCGCCATGCATACCACAACATCATGATATTTTGGTTGGAAGAGTTTTGTTTTTGTGTTTTAAGTTCCTTGTTTTCAAGGCTATCCGGCGGTCTGTTGTGGTTAGGAAATTTATGTTCACAGTGATTTCCCGGAATCGCTTGGCCTAGATCTGAATGCGTGTCAAAATGAGATTTCAGTTGCTGAAGATTGGCCATCGTATAGCCAAACCCTAGATATGTTTTTCGCTGTGACAGAAATCGAAAGAAAAAGACAAATTAGAAAAGGAACCGACGGGAACATTATACTGGAATTATATAACTGGGCACGCGATTTATGATTTCGTTCTGAAAATAATTATAAAATTCCTAAAGCTTCAATTATATATATACCTGTTTTATAATGATACCTTTGGGGACATTTTGTCGTCATTAATTATACCTTAATTGGGAGACACCGGACACTGGACATTTTAATGTCTCCTTTAATAATGTCATATATAGCTCCTATATTTAGGAGGCAACTTTTAATACGCGACGCGATTGCTTGTTGTCCAAAACATATACTAAAATTCGAGGGGGTAGCAGTATTGGAGTTAGGAGTCATGAAAACATGGACAAATTCTGTGCACAAGGCTATGGGAACGTCTCCAAAATGACCCATTTCCCGTAATTATTATATATACAATTATATTTTTAATTGTGTGTATGACCATAACTCTATGGTATGACCTTGTGGCCAAAATACGTACGTAGCTGTGGACTTTCCGCACCAGTCATTAGTGTATGGTGTAAGTATATCAACTAATATAGTGCATGGACGTAAGACGCATTGTACAACAGCCATACAACATCACATCGCTATTCAACGGTACTAAAATAGTATACCACCCGAACAACATATACAGCATGTAGACTTTGAACTCCAGCGTCGCGGTTGCATCACACCATGGTTTGATAACACTCTCGCGTACTGTTTTCTTCCTGGGCTCATGTTCTCATAAGAAGACTAGTCTTTACAACCAGGCGTCTTCACTAATGTAAGGACTTAGTATTGCGCCGGCCTTCGATATCATACTACAGAGCTGAGGACTCAGCCAGTGTCGGGTATAATCGCGACTGCCATCGAGACTAGCAAAGGACAAGTTGAGGTCTTTCAACTCGGCCGGCAAGGCCAACAGCCGATTCCCGTCACGTTCTGCGGGCTAGGGACGGCCTCAGAAATTCCAAAACGACAGAGTTATTATTGTCCTGAAATTTGGCCTTTCCTGCGTGGTTTTGTTTTGTGTATGAATGTTCGTTCTGTTATTCGCATGGCTTGGAAGGTTACGGATTTTGTTTTACAGTTGTTTTTTTTCTCTCTCGCATTTTATTCATGTGAAGCACACTTCAGGGGATCATTTCATAACAATATACTCACAATACACGCCAGATTTTCGGAAGAAGGCGAATACTGCCTTTGCATGATGCACACGGTACTCCGGGCCAACGTGACTCATATGCCTGCATGATGTACAACGTTAAATCGATCATTCTGAGACCCTCAAACTTTTTAAAAACTGTTTTAATAACATTCTCTCCGTGTGGGTGTAGACATTATGTGCTATATATGGCACACTGCAGCATTTTCGTAGGCCCCGAAGTGTTCGTAGGCCCCCAAATTATTCGTAGGCCCTAGGCACGGTGCCTATACTGTGCCTATTGGATAATCCGGGACTGCCCCTATCCTAACCCCGCTCTTTGTTCCGTAAAAACGTAGCCTGTGTCTGCTCACCCTCCCTCCCTTTAATAGCTAACCCCGCCCCTTTTGAGCTTAAGCTGGATCCGCCCCTGTAAACGCTGGCATGCATCCGTGGCCCTCGGCCCTATCGACCGCCGCGGGCTCAGGCTTTAGTTTGATCTCTGTCCTCGCTACGGCGCGCCGTTGACGCCCCGGCACTACGGTCGAGATAACTTCACGGACGAGTAGCATGAAGGAGGACCTCCGCCGTGTCCTTCCTGATAAAGCCCCCTACCATGGTCCCATCGAAGGCCGTTTCTCAAGGTGTAGTGGCTTTGTGAGTAAGGATGAGGCCTTCGGAGGAGAGACAGAGGTGTTCGGGGTGTACACGTCTTGGTTGTGTCAGCTGCTTCACATTTTACCATGGTCCGACCATGGTTGGAATAGAGCACTCTCTCAGTGAGCTCCAAGCACGATTATCGGAATGACGCAGCCGATCCACCGCCGAGCGCAGTGGTCCGTGGCAGAAGGGCACCACTGACTGAGCATGTGAAATTCTGCCGAAACGACTTTCATGCTGTACCTCTATTTTTTTTCTCCAATTTTGCATACTTTATATATTGATGATCGCATTATGACCCCTCTACCTATACGCTCACTAGGCCGGGGCACAGATCACCTGACCACCTTTTTGGGACTGTCAGATTGGCGCGCTTGCGTCACCGTCACCGCTGTGGTCCGGGTTTGATTCCTGCCACGGCGCGCCCTATATGGTCTACAGTCATGTGGAATTGGATTTTCAGTCCCTACCTGATTCCGTGGGTTTTCTCCAGGATATATTTCTAGGGTTTTCCTCTAAAACTGTACTTTTGAGGAATCCTTGGATTACCAGAAAGAAAGAAAGATCTTAGGTTAGTCTCTATAGTAGAAAATATGGACAATCAGTTACTTACGGGCGTCACTCGACGGGGAGGGGGTGTGGTGTGCCACACACACCATGATAAATAATTTGTGTCAGCAAAATCGTGTTTTTGTCGGCAAATGTGTGCCCCAACGAACAGCGCAATATATTGCCTGACAGTGTGCACACTCCTCCGCAGTTGAACAGCGTGCCCCCAATCAGTCGGAGGGTGTCGATCACCCCCCCCCCCCCTCCCCATGACCCCATAACTCGGCGGTCGGCGCTGGCTAGAGACCGATCTTCTCGGAGAACGCTGCTCGGCACATCCACCGTTTATTCCAAATGTCTACCATCGCCTCGCAGATACTATCATTCAAATAGATTTGCTAAGTTTCGACTCAAGTTAAAGAGTTCAATTACATGCTAAATTTGTATACACAGTTATATTGTGTGGTCATATATCTTCCCACTGAAAAAAAACCAGAAGTGTGAATTTGCTATGCACACCAGACGGCCAGACAGGGTTACGTTCAGTTTCCCATAATTATCAAGCATTATGCATCGTGGTTTCAGTTTCGATGGTTATTTATAACACAAATACAGTCCTTGTTCATGGTTTGTGTTTGCTTGTTTTCCGAGGTCATCCCTATAATAGTGACCTACTTTTCCCGCAGTCAAAGTCTGTGGGATGGAAGCTCCCACACATGCAGCAAAGACCGCCATGCAGCTGCGCGCACGGACGGTGTCACCCAATGTTATTGGCCCAGTTTACGCTCCATGCTAATCTAATGTAAACTCCCCGACCGCCCGAGCCGCCCCCGCCGCAAATAGCAGCCAATAGCGAGCCGCTGTTACACAATCCCGCCCGCAGGGGGAATAGAATATTTCTGGGCAGGGATCCGGGAAACCGACATGCTTTATGTCATCATCCCCCGCAACTCAACCCCGAGTCCCCGGCCTGTGTACTGTTATGCAATTCTCACCGTCACGGTTACGAGTATTGCGCGGGGTGCAGACTATACGGCCGGCCAATAAGAAACTAGCTTGTCTGGTTAAACGACCTCATATGACACGCTTTACCATCGTGGGTTAAGGACGTTCAATTCAGCGCGCAAGTGCAAGGCTAGGTTAGGCTATACACAGGCAGTGCGATGTGGCTCGCCGCATCATCATAGACTTCCCAGAAATACGCGAAACAGGTCACAAGCTACCGTTACCCTTGTCCTGATATACCGTAGCCTACGCGAGCAACAAACGACAAGGGAACTGGGCTGGACATTTTGTCGATGATTTTACCCTGGAATAATAGTTTATTACCTGGCTTTTGTAAAAGCACCGACACGGACAGTAGCGAAGTCTGATCAACAAGGCAAGTAAACTGGATAATGTAATTCATTTGCTGTTTTAATTGTCGTCATACCATTACCAAATCATGATTGTTGTGCTAGTCCGTAATTCCTTGCTCTGTGATAAGTTTCATTGTTATGTTGTTCTTTGTTGCTTCTATATGTGTTTCATAGTCTATTAATACGTGTTTATACTCGATTCGACATTAATTTTGTTGTGGGTAAATATACCAAAATCAACAATGTTGATGATGATGTCAATCCACATATATAACAACCATAGAGTAGGGCGTATAATACAAACTCTAAAAGCAACAAGTGAAACATAAGTAACGCTGTCTTCTTATTTATGTTTTATTTATTTTAATGTGGGCAGAGAGCATGCGCAGTCGAGATACCTCATCACGTGCACGTAATTAAGACCTAGTACTATAGGGGCGGATATGTCATTGTCTATAGGAAAAACTGTGAGTTTATTAATAATTGCTTAGTTTTTCAAAGTGTAAGTTTTCATGTTAAGTTTCCTCGATTTGAGTATACCTGCTTGCGTACGCCCAGAATTCAAACTTATTAAATTCCTGGGGAGAATGATTTCAACAATCAGTACTCGGACGGGACTCGAACCCACGACCTCCCGCTTACGTTTACTGGGGCACTCATTTTGTTCTTTATCACTCGACCACCGAGCTTAATACCGACGCAGGTTTGCTGGGCGTTTCGATCTCATATAGTCATAATAGCATAGTCATAATAGTCATAATGCTGTTTTGGGGCGAGTTTGCGGTTCTTTGTTGTTGTTGCTGTTGTTGTTGTTGTTGTTTAAGTTACCTATTACAAAACTAAAAACAACTCCAGTTGAAATGATAAAAAGTCATGTGAAGGGGCAAGGAACAAAAAAATGAACTAAAATGAAGAGATTCCCGAAAAGAAAAAAAAAATTAAGGTGTTTAGATTAATAAAAGGCTATATTTTCATCACAACAACAATACTGAGGTCTTCGTCGGTGATGCATGCGTTTGTGGGCTATTTTTGTCGGCGTGGGTCATTGGGAGTTCAGGTCAAGCCCTCAGTGCGTCCTCGTGTCGGGTGAAGGACATTTAGTTTAGCAACGACTACAGGAATTTAATACCAGACTCGCTCGTGGTGAGCTCATCAGGGCCATCCGGACAGTTGTCCTGGTTTTATTTCTTCTTCGTGTAGAAAGCATTAAAGGGATATTACGTCCTGGAATGCGCCCAATTGGGCTACAAAAGGCGTTTCAAACGAAATGATGTTAATTTGAAAGAGCGTTTCAAAAAGTAGGATTTGATTTTAACGTTCACTCAACCATCTTGTAAAAACTAGGCGTTTTTGTGTTATTCTTGCGCCATGAATTTCGGGTCTCAACATTTTGACTCTCAAAAATCGAGCTGTTGAGTGCTAGTTGTGAATACTGCCGCATGATACATCGCAGTCTGCGGACGTGTGAGAAACAACATTTGTGTATTGGTGCTGTGTGTGGCACACACACAACGTGTACCGTACGTTGAATGGACACGGCTGGAAATACGTATATGCGTATGCCACAAAATGCCCGCCGCGTCCGATGTAAACAACCGGGGTTTTTTTTCGTCTTTTCTCGGGCACGGTATATAAGATATTGGGTTAGTTTCCTTTCAACCAGACCTTTGAAATAGGATAAGTAAACAATCAAAAACACAACAAAATTCGGGGATTTCAGGCCGTAATGCCGATTTAAAGATTCATCCCTTGCCCGTTACAATACAGACCTAAGACCAAATTATTTTCCTGGTTTTCTTCCCCCTAACATTGCTCTTTAAAACTAACCGATATTTCTACTGCAAAAAAAACCCACACAGTGTAATGAGCTGGTTTGTTTTCCCATGCGAAACTTGGCGCGTTTGTTGTATAATAAATGGTACATGTAGTACTTTAGTGAACGAAAAATACCTTTTTAAAGTGGCCCATTATGATATAAACTAGACGATATTCTAGAATTATCTTTCGGGGGAAATTGGGGGTATTCAGTGGCCCCCTGTTTGACAACCATACTACTAAAATTGTGAGACTCATTTGACTTCTTTATTGGCAAAAAAATTGACATAAAACAGGGTTCGACTTTAGCGGTAGCCCGCTATGCGAATGCTAGTCAAAACAGCAGCGGGCTAGTCACACTATTTCTTAAGTTGCCCGGCTGGCGAGTCAACAAATTATTGGGTTACGGCAAAGATGCAAGGACAGGAAGAAAATAAATCATTAAATTCAGAAAGTAAACCTGTATCCATTTGTGTCTAATATTATTAACTGTTAGGGTTAAATCAATAGATCTGTTTATTAAAACAATGACAGTGCCTCAGGCTACACGTTTTATATGTACACAAATTGTTGTTCATGAAACACTATAAAAGAGAAACATGCGGCTAGTGAAAATGCCGGCGGGCTAGTTAAGAGTTTGTTTCAGTAGCCCGTCTGGCTAGTGAACATAGAAATTAACGTCGAAGTTAAACCGTGTGTAAAATAACAACACTGCATAAAACGTCCTGTTTCAATGATTGCGAACTGCGTAGTAGCGATGTTTTGGTTAGTGTTTACTAATTTACAGCTGGATTTCTGATTTCTCCGGATGATCGGAATTTCTCAACATAGGATCCGAGTCAGGGACGAGGAAAAAATTAATGTTTGTTACGTGTCTGCACGAACTGTTCGCAGTTTCAATGATGTGTCTGTGTACCGAACGCCACAGCATGCGGGGAAAACGCCCAAGTTTGTCCCCCAATACACAAAAGGAAAACAAAATCAGGGGTTAAGAGTGTATCGTATTGTCAATAAATCCCGGAACAAGAACCGCCAATTTTGTTGTCGACTTTGGTCCAGTCAAGTACGGTTATACAGCATTAGTAATTGATAACGTTGGCGGACATTCGCCAGATGTGCCATGCGCGGAAAGAAAACTTTGAATGCTGACAGGTTTGTTTACGATGCATTTTCATATGTACATAATGACTTGTGACGATAAATGGCCAAAAACGGCGCATAATTATGCAAAACCGATTTTCAAATAAGCAACAAGAGTCGTTATTATGTCGTCCTTTGAATGGGCCTTACACTGCAAAAACTGTAGTGTTAATTTAACACCATTCGATATCTATATAGGACAACATCAGTCAAATTTAACACCAGATGGTCCTATATAGATACCAATGGTGTAAATTTAACACTGCAGTTTTTGCAGTGTATGCACGAGTAGGCCATTTTTGTCGAGTTCCCTGAATTTATTTCATAAATTGTTAACTCATGAAGGGGATGGCACCAGACTAACTATTTATGCAGCCTTATTTTACTGTCATTTTTTTTTTTAAATCTGGCTTAAAATATTAGGGAAAGTTTAATCACAAATTTTAAATTATTCATTGAAGCAGACTGGAATTAATTAGTAACTAACTTGCTTTCATTTCTCTTCGCCCATTGAGTACTGTCTCAGAATTTCTGTTCTGTTTGTGATGCTTCGTCAGGGATCAGGGAAACATTTTGGAGGTCAGGAAAATAGTAAGGCGCTGATCAATTACATGTATGTAGAACGGGTAATACATGTAATGCATGCACTGAACTCCGAAAGCTGATATTGTTTGTGCTGCCTGCCATGGCGTTAAAAATAACTAAGTTGTATCACCTTTCTTACTCTCAATATTTTTGATAATGGATTCGTCTGTGGTTAAAACAAAATAGTCATCGTGGCGTGTTCGTGAAGATTCCACGAAATCCCACGTAACGTACATAACAGTGTTGACACATGATGTTGAATGATGGTACCAGACCTGTATTTGTGTGGTTCAAGTTTTATGACAAAGTGAACTTGAATATAGCTTTGGAGTATAGTGCCTTGTATTTGTGGATTAACCACCAGAGCAACCGTCCTACATACCCATTGCAGATTTCCAGTTAATTAATATGTGCGGCACAATACCATAACCACATGCTCAAAAGAAGACAAACTACTCAAACATAATTGATGAAATACTTGTCATAATTGTCTTTTGATGTCTTTAAACTTCCGAAACTGTTTTATAGAAAGTAAATCTCTTTACTTTGGACGAACTGCCTGAAATATGTAAATATAGTGTCATTCATTAGCATTTTCTGAAAGTCTTCAAACCACGGTTTTATTTTCAGTTACTTGTCTTTAACTAACATTATTTTTTGACATTTTCGTTTTTGTTTTTCACAGGCCAGACTTTGAATACATTGGTGCACGATTTTTTTCCACAGTTAAAATAATGGAGATGATTATGAAATTCAGTGGATTGTTTTGTCCATTGCATGAATATTGTTCCCCGCGTCCTTCCACGGTTCAGTAAAACGGTACACGTGCAGTTAAGAAAGTAGCTTGACCTCCGCAATACCGATGTGAACCAAAACACATAAACAGCTGTTTGTTACTGCCTGGGGAATAATTCCCTTGGGAGAAAAAAAGGGACCTTCGTCAGACCTTCAGACAAGCCTTTGTTGTGACACAGCCGCAAATAAGAGTGATGCGTAAATGTTACATAACAGCTATTATGCGCTTTAATGCTGTCCTCCCATTGTGAAATGTGGCTCTATCGACCCTGAGTCGGGCACGTCGTCGGCTGATCAGGTGTTTCTCAAATCGCGCTTGTGCCTGCGGTTCGGCTTTCCTATTTGCGTGTCATATCTCGTCATACCCCTCGATCCATGGTTGAATTCGCACAAGAGGTCGCTCACAACATAGAGAATGCCCACTGCTGTTTATGTACCGTGAATATACATGTACATGTACATGTACCCGCTTATATAAGGGGTTCGACCTTCCGAGCGTACCTGCATAAAAACGGCAGAAAAGTACAGACGTGAGTTCATTGTACGGTTAAGGTTTACGTGCAGGTAGGAATAGGTTGCCATGCAAGGATATCAAGCCTTCAAGGATAAATAGGCTACCCTCACGTTTAAAAAAAAAGGGGGGGGGGAGCCTACCGCAGGGAGTTCAAAACACATCCAAATGAAGATGGGTAATGATTTGCCATTTTCTCCCGCTTTGTGTTCTATTTTTGTTGGGGTAAATCCAGTGACCAAAGATGATGATCGCTCCGTCTGAAAGTAGGAATGTAGGTGAAAATTTCACTAAAGAGATTCTTAAAATGATAAAGTAAAACTGCACATTTTCACTGCATCATAAACAATCGCAAGAACATTTGCAGTAAAAGAAACTCAAAACTATACATTTTATAAAATATTTATTTCTTATTTTTTAGTTATTACTGGCATGGGTAGCCCATTCAGTGGAATCCACTGGTCTCCCATGGGGCCCAGTATAGAGAACACACTGTGAATAAATGACAGTTTTAGAGGTGGGAGGAAAACCCCAGAAAAATATTATGAGGAAAACCCATGGAATCAAGTAGAGGGACTGCAAACCCAATCCACATGTTGGCCCAGGTGGGAATCGAACCCGGGTCACACAGGTGGAAGGTGAGGAGACGACTACGGTGCCCCTGAGAAGACAATTAATACCACCGGGAGTCAACCTGACTCTCGGTAGTAGTAGTTGCCTTCTCAGGGGCACCGTAGTAATATGCTTCGCCATACTTGCCCTGATTATTGTTACATAATATCGCGTGATGCTCGCACGCGATATCGGGATCAGATCGTTTCATAGGAGGACACACAATAATAATGACCACAATCCTTCCCCTATCTCCCTTTAATAGCTGAGACGTTGTTACGAGAGGGTCTGCCCTCAACTGTCTCAAGGCCGCATCGGTACTGTTCCAAACCATGAAAGTTGAGGGTCCGTGCCCATCAGTGTCCATGGGACGCTGAACTATTGGTGAACCAATCGACCTTTTTCTCTCGCGAGTGACCGTCCATTGACCTCACGACCGCCGGCGGGCTGTGTAGTCGGTTGAGAGGCTGGTCGGTCAGTCGGTATTATCGTTGAGCTAGGACCTAAGATTAGGATTTCCACGAGGCCAAAAAATGAGGTTCTGAGCATGGAGGTAGGAGTAAGTCCACTGGTCAGGTTTGGGGTGTCAGTAATTAAAATTCGAAAATACCTTTTCTCTATAGTCATATTTGGTTTTCAACAAGAGAACTTGTTTTTAATTTCTCAAATTTAAAGAGCCATAGGAGGACTCAAATTTTGAGGCTGAAGATTAGACTGGCCGCTATCCAACGTCTTGACAAGCTAGGAGTAGGAGGGAGCATTTTAGTGAACCGCTGGCGAGCATAACGGTGGCGAGAATATTATTGTTCGGTGTTTAGATATTTCACTGGTGAAGATTTTGAAATCACGGCCGGTGGAACTTTGGCCATAATAATTGTGAGTGACGTACGTGCAATTCAGATTTCTAGCTCCACTGTTTGCTTGTAATTTTGACAATATAGTACATCCGCATGAGACCGTTTGAAAGTACATCACAAATGAAACAATAAAGGGGGCACGAATTATATGCTAGAGCCGAGGTTAATTTCTCAGTGAGGAATTTTAGTTTCAGATTTTTCGAAACTTTAAGTGATCAGCTGATTTTTTTTGTCGGAAGCATCGATCCTTCAAAAGATTGAGTGTAAACCCAGTGATGACGCCTTTGCATGTGACGATGTCAGTAGCTAGTACCAGAGCTTATGCAAGCTTCTTCCTATTTCCATGGAAAGTGATTGTGAATTCATATTTTGTATTCACAAAGTAAAGAAAACAATGTGGATTTGTTTTTCTATTTAGAGAATGGGAGTGCAATTCCCCTTTCAATTTCACATGAAACTGCATTAAGAATGCCAACTGCCTTTCTACTTCTTAAAATTAATCGTAAGAGTCTTCCAATTCCAATGATTTTTTTATCCTTCCGCTGTGAAAGGAGACGATTACACCTGTAAACCACGCGCTTACATCATGGTGGTTACAACCCCTAACCATGGGGCAAGGACGGCCGCGACTAGTGATGTAACGCACTGTTGCGTAACTGCCGAGTAGTATGTGACGATGGGGTGCTGTCTGCGCCTGCGCGGAGACATTACGTAACGACGCTCTTGGGCCCAAACACGCACTGAAGAGGATGGAGTTTTCTCCCAGACCAGACGGGAGGATGGGATTGGGTGGTTTTTAAGTAATCAGTTTGTGAATTGATCTCAGTGGAACAAGTTGTCGGAAATACGCTTGCTCTAATAACCAGTTGCCTGCAGTTGTCACATTAAGCGTATCCTGTTTGAGACAAGAATACGTCGACCTTCTTTTTACTGATCGGCATTATCCTCCCTTCATCCACCACCGAGTGTGGTTTAATGTTTCGTTTCTGATCTTCGTTTTGCCAGCACTTCATCGCTAGCTGTAGCCTATGCTAATAAGGTAACCGATGTGTTATTTTTCTCTTCTTGGCAAAATTTTCACTTGAACGATATTCACTGGATTGCGTCGTTTGACTTCACATCATTCTTTTGTACTTGTTTCCTTTAACAAAATGGTGTTTTTTATGTTTCGCTGATTATCCATTTAAGTTTGGTCAGTTGCAGTTGCAGGATTTTTAAAGGTGTTTTCACACATTTTTGCCCATCATGTACGTTAAAGCTCTGACTTTCTTTAGTTGTTGAGTTGTTTGTCTGTGTTTGTTGTTTAATTGAATTGATAGCAATTTCAAAACAAACGTCGAGTGGCGGTTGTTACCGCTGGGGGAAAAAAAACATTTGTGCCGAGCTGGACAGTTAGATTTTGCAAAACGAGAAAAAGTGCTCGTCGTTGGTAGACGCGCTTCAAACTCGCTCCGTTACGAAAATGCATTGTCTTTGTCTGTCGCTTGTACAGCCGCTTTACAGGCTAATCGCTATTGTATTGAAGATGACTTTAAAAAAAAACATCCTGCTTCGTGACGTAACGATGGAACGGTTCATGTCATGCCGCTAGTACACTATGCAAACACAGAGAATATGATGACATTGTATCACACAACTGTCGTGTGTGTCGATATGCAAGCATCGCAGCCCACATTTCCGAGTACACGGTTGGGTTCGGATTCAAAGTGAGGCTATACAACTCCAGTAAACACTAGCCACACCAGTACTACGCGAATGGATTCTTACGTCACAACTCAGCAACTTAGCAATTATTGTTGCCTCGCTGCAGATCTAAAGTGTCATTTCTCCACATTTACGAAACAAACGTCGAGTGTAGATCTTTAAAGACCTAAGTTTACTCATTGACCGTTTCAAATCTTCGCCAAAGGAGTGAGCACATTAGCTCTCGATTTCGATGCTCATTTCAAATTCATTTATTCTAAAAAGTAAAAAAAAAACTTTAATTCTTTAGACGTAATACTAGACACTCTTCGCAGTTGTTTAAATTTTAAAATTTCTTCTTTGAGAGAGACACTCTATTACTTATTACTTATTTGTTAACGTTTTCAATTTGGGCTGTTCTTGTTTGTGTTCCTATACGTAACCTGTGTACTCACTTAAATCAATCTACTCGTGGCCAATAAGTTTACTGTGTCGAGAATGCCACTTCTCCATTGTGTGATACGTAACGCCAGTATTTATTTATGGATTGTCTTGTTACGCAATGTCTGCGTGCGAGTATTGTGTCTGTATAAACCGTTGCTCTATGTCATAGGCTAAGCCAGCGGGGTGGGTGGGGGGGGTAAGGGTATTACCCCCAATATTGTGCAAAGACTGCCCTTTTCTATTCAAATGCCCTTTTTCACCAGCGCTTACCCCCCCCCCCATATTTTGTAACGAGTGCTCTTTTTTTAACAAACGCCCGTTTTTTTTTCTGAACAAGTGCTCTTTTAAAATCAAATTAGGTTTTTCCCTTCACCGACGTATAAACACTGTATACTCAGTGTGTTACCTCCCGAGTGAAAGTTGGAAGAAATCACTCGGGTGGGACTCGAACCCACGACCTCCTGCTTTCTAGTGCCCTTTAAAAACAAATCGTGCCCTTTTTTGTGCCATCGGTTGTTACGGGTGCCTTTTGTTAATGTCGCGCTTGTATCGCCCTGAAAAACACCATATAGTGTCCGATAGTGTGCATTATAGTCGGTTTTGAACAGCGCCCACACAGACAGATGGAACGCCCCCACACACACACACACACACACTATTTGATTTTACGGAGGCCAAGTGTCCGGAGAAGAAAGTGTGTCTACATTTCAGCACAGGTGTGCAAGTGCACTTTTCAAGAAATGTTTAACCCCCCCCCCCCCAATAAAAATGGCCGTGCTAAACCACTGCTTAAAGCACATCTGATCGCTCTGAATGACATAACCGTTTCGTTTTCGATTTGTTTTTATCATTGTTTAGCTCAAATAAAAATGAACGCGTCCCGTATTTAGCCGTAAAATGGGTGTGGATCTTCATCCAAAATTATAATGGATGGCGATTTGAATCCAAATCAAGTTGAAAGTAAGACCAAAAATCCAATTAGTGAGGAAAAAAAAGGAAATAGATAAACGACAACAATGCAGCGATCACAAGCTTCGAATCGAAGTTCGTTTCAGGCATAGCCGGCGTGGATCGGACGAGAGTGTGTACTAAACAGTTCTATTCTTTGTACACAAAATTGAAAGATACTCCGATAAGTTCACGGAATATAAGTTGCTCTTTAGTCTTAGAGTTGTTCTACAGTGAAGGCGGACATCCTGGCGTTTTTTACATTGCCCTAGCTTTCAGACCTTTTTACTTCAAACTCAATGGTTCTGGAGTGTTGGATGGTTACTCATCGAAATCGGTGAAAACTGTTTTGCAAATGCATAACCTAGATGCTTTCATCGGCTCACGTAGTCCCACCCACACCTATTAACGGAAAGGGTGCTGTTGATGTTTGTTGGTGATTTTCAAGTCACTGAAAAGTTAAACTTTATATTTTAAAATAAACTTGTATTACTCTTTTCTTGTTTTACAGGACTGAGACGGAAGCAGCCAGTATGGCAGCGGTATCTCCACTCCCACAGACGGCGGCTCTGAATCTCTCCGTCAAGGCGAGCGAACTGCCGAGCAACCAGGTACTGTTCCAGCGTCATACCGGCAAGCCGGTCCAGCGCGTTCACCCCAACGACCATCGCCTGGGAACGTCGCAGGCGATTCCCTCCGTCGTGGCCCAGACCCTTGTCCAGCAGGTCGCGGTGCAAGACCCCATGGATGTGGCCGGCGCGATCGGGATGCCGGGACTGATCGTCTCCCGCAAGCAGCGTGAATTCACACCTGAGGAGCTCAAGGACATGCGGTACTGGGACCGCCGGCGGAAGAACAACGACGCGGCCCGGCGTTCCAGACAGAAGCGCCGCCTGACTGACGTGGTGTTGGAGTCGCAGGTGATGAGACTGGCACAGGAGAATGACAACCTGAAGGCTGAGCTCCTTGCCATGAAGGAAAGAATTGGTCAGATAGACTCAGGGAGCAGGGCTAAAAGTGCCACCATCCAGCAATCAGCTACTCAATCCCTCACAAAGATTGCTCAGGTGAAGATGCCCCTGCAGACAACAACTTTTCCCTATGATCAAAAGCCTGTAGCCTTTAAGACATCAGCTTCCCAAATCGGACCTTATCCCGTTGCTTCGATGACGGTTTCCTATCCAGTCACTTCACTACACTCCGTAGATGTCCAGCCGACTGCTTCCTACCCGCAGCAACTGCCTCTGCTACCCAAGAGTGCCTGGACTCCCGCACAGCCGCAGATTTCCAATCCTGAACTATGGAACCTTGACTCGGTTCACAACCATCTCAAGAACACGCTGCATGCTCTGACTGCGGAAAAGGACAAACTGAAACACGCGAATCCCGTCCTGTTCAAAGACCGAGCTGAGGCACAGCCGCTTCCAGATGGAAGCTGTAGCCTTGGGCAGAGGGTAGAGCCACCTTCCAGTAAGCTGCCGACCGATGTTCATCCACTTTCGTCTCCACCTACCCCTAGAGACCCTTCCAGGACCAAAGAGAAGCCATCCTCCCCTCCCTCTCCGCACAGTGCCTTCGCCCCTGGCATCGAACTCTCAAAACTGCCCCACAAACTCCGCGGGAAGATGAAGCGCACTCTGCCGCAGACTGACCAAGCTGCTGAGTGCCCGGATCTTGACACCGATGGCCTGTGGAAGCGCAAGATGCAAAGGTTGTCCCCCAGTCCTCCGGCAGAAACAGCGATCATCTCTGCCAAGGCAAATGAAGATGATTTTCGGTCTGCCCGTCTCGTTCAGGACGGCTACACCCCACCCCCGTCCAGTAGCTCATCCAGTGAGGGCAATATCTCCCCTTGCACCCCCAGCAGCCTCTTCGACTTCTCGGTGAAAGGAAGCGACTACCTGCCAAAAGTCTCGAACGATCTTGCCCTGAGCGAAGCCCACGAGAGGATGGTTCAAGCCGCGCACGCCTTGGCGGCGCTCAACAAAGGCGCGTCTGAGGGGTCTTCATCCAATGACACCTCAGCCGGCGGAGGACCCCATCAAATATTCAATGGGGAAAGGGAGAGGTACTGGGACAAGCGAAGGCGAAACAACCAGGCTGCCAAGAAGTGTCGAGACGCCAAGAGGCTCTTGATCGACTACCGGGCGGCTCGCTCGACCTACCTGGAGCAGGAGAACGACCAGCTCCGCCGGGAGACGTCGGTGCTGCAACACGAGGTGGCTCAGCTCAAGGCAATGGTCAAGAAGAGAGCAGAGACACAGACAATCGAGAGGATGTCATCCAAATAATCTGTTTACGAACTAAACAAACATATCTCTTGGACTTTTTAATCATCACTTTGCTGTGCTGCACTTACTCTTAATCTATTTAACCATATTCTGTCGGCAGCTGCACCTTTAAAATTCAAACACCAAACAGGCAGACAAATTTGCAGTTGAATGAGTATCAGTTCTCAAGAGGTTTTTTCGTATATTTGAAATTTGACAGATGCCGTACTCTTGAAGTTATTTAAAGTGTTTATAAGGAATGTGACTCTGCGACGCGAGGTTGGAAAAGTCCCAAATCAAAACGTGCTGAAAAAAAAAATGTACAAAAAAGAGACATGCGTCCGTTGTCCGTATTTAGAGCACCGTAAAATCCAGCACTTCAGATTGGGTTGGCTGTAGTTGGGTGGGATGGGTCAGGATAGGGAGGAATGGGGGTGAGGTGAAGTGGTGGCGTTTTTCAAAATGTATTGTACACTCTAATTGGTGCTCATTTCTCACCTTAAAAAATGGGAAGTTTGTGACTTCCAAACCGTCTGTTGTCCTTGTTACAATTGCGTAATACGAGAAAAAGACCACAGTTTATCCTTTAAAAAAGTCATGGTGCTGTATATACAAAACATTCTGTGTAAGGCTTTATTTGTTTTGGTTTATGATTCCTGCCACTGCTAATAGGAATAAACATTGATGGTCGATGTGCTGCTAGCAAAGATTTTGAATCAAACGAAACCCCGCTTCATTATGATATTTTGTTGTATATTGTTTGTGATATTCTTCATCAAAATGTGATGTTTATGCTTTGAGCCAAGCTGTGCCAAAAACTGCTGCGCGCCTAAAATGCTTTGGCCAATATCAATTGTTATCATCTGTGGTATGTGCCGTCAATGCCGACGCAGAAATAGGTGCCTCAAGGGAACAATGAGAACAACACTAACAACGTGTGGGATGGTTTACTAACGATGAATCATTGGCTTTGAACCAAAGAATATCACATTGGCAATCAGCCAAGTTTGTGGTTCTGGCCAGGCAAAATGTTCTCCAGTAAACTAATGTTTTCAACGACACATTGCGCAATTGTAGCTGAGGGATTTTTTTGTTTTGGTACTTCGTACGTGGCGTACGTAATGAGCGCCCCTAGCTGCCGAGTTTGATTGGGAGGATGTACATGTACTGTCAATATTTAAGGCTACTCTAAAACTAAAGTTCTTGCACGTAGTATCCTTTACTTGTAAGTACAACCTCGATTTCATTCCATCATAACGAGGGTGTTAAATAACTATTGTAATCACGTGGTGCTGTTTTGTTATCTGTAAATTCTTTTGTAAGTGACTTCATTGGGTTAACCTATTCAGTAATTATTTTGAGGTAACATTTCGAGGGATATCGTTTCTGTTGGTGATTTGATCCGTTCCACTATTTTCAGTGATTTTTGTTTTACTGTGTTTTAACAGTAGTGATGAATTCGACAAAGTTTATTCTCGCAAAGTGCTTTTATAAAATTAATAAAAGTTTTATAATGTTTGACATATCACACTAAAGAGAGTTTCCGTTTTTGAAAATTTTGTTCAATGGTCCCCCTCAATCAAACCGCCTATTCCCTCAAAATCCATCTCAACTTCATTTAGACATATCGATATTTTGAAGCCACAAAAATAATCCTGAAACTAAGAAAAGTGTGTCTATGGTCACGATATTACGTGCAGTTTCGTACAAAATAGACCATTGATCAGACACAATTTGCAAAATGTGGAACACCGCGTGTTACACCGATTTGTTTAGGAGTGCTTTGAAAGTTCGTTCACTTAGATTAAAGAGGGCCCCAAAAGAGCTTAGATCGCCCATCTAATACTGTCACGGGACCTTTTCCACCGAACTATGGTTATCGTTATATAATTTTCGAGGCAATAAATTAGTTATTACTTTGAACTCTTGGAACATTGCCCAGGTATACTTTGATAGGCAAGTGTGGTTTTATGGATATGTGCCATTTGGTATCTGAAAAACATTTTGGTGGTAAGCCTGAAAACTGACAAAATCCTGGAATTTGCTGGAAAGTTCACACTTCACACACAAATTCGATATAGCACTATGGTAGGAACGCATCTGCATGCCTTTTGTCTATAAATGCAGTGGGGTATCTTGGGTCCAATGCACTGGGAGGGATGGGGTCTTGATTTCCTAAAGGGGGCGCATTTGATGTGGTACCTTCAATGCTTTAAACAATTCAAACCTCATTTCAAAGAGGCGTGTGCAGATGAGGCACAGGTCTGTACTCTGTAGGGAGAGTGGGGCGTGCCCCCTCCTTCACTTGACCCATGATGTAGTCAAGGGAAGGACAATTAAATCGTCGAGAAACTTTGGGCGCGATCAAATTAAACTAAAGTTTATTTCTCGACAACCCCAAATCACTAGTAACCCTTTAAGGTTCATTACACTCGACTATAAACAGATCTGGAGGCGGAGTCTGACACTCTTCTAGAACTCCTTGATCGGGTAAAGACTCGGGCACAGTCCGGGCAGAGAACCCGACAACAAATCATGGCTCGTGAGACAATGCAAAAAAGTGATAACCTTTCGCCTTTCTCGCCATCGTAATCAACTGTCGCCGTGCAGCGACGGTCTTTGGTCACAATGTGACACATTCTTATCCGAAGAGACATATCGCTGTTCAAATGTTGTCCACCATTTTTGTCAACATTTCGCGACTAGTTCTAGCTTTGAGGTCTCTAAAGAGTATTCGGTTATCAAGGAACAATTTAAATGCCAAAACCTTATCGCTCGAATGTCTGCTTGGTATCAGTCCAAAATACCAATAAAAAAATGAAAAAGAAGCACCATTGTTTACTTTTTATGATTATCACAAACGGTATATTTTGATTAACTTGTAAAAAATTTTAAAAAATTGGAAATTCTCCAAGTTGACGTCAGGCCTGATGTAAGGCGTATATAGGCCAACCAACCTCACCATCCAAATTTGAAGAATTATTACATTTATATGAGGAGACAGTACATTGGACAACAATAAGATTAAAGATATGAATCCAACAAATTATATTTCATTGTTCATGCGAGTTTGCACATTGCGCGTCAAGTGAAATGTCAAATTCGCTTATAGGACAGACTACGACCTATCGCCGTTTGCGAGTTAGCCACGCCCCTTAGACAATCCCCGTCTAGATTTTTTATTATTTTTTATTTTTAATTTGTAATTATTCATTAAAGCGCATGTTTTGTTTTTCTTGTGTGGAGCTAGCTGGAGAAGACAGGTTGCCTTAACGATACGGTCATGCAGTCAGTGCGCCCTCAAGAACACATGCCAAAAAAAATCACTTGGTGGCGCTATAATAACAAGCAGTCGGGTGCCTTAGCGAGTTCACAAAAATCGATGAAACATGGTAGGGGTACCAGATCGCTATGACGTAATGCGATCGGCACTGGTAAAGTGAATGGAATACGGACATGACGGAGAAGAAAAAGGTCATGAGTTTTATTTGAAAAGACGAAGTTTCACACCTAGTTCACTCAAAAATGGAGGAAAAGGGAAGAGTCAACGCATTCGCGAATGACGGAAGTTTCATGGAGATGTTCAAGAGGAAAATGGAGCAAGAAAAACTCCGCTGTGGTTCAGCAGAAGAAGGGAGTCAGCCGTCGGCGACCGGCGAAGAAAGGGACGGGAAATCGAGGACCTTAAAATCCTCGGCCGAAAATGCCAGAACAAACGATCCGGCCGGACGTGAAACTGGACAGACAGAAACTTCTAGTTTAACAGAGTCAAGAGATGATGGTGTACACAGACTGTCTGCACAGAGTGTGGAAAATGAAGGCGCAAAAGAATCGAATGAGGAACAGGCCGTGACTGTCTCTGATGAACAGTCGACAAGAGAGGGCGACAAACCTGCTGTTGTCTCTGCCCCTGCTCAGAAAAAATATAGCCTGTTATCACATGTAAGTGTCTTAATTCAATAAGGTGCATGTGCCATCTTGCTATTAAACGGGGCACGCGTTACTGTGTACGCATCGTCAAACATGTCAAATGAAAACTTTTGCGCTTCAAAGTCATCATGCGTTCATTCCAAAATGTGCCCGCGTCGCGCGTCCTTTTTGCCTCGTGAACAAGATGGCACATATTACATTGTACCATGAAACTGCTTATTGGGATCTAGGGGGGGGGGGGCTAACTTTTTTGGCCTGTTACGAAGTGCCCGGTCATTATGCCGGTATAATGCCACATAACTTTCAAATTCATCCCTGTTCTCTTTGTATACATTAATTCATATTGGGGTATTCCAATACTTGAACGTGTTGTGTTTCAAATGCTTCAAATTAAATACAAATGCAGTAAAAAAGTAAAGAAAGAAGTTGCAACTGTTGTTGTTTGAAGATCTTTCATCAATACAGCCCTGCCAGTGCCATCTAATAAATAGGGACATTTGTTGGAAAGAGTGTATCCAGATGCCACTTCGTTGGTTGAGTACAAAATCTGTGGAGAGTCAAATGCAATTTTTACGTTTTTTCTAACAAAATTGGAAATGTTGTCGGTGCCAGATTCATGTCTTTCCAACATTTTTGCAATTTGAAATAATATATGATGAAACAAAGTTGCGTCAGGATGTAACATCCTTTACCATTTGTTCAGTGCTAAAATTTGGGCCCAATATTTGATTGCCATTATGGTGTTGACATAGCCACAAATTTGAAAAAAAGAAGGCTGCAAATCTTGTAACAAAGATCAGAGTTCAAATTCATTAGTAAATTTATTTACCTTTATTCCTGTCAGGTTGGCAAACGGAGAGATGGAAAAGTGTCGCTCAAGACAGGAGCGGTCAAGAAGCAGAGGAATACTGAAGCTCAGGTAAAGCGTGGGGTTGTACTTGGCAGTTGTCTGTCCTACTAACCATACATCCCTCTTCTATTTCTCCAAACCTTTCTGAAAACTCCACAACCTTTCATTGTGATAGGATATTCTTTGCACTTTAAGTGAGCATTTCAGCCTGAGCTCGGAAAGATTCCCATATCTGGCCATCACTTGTCACCCTGTGCACAAACCCTATGAGACTGGTGTGACAATTTCTAAGTGTTTTTCTCAGTAAATGCTTCAATATTTTCCCTGCAAAATTCTTTTTAGGACATAATTATTATCACTTTCTGATGGCTGATAGGTCACTGAAGGGAAATATTAGTGATGGCCAGGTATGGGAATCTTTCCGTGAGCTCACTTAGCTGAATCTTTTTTATTTCTAATCCTACAAAATCTTGCAAAATGCTCCATACACCTGGTGTACATGTTACATGTACTTTCTGGCGAGGTTTTTTCCCTGGAAACATGCTGACTTTCATAAACAGGCATGCAACTTTTCCTTGGATCTGCTGATTTCCTTGTCTTCGAACTTCTCATGAATGCCATTGCAAATTGAAAAACATCGTACAAAGTCTTGTAGGGTTTGAAATTTCCCCGTTTTTTTCTAAATTCCCAGAGGCCTAGAAATCATTACCAAACCTCCAGGACACTTCAAAAGATTTAGAAGAAACAAGGCTTTTAACCCCAAAAGGACTGGGGGGGGGGTGTTGACTTTTGAATTTTTTTTTCGCATACTGAGCTGTTGTGCCTTTTTAGCCCCGATTGGCATCTTTTGATACCAAAAACACGGGTTGCCACGCTACGCACCGTGAAAACTGAATTTCCCCATATAGGCCTACATGTACGTAGTGTACACAGAGCAGAATTATCATTCGTGCATACTAATAATTTATTAGCCATAATTCCAAAACCCTGTGACCTATACTCATGAAATTTCTTGGGTATGCTCATGATAAGTTGTTCTACATGTATGTGTGTACCGAGTTTCATAATTTTCCGTCACTCGATGGCCGAGATCTTAGGCCCACCCCCACCCCCACCTCCACCCCCACCCCCACCTCGGCTGAGAGATTGTCAAAATAACCCGGCCCTTTTAGGGTTAAAAGTAAGTACCACTACCAACGTGTGTTTAACTCTTTATGTTTGATTCAAACTTGCAGGAAAGCAAAGATCAAGATGCATGGTCCAAGTACATGGCAGAGGTCCAGAAATACAAGGCTCACGTCTGCGGGGATGAGGATAAGTCTCGACCGTTGGTCAAGTGACGTCTTCAAACATAACCGCCTCAAAATCAATTGAGTTTTTAATTTTTTATTAGTGATAGGTAGTGTTACAAGAGATCCCCAGACTGGGCCCTGGAGTGCTCTGAAACGTGCAAAACTAAATCAGGCCAACTTAACTCACTCTTTAGCCAGCAAATTTCGCCAAAAATTCCATTGGGGCAAAGAAAAGGTCCTCAGTATTTCAACAACCTAGTTTGCAGACTCAATTACTTTTTAAAGGAGACATTTCTTCTATATTTTGCACATGAGAGGGAAGTCAAGTGATTTTGAGATGAGGCTAAAGACTAGACCGGTACATGTCCAGCTATGGTCCAGTTATTTGAAAAGACTGACCGCTTCATTCAGCATCATTAGTCTGGTGGCGGACTATGGAGAAATGTGTAGTAAATTGAGACTAGTTCCCGGTTCATGTCACCTGGTTCTTTTTGCACAGTTGATAAATGCAGCACTTAAGCGGTGTTGGACTGGTTGTTTCCGATGCCAGTCTATTTTCTTGTATTGCATGTTTTCAAAACCTTAAGTTTTGTGACTCTCATTGTATACACAGTCTTGAGAGTCTCAAATTTTCGGACTAGGAGAACCCTACCCCTCAGACTACAAATGCAACAAAATTTAACACTGGTTCAAAGCTGTCGTGGATGCTTTATCAGTCAATGGATCTTATTCACTAGGGACCATGATCGTGGTCCCTGAATCTGTTGAATGAGATGGTGCCAGACTATTTTATGATTGGCGTGCATTCAAAGCGTCACTTTCATTTTTGTTTAAATGTGACTGAAAACATTCGGTTTGTTTAATAACAAATTTTAAATTAATCATCAGAGCAGACTGGTATTACTTTCTAATGAACTTCTATTTCATTGCTTTCATTTCTTCTTGCGAATTCCAAAAATTTAGGACTTTGCCTTGCTTTCAAATTAAACATTCATGAATAAAGTCTACATAAGTGTGTCAAGGTACATGTACATTGCTGTAGAAGTGCCAGTCATCCTATACGAGGCACAACGCAACAAAACCTACCGTTGCATTTTGGTTGTAATTTGTTGCATTCATCAAGTTGGTGGGGTTTAGGATTGAGATTAGCACTTTAATGGAAGGGGTTCAACGAACAGAAAAGCTCCTGTCTTATAATTTCGGCAAGATTACCATATGCGAAGTTCACTAAATTTCCTCTGTATTGACTAACAAGCCCCCAGATAGCAATTTCATGTCATCAAAGTCAATTTGAGCAGGGAGAAAATACAAGGATTTTCTTAGAAAACACTTAGAATTTTTCAGTCCACTCTCATAGGGTTTGTACACAGAGTGTAGAGTGAACTTCGTATATGGAAATCTTTCCATAATTTCTTTTTGGATGTGTGTAGTCTTAACTATTTAGGATGGATGACAATACATGTATGTGCAAATGCACTAAGTTGAAACGTAGCCTTTTGAGTGGCAAGTGTGCTACAGTGCTTGGCAGCACATTTTATTTTTGGCTTCCCAAAAGTAAACAATTACTTTAAGGCTCAAACTTGATTGGGGGTAATAAGAGATGAAATTGCTACCTCCAGATTTTTCCTATCATGTGAATTTTCTTTTGTAAAATTCATTAATTTTTCTCCCGGAAATGCAGGATTATTGCATTTTATGTAGGCATGTGAAATGTACAAAGTAATATTACTGTTATTATTCAGGTTTGGTTCAGGTTAGTTTTTAATTTGTTTTATATTGTCTAATGATATGCTTTGCCTACATGTAGGTGGAATACTGAAGAGTTTCAGCCACTCAAATTCTGTGCCACATCACAAAAGACTAAAAACTAAAGCAAACTGCATACATTTTGTGCTCCAACAAAATCCTGAATATATTTTCTGTTGGATAAGTGTAAATGTTCTTTATTCATTTGAAAATGTTTCATACTTGTGTGGCACAACCGCATTTGTATCTCTAATTTTCGTTCCATTGTGTTTAGTCTTGGGTAATAAAATTTAGTCGGCCAGATTGGAAAATGGTGATGTCCAGTGTGCATTATTGAAGGGAGTACTGTCTAAATGGTTTTATTAATTTTCATACGTCTGCGCGGCAGTTTAATAAGCCTCTGTACTAATGACGTCACACTTTGTTTACATGTGCACTTTCCTATGGAGCCAGTGGGGGCCCACGGTCCACTGAGCACCATAGGAAAGCACACACGTAAACAAAGTGTGACGTCATTAGTACAGAGAGGCTTATTCGGCCATCCAGAACTACCCTCACAAAATGAATTCCTGCAACATATAGTTTTTGCCGGGGAAGAACGTTGATTAGGCCACAAAACTAAATTACATGTATTTCCTATTACCTCACACAACCTAGGAAATCATGCAGAACCTAAACTCTTTTATAACAAAATTTTAACTCCACAAGCAAAAACATAATGTTGCCGCCTCAACCTAGTTTTGCGGACATTAACCTGTATTTTTTTTCTGTGTTAAAGTTGGTACATACGTGCTTTTTCAAAATTTCGATTTTCTTTTCCGAGCGAAATTAAACGGAATATGATTCCCTGTAAGAAATAAATTTGCTTGTTTGTTTTTGCAGGCCTTTATACAGTTTTCAAAATTGGTTTGAAATGGCGCGCTCCAGTTCAGAATTTGCGCACGCACTATTCAGATCGAATCAAGAGTGTCCCGCTCTTAATTCAAAATTTGAAATCAATATATTTATTTCTTGCCGTGGGCCGATTTTTTTCGTGCAATGTCTCATTGGAAAGCTCATAACTAAAGTTAAGCTAGAAAATTATCACTTCAATTTGAAAATCTATTTTGCAAGGTGCGACACCCAAAAAGCACACATGCACTAACTTGAACAATTATTTAATTTTGGGTCGAGTTTTTATACTTCAAATTTCAAAACATAATTGTACAATTCACATCGTCCATAGTTTTGATGAGGCTAGAATTTTAAAGAATTCATGCAATGATAGTGATTTAGCTCGTTTATGGGCAATCCTCAGGCTCGTTTTATAAATAAAAGAGAATTTCTTGCGCTTGTCCATCGAAACTGCACGCAAGAGCTGACTGATGGACGTAAATAGCGCCCTCTATATAATATATAGAGGGCGCTCTTCGAAATATTTTTTTTCGTAGAGAGGGCGCTCTGTTATGCCGCGAGATTACATAATGCAACCGGCTTGTGATCTTTGGCCGGCGTATTAATTATTTCTCACGCCGCAAAAATAATGAAGAAACCACAAACATGAATAATGTCAATTTCAAAAGCGAAGAGGAGGTGAAGGGGTATCTGGAAAACCTGGAAACAGAGTATAGTTACCAGTGCTATCGCGAGAAATCCGGTGAAGGTAGGCAGAAGTGAACTGGGGTTAACACTCGTCTCGTGTATTAATAACATGGTTAACTCCATCCTGTCTAGCCCCATAAATGTGGCCTATTTACTGGACTACCTCCGTAAACATAGGCCACACATCCACATGTACAAAAACGTGTCGTACTCGCACTTTGCCAAATTTTGATTTTCACATTTAGGCTTAGTTTGTAGGGGTTTTTTTTGCTTTAGAAGCATACTCACCCTCTTTATAGGCTAATCAGAAAGTGCTGCCTTTTTCAGGTGTCCATTTTTCATGAAATTTCCAGATTCATTTGCACACGTTTGCGTATCAAAATTTCAACATGAAATTTCACAAAAATTAGACATCTGAAAAAGGCAGCACTTTCTGATTAGCCTATAAAGAGGGTGAGTATGCTTCTAAAGCAAAAAAAACCCTACAAACTAAGCCTAAATGTGAAAATCAAAATTTGGCAAAGTGCGACACGTTTTTGTACATGTGGATGTGTGGCCTATGTTTATGGAGGTAGTCCAGTAAATTGGCCACATTTATGGGGCTACATCCTGTCCATCATCATCATGCAGTGTGAGAATAGCTAGCTTGAATAAAACCGGAAGTGTGAATCGAAAGTGCCTGGCCTACCTGCTTTGAACCAGCAAAAAACGAAATTTTATGACGTCCCTGTGGTAGCAATATGGAAATATTCTGTCATGTCTGTCTTTTCTTACCAAATTGGAAGTGTTGGAAAGAATATTGCAACCTGACGCCACTTCAGCGGTTAATTACAAAGTCTGTGGAGAGTCATGAAAAGTTTCTAAGAAGTAACTTCCTAACAAAATTGGAAATGTTTCTCAGTCCCAGATGTTTCAACTTGCAATGACTGACCTTCATTGAGATGATATATGATTCTCAATTATGAAGAAAAAAGTAGCGTCAGGTTTAGCCCCATGATAAATGTGGACAATTTACTGGACTACCTCTGCAATGGAAAATGCATTTGTTAGGAGCAGGAACCATAGGACTTGGGATTTCAACAGAGATTTATGGGTAGAACGCAGATTTCTACCTGGTTGGTGCTCCTGAACTAAACTTTGAAGATAAACAGGGCTATTACAAGAACCAAAACTTTAAAATGTGTTCTTGCCCGTATATAACGCATATCAGCAACCAGTGCAAATCATGGAGAATAGGTGTGATCGATTCACGTGTGCGAGAGTTTTTCCAAATATATTTCATTCATCAATTAAGATAATATGGATATTTAGCTGGATATTAAGCCTGCTAGATCATACAGCCCCTCTTTATCGAACAGCCTACATTATAAAAGGTATTAAATTACCACCATTGTTTGTGCAGCACCCGTGGCTGAGTGGACAGTGCATGTTTTTCATGAATGAGAGATCCCTGGTTCAACTCCTGGCTAGCGACATTTTCATTTTTTTTTTCATCCCAAAAATGTATCCATTTTTAATTTTTTTATTGACTCCATCATTCAATTGCACTGTTTTACATTTTCTTTCTTATGATTCGCGACTCTGGAGGATTTTTTTTAAATAGAAAAAAAAATGCCAGAAATTATAACACGGTCTGATTCCCATCTCGTGGATACGAAGTCACAACGACAATGTTGGCGCGAAACCTGACTAACATTTTCCAATAAAAATGTCTAAGTCCCAAAAAACAGTCACTGCGCATGTTCAGTGCCTATCCGGCAAAATATCGTTTACTAAATGGAAGCCAGATCCAGCTAAATATCCACTACCTTTAATCTATTATTTGCTTGAACTTTTGATAAAAACGTTTTGTATCTCTCCAGGTTGCTACAGGCTCGGTGAGTTCTTCGCTGGGATTAAGGGCGACTTAGCCAAGGCAGCCTCAGCCTATCAGGCAAGCTGTGACAAGTACAATCACTTCGTGTCCTGCAACAAGCTGGGAGCGTTGCATTTGTATGGCAAAGGTACGATATAAAATTTAAAATGGGACAACTTGAAAGGAGTTTATATCATGTTTCTTTTAATTTACATTTCAATTCCCATATGAAGAAGCACACTCCGCTTAAGTCACTGCCAGCAGATCAACATTCAGATTTCAGAAGTACGTGAACCCCAACCCCTTACCAGTTTTTCTCTAGGCACCCTGCCAAATGCAACAAAATGCAACTTGGCTGAAATAAGAACCATGCTAAATGCAACAAACTGCAACAGTGGATTCTGTTGCATTGTGCAGTGAACCCAGGGCATACCAGCCTTGGCACCAAGCAGTTACCCTGCTAAATGCAACAAAATTGAACAGTGGATTCTGTTGCATTGTGCAGTGAACGCAGGGCATACCAGCCTTGGCACCAAGCAGTTACCCTGCTAAATGCAACAAACTGCAAAAATGGATTATGTTGTACCAACCTTGGTACTATGAGCAGCTACCCTGCTAAATGCAACAAGATGCAACAAAGCACAGGGATTTGAGTTGCATGCTAAATGCAACAGTATGCAACAACTTTTTACCAGTGCTGCTTTCCGTTGCATTTAGCAGGGTTAGAGTTTAGTTTATATGTGAACAAATTGATAGTTTCTTTTGAATGAAAAATTGTGAAAGCCTAGGGGACAATGCCCCTTTGCCCCTTCTGTTGCCAATGGACATAGTGATTGAAAATTGCTAACAAGAGCCAATTCATAAGGCCTCCAGCTCGAGCGAGTAATATTCTAATAATAATAATAATAATAATAATAACAACAATCTACATTTAAGAACGCTTTTATTAGTAAACTAAATCACAGTGCTTACAGTATTATTATTACCCCTGATTATTGGGACCAGTAAACTTTGCAAATACCATCTCAGCTCCCTGGGGAGTATACAGCTCGATGCTGCCTGTCAGGCGCAAGGAAGCTCATTCAATCACAATAACCATCTCTGCCCTGACAGTTACCCATTTACTCCTGGGTGGAGAGAAGCAATGAGTGACAAAGTGCCTTGCCCAAGGGCACACGCACCATAACCCCAGGCTGGACTCGACCCCCTCAACCCGCAGAATTACCCGCAGGCCACAAATTCAATTCCCTTAACCACTATGGCACTCCAGTACGTGGTATTCTTAGGAATTGGTTCATAGTACAGTAAAGATAGATGATATTACGTTTCCTCTGTTCCAAGGTCTTGACAAGGACAGGAAAAAGGCCGTGGACTACTTTGTCAAGAGCTGCGAGGGTGGGTACATGACAGGGTGCTACGGGGCTGGTGTGGCCCTGAGCGGAGGGGAGACCAAAGACCCGCCCCGGGCGGCGGCCTACCTGCAGCGAGCCTGCGACAGCGACCACCAGGAGAGCTGCTTCCAGCTGGGCAGCATCTACCTGCAGGGGCTGGAAGCGGTGGAGAAGGACCTGGCCAAGGCTTTCCGCTACACGCTCAGAAGCTGCCAGCTAGACCACATGTACGGCTGCGCCAACGTCAGCCGCATGTACAAGATGGGAGACGGGACGGAGAAGGATCAGAAACTTGCCGACGAGTACAGAGCCAAGGCCAGAGAGCTGCACAGACAGGCCAAGGAGAAGGCCGCCCAGCTGACGTTTGGAGAAACGGGCGGCAAATGACGATGCAGTGAGTTTTGAGTCCACGCCGGTTGTTGTTGAAAAAGAACCAGCACGGCTGTTGTTTTGCAGAAACGGGTAAAAACTTGTACGTTCGTGTAGTTGATGTAGGAGTCGGAAGCAGTAGTGTCTCTTAGCCTTTAGTCAAGGCATTATTCATTTTTTTCAAGTAAAATGAATCATGCATGTATGCCGATATATATGAACCAATCACCACCAACAAGCCATTTTTGAGGTGATGACACGCGCGCGCGCCCTCGAGCGCGCATTTACAACATGTCATGCATTATGCATGACAATGTGTCTACCAAATCGGTAGACAAATGTGAGGAAAAACATAAGCGCTCTCCACGAGATGGTAAAGGCCCTCTCGTGCTGGTCTTTTTACGTGCCAGCATCCGGGGTTCGTCACGTGTCCGGATAAGCGCGTGGGACTTGACTAAAGGCTATAGTGTCTCAAGAAATGGGCCAAGATTTAAAGGGATTGACTTGATCTAGTCAGTATTGCCTGATGTAGATGAAGTCATCCTAGTGCTTTCTTTAAAACCTTAAAATGTGGACAATTTGTGTTACATGTACCTCTGCCGTAACCCGTAACCTTTGTTTTGTAACAGATAATGATTTTTAGTTCTTTAAAAACTGTAGTTCAGTTCATCTTCTTCTTCCCACTTTTAGGCTTATTACCAAGTACATGCACATTGACCAACTGTGCACTGTTGCCAAAGCAGTACTGAAAGGGAACATATTGGGCCCAATAATACAGGTGAAAGTCAAGGTGCGAAAATAGAAAATGGATAGGGAAGGCGGGGTGGAGGGTGGACTGTACAACAGATTCATGTACCGACCATTTCATAGGACTAGTTCAAGTATTATACAAATATAACATGGTTTGAGGGTGGACAGTCGATATTCGCTCCCCGAGGTATTGGAAATTGACAAACTATTCGCCTCGGGAACTAGTTTGTTAACTTCCAATACCGAGGGGAGGCAATATCGACTGTCCACCCGAAATAAACCATGTCATAGTTGTTTTACTATACTCATACATATTCAGTTGCCGATTTTTTTTTTTATATATATATATATGTGCACCTAAAAAAAAGTTTCAGAGAAATGTCTGCAGCGCACCAAAATAATACTGTTGGCTGTTGCCCAACTTCACTAGTTCGGTTCATTTGCAATACAGTAACTACAGTTGTAAATTCACAGTTGTGAATATGTATGAGGTATAGTAACACCCATTGTTCAACAAGGCCTGTCTCTATGACCAATGCCTGATGTGAGTGAACAATGCAAATTAAATTTATGTGACCCCACATACTAGCCAATCGCAGTCGACTTTAGAAATTGTGACATCCTTTGGATCAGAAATTTGGCTGCCCTGTTTTGTAAAACGATGGGTTATGGAAGACCCGATAGAAGGTGCTCACTGAATGGTCAGAATCTTGAGGTCAAGACACAGTTTTGTTTCACATGACTAATCTCCCAATCTGCTCACATATCATAAACCCTTGCTGTGCAAGGGGACACCATAGCCTAGCCTATAGGACTTGATACAATAAGGCTCTGCACTGATGACGTCACACTGTGTTTACGTGTGTGCTTTCCTATGGTGCTCAGTGGACCGTGGACCCCCACTGGCTCCATAGGAAAATGCACATGTAAACAAAATGTAACGTCATTAGTTATCATTAAATTTCCCCTTTTCTAATCTACCTTTTTAACAATTATGGTGATTTTTAAAAGGAGCTATACATTATGTACATAACTCATGTGAAAAAAAAGTCAGTAATAGCTTGTACATGTCGTGTTCAATGAACTTGCAGTGGATCTATGCTATGCAGTGGATGTTTAATGCCTTGCGTGTCTTGCCAGCTTAATACAAATTTCATAAAGAAATAAAGCAAGGTACGGCCAACAAAAAAATTAAGTCGGTCTCTGGTCAGCACGCGCGTCGATTTTAATCATGCGCGTCAATCTTTTTTTTTTCCAAAATGTTCCGCGGTAGCTCCAACAGCGCCCTCTATTGCCGCATCTCAATTTTTTTTTTACCACAGAGCACCAAGGAATGGGAAATTGCACCAAGGCAAATGATCGAGAGCACCAAGGCAAATTATGGAGGACACCAATGTACATGACACCAAAAAAGCAAAATAGTAGCTCACCTTGTCTGTACAATCCAAGCTTGAAGAAAAAAGAAAAAAAAGAAAAAAAAAAAAAAAAAAGCAGCGTCAATTCCGGAACTTTGGTCTGACCAGAGACTGAATATATATTTTTTTGGCCTAATCATATGTTGGTTATTTTATCATATGTTGGTTAATAAACCAATGTTTTTACATTCAGACTTTGTACTTTGCTTGCATTGCAAAGTGTCTAAAAAAACAGAAGGTAATTCCAAAATGGGTTATTTATGTTGTTAAAGCTTGGAAAGGGCGGGGTGTTTCAAACACCTTTTGTCAAAATGCCCAATTTTGAATGCACAGACAAGCAGAAATAATTTTGGAGTGATCATTCACTTGATCATGAACCATTGACGCACCATTTTATGACATTTCAACATCTCCCTGTGAACTGTGTTGTCAGTCCCACTGACTCATTCTGAAGACATTAAGTTTAAAATAGTAGTAGCCCTAACAGTCCTGAATCCTCCAATTTCAATACGATTTTACATACCCCCTAGGGAGTTAGGGTTAAACTATGTGTAGGCCATACTGTATTTTGTCACTTTTTTTTGCAGATGTAACTGTGTATTTGCAAGTTCAAAATGGTTACATAAGTTGTTACAATTGTAGTGTTTTTTTTTTTTATGCCAACCATGAATGCTAGACTTGTTCGGGTGTTTACTAATATTCATATTCAAGGGTGGCTAGGTACATGTAGTGTGCAATATTATACAAATATCGAGTGGCTCAGCGTGGAATGGGAAGCATATTATCACAAGGTAAAATCTGGACTTTTCCATTTCACGAGGCGAAGCCAAGTACACTGGGAAAAGTCCAGATTTTACCGAGCGATAATATGCTTCCCATTTCACAATTTAAAGCCACTCAATATTTGTTTTATTCAACTGATATACATGTAGATCCTTGTCATTTGATATTTGAACTTTTATTTTAATACAACATTGGTGGAAAATGTATTTCTCTCTTCCAAACCACCCCTTCACAAAAATGTTTGAACCCAAAGCTGTAGCGCTGGCTCTTTGGAACAATACGCGCAACGCTGAACCCGCACCAGCATGCATTTGCGCACAAATTTGGCGTCGTGGAACAAGAATGATCCTAACTGTTCAATAGTATTTCCCATTCCCCATGGGCGAATGGGACTTTTTGAGCCCCGGCGTGAATGGGAGCAATAACGAATGTCACGTGATGTGAGTTCCACCAATCAAATGACAAGGATCTATATGTCGGTTGTATAACAGTTGATAAGACAGTGTGCTTTTCTGTATCAGTGTACACAAATATATGCAGTTTTTTTATACACATTTTCTTGTTGCAGCGTTTGGTTATGCAGTGTGCAATGTGTATCTAAATCATACCTTTCTACTTTGTGCGAATACAGCGAATATATGTAAACCTTGTTTAACAGTATGCAGCTTAGTACAATCTACGTCATGTACATACATTATGTATGTATGCATTTTTTTTATATCTCAAAGTGTGTGTTAAATGCTGTACAAGTACTTTTTCCCCCAATCTGTCTTTAATATTACTCTTTGGATGCCTTAACTAGTTTATTCCAAACTTTGGATCTGGAGACTGCTTTAATGCTTATTTTGGGGCACTTTTGAATAAATTTCTCCAATCTAGCCAAAATTGAAAAGTGTGTACATGTAGTAACCAAATTAACAAGTTTCTTTTAAAATATGTCTGGGTTTATCTGTACTATGTGAAACCTATCAAATACTGCTAGGAGCTGGATTTTAGTAGTTTTTGACTTTTTTGTATACATGTAGACTTTCCAACTATAAAGCATTGAAGATGTTGAATACAGGGTGGTTCAAAATAGAGGAAATTCTCCATTTTTGACAGTAATTTCACATCCAGTACATGTACTTACTTAACTTATTTCAATTGTTCCTTTTCATCGGAGTGAACCACATAGCCCTTTAACCATGCATGTTGGAAAAAAAGCTTAGTAAAAGTTGCAAGATTAGTGATATAATGCAAATTTGAATACAAGTCACCAAACTCAGTCTTGTCCGATGTTTTGACCTGGTAACTTTTAAGCTGTAAGCTTAAGTTCATTTTTGCATAACATTATAAAACAAATGTCACATATTTTGACTCTGTGCACAAACAGGTTTCGCACATGAAATGTTCAAACATGTATGTTAGTAGTTCAGAGAAAAAAATCGATCAAATTGCAACGCTTGTCACTTACTTGCCAGTGCTTAATTAAAAGCTACTACTCAAAAGTAAAAAAACAATTGTGAAATTGTTGTCAAAAATGGACTTCCTTTATTCGAACCACCCTGTATACTTCTATGTCATTACTTCCTCTTTCTTTGAAAAACATAGTTGGTAAATGTATTTTAGCCAGATGACATACCAAATATTTCTTAACAGTTTTTATTACATTATGGTACATTGTACATGTGGCAGAGTGTACTACATATGACAGTGGGAATATTAAACGAAGTGGTTTTGAGTGGTCGGGCCGACCACTGTTTAAAATTGTTCCGATAAATGTTCTTTCTTCCTTTCTTGTTTTTCTGGACAATACTTTTCCGTGGGTTGTCTCCTTAAAGGGAAGATACAACATTTGCGAACATCAAAAAACAAACTATGATCAAATTATTACGAAATACCTACTGGCTTTTAGTAAATGGCAGTCTAAAGCATCCTGTAAAATAGAGGCACCGGGTGTACTGACATGTTCAAGTTGGATGAAACTGGCTTAAAAAAAAACCGCTCCTAATTGTTCATAATAAGTTATTTCAAATTTTCTTTGCAATTGATTACACACCTGTGAAGGGGTACAAGCCAGCTAGACTGATTCTCTGACCGTACAATTACCCAACGTCTATAAATTGCTGATTGTTTTTTTTTGTTTTTCCAGCATCTACAAGCCCAAAACGTGAAACAAGCCGGTGTAACATTATTTTGATATGCCATACTAATCCTCCAAATCCATTTACTTCTGAAAGTTGCAGCAAAAGCAAATGTTGTACATTCCCTTTAACAGTTTGTAGTACAAACTTGTAACTTTCAACATAATATCGACCCATATAGTGTATATTACTGCGACGTCATGATGACGTCATTAGGTGTCAAATAACAAGCGGTTTTCGTTGAAAAATGACCGACGTCTTTCACTTAAAACTCTCGAACAAAATAATAATGTTTACACGTTGTAAGGCTAACCCCTTACATTTTTTTTTCAATTTTGGCCAAAAAATGAAATTGCTCCAAACGTTCTGGAAAGATGTCTCAGACCCCATAGAATGCATTCCAACTCGACTTGTGGAGGAAATAGCCTTTGAAAACGAAATATTGCGTCCATATTATGGGATAAAATCAGTCAAAATTATTAATATTTTCTTTAAAAAATGATTCTTTTTGCCCAAATCTTCAAAGTTATATCTGTTTCAATATTGAATGACACTCCCCTTCCATCAAGCGTCATTTCTGCGAAGTTTGAAGGAAAATCATTTTTTTGCCAAATTTGATCAAAAAGTAAGGCTAACCCCTTGCATTTTTTTCAATTTTGGCCAAAAAATGAAATTGCTCCAAACGTTCTGGAAAGATGTCTCAGACCCCATAGAATGCATTTCAACTCGATTTGTGGAACAAATATTCTTTGAAAACGAAATATTGCGTCAATATTATGGGATAAAATCAGTCAAAATTATTAATATTTTCTTTAAAAAATGATTCTTTTTCCCAAATCTTCAAAGTTATAGCTGTTTCAATATTGAATGACACTCCCCTTCAATCAAGAGTCATTTCTGCGAAGTTTGAAGGAAAATCATTTTTTGGCAAAATTTGATCAAAAAGTAAGGCTAACCCCTTGCATTTTTTTCAATTTTGGCCAAAAAATGAAATTGCTCCAAAAGTTCTGGAAAGATGCCTCAGACCCCATAGAATCCATTCGAATTCGATTTGTGGAGGAAATAGCCTTTGAAAACGAAATATTGCGTCCATATTATGGGATAAAATCAGTCAAAATTATTAATATTTTCTTTAAAAAATGATACTTTTTGCCCAAATCTTCAAAGTTATAGCTGTTTCAATATTGAATGACACTCCCCTTCAATCAAGAGTCATTTCTGCAAAGTTTGAGGGAAAATCATTTTTTGGCCAAATTTGATCAAAAAGTAAGGCTAACCCCTTACATTTTTTTCAATTTTGGCCAAAAAATGAAATTGTTCCAAACGTTCTGGAAAGATGTCTCAGACCCCATAGAATGCATTCCAACTCGATTTGTGGAGGAGAAAGTCTTTGATAACGAAATATTGCGTCCATATTATGGGATAAAATCAGTCAAAATTATTAATATTTTCTTTAAAAAATGATTCTTTTTGCCCAAATGTTCAAAGTTATAGCTGTTTCAAAATTGAATGACACTCCCCTTCAATCAAGAGTCATATCTGCGAAGTTTGAAGGAAAATCATTTTTTTGGCCAAATTTGATCAAAAAGTAAGGCTAAACCCCTTGCATTTTTTTCAATTTTGGCCAAAAAATGAAATTGCTCCAAACGTTCTGGAAAGATGTCTTAGACCCCATAGAATGCATTTCGACTCGATTTGTGGAGGAAAAAGCCTTTGAAAACGAAATATTGCGTCCATATTATGGGATAAAATCAGTCAAAATTATTAATATTTTCTACAAAAAAATGATTCTTTTTGCCCAAATCTTCAAAGTTATAGCTGTTTCAATATTGAATGACACTCCCCTTCCATCAAGCGTCATTTCTGCGAAGTTTGAAGGAAAATCATTTTTTGGCCAAATTTGATCAAAAAGTAAGGCTAACCCCTTACATTTTTTTTCAATTTTGGCCAAAAAATGAAATTGCTCCAAACGTTCTGGAAAGATGTCTCAGACCCCATAGAATGCATTCCAACTCGATTTGTGGAGGAAAAAATCTTTGGAAACGAAATATTGCGTCCATATTATGGGATAAAATCAGTCAAAATTATTAATATTTTCTTTAAAAAATGATTCTTTTTGCCCAAATCTTCAAAGTTATAGCTGTTTCAATATTGAATGACACTCCCCTTCAATCAAGAGTCATTTCTGCGAAGTTTGAAGGAAAATCATTTTTTGGCCAAATTTGATCAAAAAGTAAGGCTAACCCCTTGCATTTTTTTCAATTTTGGCCAAAAAATGAAATTACTCCAAACGTTCTGGAAAGATGTCTCAGACCCCATAGAATGCATTCCAACTCGATTTGTGTAGGAAATAGCCTTTGAAAACGAAATATTGCGTCCATATTAAGGGATAAAATCAGTCAAAATTATTAATATTTTCTTTCAAAAATGATTCTTTTTGCCCAATCTTCAAAGTTATAGCTGTTTCAATATTGAATGACTCTCCCCTTCCATCAAGCGTCATTTCTGCGAAGTTTGAAGGAAAATCATTTTTTGGCCAAATTTGATCAAAAAGTAAGGCTAACCCCTTGCATTTTTTTCAATTTTGGCTAAAAAATGAAATTGCTCCAAACGTTCTGGAAAGATGTCTCAGACCCCATAGAATGCATTTCAACTCGATTTGTGGAAGAAAAAGTCTTTGAAAACGAAATATTGCGTCAATATTATGGGATAAAATCAGTCAAAATTATTAATATTTTCTACAAAAAAATGATTCTTTTTGCCCAAATCTTCAAAGTTATAGCTGTTTCAATATTGAATGACACTCCCCTTCCATCAAGCGTCATTTCTGCGAAGTTTGAAGGAAAATCATTTTTTGGCCAAATTTGATCAAAAAGTAAGGCTAACCCCTTACATTTTTTTTCAATTTTGGCCAAAAAATGAAATTGCTCCAAACGTTCTGGAAAGATGTCTCAGACCCCATAGAATGCATTCCAACTCGATTTGTGGAGGAAAAAATCTTTGGAAACGAAATATTGCGTCCATATTATGGGATAAAATCAGTCAAAATTATTAATATTTTCTTTAAAAAATGATTCTTTTTGCCCAAATCTTCAAAGTTATAGCTGTTTCAATATTGAATGACACTCCCCTTCAATCAAGAGTCATTTCTGCGAAGTTTGAAGGAAAATCATTTTTTGGCCAAATTTGATCAAAAAGTAAGGCTAACCCCTTGCATTTTTTTCAATTTTGGCCAAAAAATGAAATTACTCCAAACGTTCTGGAAAGATGTCTCAGACCCCATAGAATGCATTCCAACTCGATTTGTGTAGGAAATAGCCTTTGAAAACGAAATATTGCGTCCATATTAAGGGATAAAATCAGTCAAAATTATTAATATTTTCTTTCAAAAATGATTCTTTTTGCCCAATCTTCAAAGTTATAGCTGTTTCAATATTGAATGACTCTCCCCTTCCATCAAGCGTCATTTCTGCGAAGTTTGAAGGAAAATCATTTTTTGGCCAAATTTGATCAAAAAGTAAGGCTAACCCCTTGCATTTTTTTCAATTTTGGCTAAAAAATGAAATTGCTCCAAACGTTCTGGAAAGATGTCTCAGACCCCATAGAATGCATTTCAACTCGATTTGTGGAAGAAAAAGTCTTTGAAAACGAAATATTGCGTCAATATTATGGGATAAAATCAGTCAAAATTATTAATATTTTCTTTTAAAAATGATTCTTTTTGCCCAAATCTTCAAAGTTATAGCTGTTTCAATATTGAATGACACTCCCCTTCAATCAAGAGTCATTTCTGCGAAGTTTGAGGGAAAATCATTTTTTGGCCGAATTTGATCAAAAAGTAAGGCTAACCCCTTACATTTTTTTCAATTTTGGCCAAAAAATGAAATTGTTCCAAACGTTCTGGAAAGATGTCTCAGACCCCATAGAATGCATTCCAACTCGATTTGTGGAGGAGAAAGTCTTTGATAACGAAATATTGCGTCCATATTATGGGATAAAATCAGTAAAAATTATTAATATTTTCTTTAAAAAATGATTCTTTTTGCCAAATCTTCAAAGTTATAGCTGTTTCAATATTGAATGACACTCCCCTTCCATCAAGCGTCATTTCTGCGAAGTTTGAAGGAAAATCATTTTTTGGCCAAATTTGATCAAAAAGTAAGGCTAACCCCTTGCATTTTTTTCAATTTTGGCTAAAAAATGAAATTGCTCCAAACGTTCTGGAAAGATGTCTCAGACCCCATAGAATGCATTTCAACTCGATTTGTGGAAGAAATAGCCTTTGAAAACGAAATATTGCGTCAATATTATGGGATAAAATCAGTCAAAATTATTAATATTTTCTTTAAAAAATGATTCTTTTTGCCCAAATCTTCAAAGTTATAGCTGTTTCAATATTGAATGACACTCCCCTTCAATCAAGAGTCATTTCTGCGAAGTTTGAGGGAAAATCATTTTTTGGCCAAATTTGATTAAAAAGTAAGGCTAACCCCTTACATTTTTTTCAATTTTGGCCAAAAAATGAAATTGTTCCAAACGTTCTGGAACAATGTCTCAGACCCCATACAATGCATTCCAACTCGATTTGTGGAGGAGAAAGTCTTTGATAACGAAATATTGCGTCCATATTATGGGATAAAATCAGTCAAAATTATTAATATTTTCTTTAAAAAATGATTCTTTTTGCCCAAATCTTCAAAGTTATAGCTGTTTCAATATTGAATGACACTCCCCTTCAATCAAGAGTCGTTTCTGCAAAGTTTGAAGGAAAATCATTTTTTGGCCAAATTTGATCAAAAAGTAAGGCTAACCCCTTACATTTTTTTCAATTTTGGACAAAAAATGAAATTGCTCCAAACGTTCTGGAAAGATGTCTTAGACCCCATAGAATGCATTTCGACTCGATTTGTGGAGAATAAAGCCTTTGAAAACGAAATATTGCGTCCATATTATGGGATAAAATCAGTCAAAATTATTAATATTTTCTTTAAAAAATGATTCTTTTTGCCCAAATGTTCAAAGTTATAGCTGTTTCAATATTGAATGACACTCCCCTTCAATCAAGAGTCATTGCTGCGAAGTTTGAGGGAAAATCATTTTTTGGCCAAATTTGATCAAAAAGTAAGGCTAACCCCTTACATTTTTTTCAATTTTGGCCAAAAAATGAAATTGTTCCAAACGTTCTGGAAAGATGTCTCAGACCCCATAGAATGCATTCCAACTCGATTTGTGGAGGAGAAAGTCTTTGATAACGAAATATTGCGTCCATATTATGGGATAAAATCAGTCAAAATTATTAATATTTTCTTTAAAAAATGATTCTTTTTGCCAAATCTTCAAAGTTATAGCTGTTTCAATATTGAATGACACTCCCCTTCAATCAAGAGTCATTTCTGCGAAGTTTGAAGGAAAATCATTTTTTGGCCAAATTTGATCAAAAAGTAAGGCTAACCCCTTGCATTTTTTTCAATTTTGGCCAAAAAATGAAATTGCTCCAAACGTTCTGGAAAGATGTCTTAGACCCCATAGAATGCATTTCGACTCGATTTGTGGAGGAAAAAGCCTTTGAAAACGAAATATTGCGTCCATATTATGGGATAAAATCAGTCAAAATTATTAATATTTTCTACAAAAAAATGATTCTTTTTGCCCAAATCTTCAAAGTTATAGCTGTTTCAATATTGAATGACACTCCCCTTCAATCAAGCGTCATTTCTGCGAAGTTTGAAGGAAAATCATTTTTTGGCCAAATTTGATCAAAAAGTAAGGCTAACCCCTTACATTTTTTTTCAATTTTGGCCAAAAAATGAAATTGCTCCAAACGTTCTGGAAAGATGTCTCAGACCCCATAGAATGCATTCCAACTCGATTTGTGGAGGAAAAAATCTTTGGAAACGAAATATTGCGTCCATATTATGGGATAAAATCAGTCAAAATTATTAATATTTTCTTTAAAAAATGATTCTTTTTGCCCAAATCTTCAAAGTTATAGCTGTTTCAATATTGAATGACACTCCCCTTCAATCAAGAGTCATTTCTGCGAAGTTTGAAGGAAAATCATTTTTTGGCCAAATTTGATCAAAAAGTAAGGCAAACCCCTTGCATTTTTTTCAATTTTGGCCAAAAAATGAAATTACTCCAAACGTTCTGGAAAGATGTCTCAGACCCCATAGAATGCATTCCAACTCGATTTGTGTAGGAAATAGCCTTTGAAAACGAAATATTGCGTCCATATTAAGGGATAAAATCAGTCAAAATTATTAATATTTTTTTTAAAAAATGATTCTTTTTGCCAAATCTTCAAAGTTATAGCTGTTTCAATATTGAATGACACTCCCCTTCAATCAAGAGTCATTTCTGCGAAGTTTGAAGGAAAATCATTTTTTGGCCAAATTTGATCAAAAAGTAAGGCTAACTCCTTGCATTTTTTTCAATTTTGGCTAAAAAATGAAATTGCTCCAAACGTTCTGGAAAGATGTCTCAGACCCCATAGAATGCATTTCAACTCGATTTGTGGGAGAAATAGCCTTTGAAAACGAAATATTGCGTCAATATTATGGGATAAAATCAGTCAAAATTATTAATATTTTCTTTAAAAAATGATTCTTTTTGCCCAAATCTTCAAAGTTATAGCTGTTTCAATAATGAATGACACTCCCCTTCAATCAAGAGTCATTTCTGCGAAGTTTGAGGGAAAATCATTTTTTGGCCAAATTTGATCAAAAAGTAAGGCTAACCCCTTACATTTTTTTCAATTTTGGCCAAAAAATGAAATTGTTCCAAACGTTCTGGAACAATGTCTCAGACCCCATACAATGCATTCCAACTCGATTTGTGGAGGAGAAAGTCTTTGATAACGAAATATTGCGTCCATATTATGGGATAAAATCAGTCAAAATTATTAATATTTTCTTTCAAAAATGATTCTTTTTGCCCAAATCTTCAAAGTTATAGCTGTTTCAATATTGAATGACACTCCCCTTCAATCAAGAGTCATTTCTGCGAAGTTTGAGGGAAAATCATTTTTTGGCCAAATTTGATCAAAAAGTAAGGCCAACCCCTTACATTTTTTTCAATTTTGGCCAAAAAATGAAATTGTTCCAAACGTTCTGGAAAGATGTCTCAGACCCCATAGAATGCATTCCAACTCGATTTGTGGAGGAGAAAGTCTTTGATAACGAAATATTGCGTCCATATTATGGGATAAAATCAGTCAAAATTATTAATATTTTCTTTAAAAAATGATTCTTTTTGCCAAATCTTCAAAGTTATAGCTGTTTCAATATTGAATGACACTCCCCTTCAATCAAGAGTCATTTCTGCGAAGTTTGAAGGAAAATCATTTTTTGGCCAAATTTGATCAAAAAGTAAGGCTAACCCCTTGCATTTTTTTCAATTTTGGCCAAAAAATGAAATTGCTCCAAACGTTCTGGAAAGATGTCTTAGACCCCATAGAATGCATTTCGACTCGATTTGTGGAGGAAAAAGCCTTTGAAAACGAAATATTGCGTCCATATTATGGGATAAAATCAGTCAAAATTATTAATATTTTCTACAAAAAATGATTCTTTTTGCCCAAATCTTCAAAGTTATAGCTGTTTCAATATTGAATGACACTCCCCTTCCATCAAGCGTCATTTCTGCGAAGTTTGAAGGAAAATCATTTTTTGGCCAAATTTGATCAAAAAGTAAGGCTAACCCCTTACATTTTTTTTCAATTTTGGCCAAAAAATGAAATTGCTCCAAACGTTCTGGAAAGATGTCTCAGACCCAATAGAATGCATTCCAACTCGATTTGTGGAGGAAAAAGTCTTTGGAAACGAAATATTGCGTCCATATTATGGGATAAAATCAGTCAAAATTATTAATATTTTCTTTCAAAAATGATTCTTTTTGCCCAAATCTTCAAAGTTATAGCTGTTTCAATATTGAATGACACTCCCCTTCAATCAAGCGTCATTTCTACGAAGTTTAAAGGAAAATCATTTTTTGGCCAAATTTGATCAAAAAGTAAGGCTAACCCCTTACATTTTTTTTCAATTTTGGCCAAAAAATGAAATTGCTCCAAACGTTCTGGAAAGATGTCTCAGACCCCATACAATGCATTCCAACTCGATTTGTGGAGGAAAAAGTCTTTGATAACGAAATATTGCGTCCATATCATGGGATAAAATCAGTCAAAATTATTAATATTTTCTTTAAAAAAATGATTCTTTTTGCCCAAATCTTCAAAGTTATAGCTGTTTCAATATTGAATGACACTCCCCTTCCATCAAGCGTCATTTCTGCGAAGTTTAAAGGAAAATTATTTTTTGCCAATTTTGACTAAAAATGTAACATTTTTTTCAATTTTGGCCAAAAAATGAAATTGCTCCAAACGTTCTGGAAAGATGTCTCAGACCCCATAGAATGCATTCCAACTCGATTTGTGAAGGAAAAAGTCTTTGAAAACGAAATATTGCGTCAATATTATGGGATAAAATCAGTCAAAATTATTAATATTTTCTTTAAAAAATGATTCTTTTTGCCCAAATCTTCAAAGTTATAGCTGTTTCAATATTGAATGACACTCCCCTTCAATCAAGCGTCATTTCTGCGAAGTTTGAAGGAAAATCATTTTTTGGCCAAATTTGATCAAAAAGTAGGGCTAACCCCTTACATTTTTTTTCAATTTTGGCCAAAAAATGAAATTGCTCCAAACGTTCTGGAAAGATGTCTCAGACCCCATACAATGCATTCCAACTCGATTTGTGGAGGAAAAAGTCTTTGAAAACGAAATATTGCGTCCATATTATGGGATAAAATCAGTCAAAATTATTAATATTTTCTTTAAAAAATGATTCTTTTTGCCCAAATCTTCAAAGTTATAGCTGTTTCAATATTGAATGACACTCCCCTTCCATCAAGCGTCATTTCTGCGAAGTTTGAGGGAAAATCATTTTTTGGCCAAATTTGATCAAAAAGTAAGGCTAACCCCTTACATTTTTTTCAATTTTGGCCAAAAAATGAAATTGTTCCAAACGTTCTGGAAAGATGTCTCAGACCCCATAGAATGCATTCCAACTCGATTTGTGAAGGAAAAAGTCTTTGAAAACGAAATATTGCGTCAATATTATGGGATAAAATCAGTCAAAATTATTAATATTTTCTTTAAAAAATGATTCTTTTTGCCCAAATCTTCAAAGTTATAGCTGTTTCAATATTGAATGACACTCCCCTTCAATCAAGCGTCATTTCTGCGAAGTTTGAAGGAAAATCATTTTTTGGCCAAATTTGATCAAAAAGTAGGGCTAACCCCTTACATTTTTTTTCAATTTTGGCCAAAAAATGAAATTGCTCCAAACGTTCTGGAAAGATGTCTCAGACCCCATAGAATGCATTCCAACTCGATTTGTGGAGGAAAAAGTCTTTGAAAACGAAATATTGCGTCAATATTATGGGATAAAATCAGTCAAAATTATTAATATTTTCTTTAAAAAATGATTCTTTTTGCCCAAATCTTCAAAGTTATAGTTGTTTCAATATTGAATGACACTCCCCTTCAATCAAGAGTCATTTCTGCGAAGTTTGAGGGAAAATCATTTTTTGGCCAAATTTGATCAAAAAGTAAGGCTAACCCCTTACATTTTTTTCAATTTTGGCCAAAAAATGAAATTGTTCCAAACGTTCTGGAAAGATGTCTCAGACCCCATACAATGCATTCCAACTCGATTTGTGGAGGAGAAAGTCTTTGATAACGAAATATTGCGTCCATATTATGGGATAAAATCAGTCAAAATTATTAATATTTTCTTTAAAAAATGATTCTTTTTGCCCAAATCTTCAAAGTTATAGCTGTTTCAATATTGAATGACACTCCCCTTCAATCAAGAGTCATTTCTGCAAAGTTTGAAGGAAAATCATTTTTTGGCCAAATTTGATCAAAAAGTAAGGCTAACCCCTTACATTTTTTTCAATTTTGGACAAAAAATGAAATTGCTCCAAACGTTCTGGAAAGATGTCTTAGACCCCATACAATGCATTCCAACTCGATTTGTGGAGGAAAAAGTCTTTGATAACGAAATATTGCGTCCATATCATGGGATAAAATGAGTCAAAATTATTAATATTTTCTTTAAAAAAATGATTCTTTTTGCCCAAATCTTCAAAGTTATAGCTGTTTCAATATTGAATGACACTCCCCTTCCATCAAGCGTCATTTCTGCGAAGTTTAAAGGAAAATTATTTTTTGGCCAAATTTGATCAAAAAGTAAGGCTAACCCCTTACATTTTTTTTCAATTTTGGCCAAAAAATGAAATTGCTCCAAACGTTCTGGAAAGATGTCTCAGACCCCATAGAATGCATTCCAACTCGATTTGTGAAGGAAAAAGTCTTTGAAAACGAAATATTGCGTCAATATTATGGGATAAAATCAGTCAAAATTATTAATATTTTCTTTAAAAAATGATTCTTTTTGCCCAAATCTTCAAAGTTATAGCTGTTTAAATATTGAATGACACTCGACTTCAATCAAGAGTCATTTCTGCAAAGTTAGAGGAAAATTCTTTTTTTGGCCAAATTTGATCAAAAAGTAAGGCTAACCCCTTACATTTTTTTCAATTTTGGCCAAAAAATGAAATTGTTCCAAACGTTCTGGAAAGATGTCTCAGACCCCATACAATGCATTCCAACTCGATTTGTGGAGGAGAAAGTCTTTGAAAACGAAATATTGCGTCAATATTATGGGATAAAATCAGTCAAAATTATTAATATTTTCTTTAAAAAATGATTCTTTTTGCCCAAATCTTCAAAGTTATAGCTGTTTCAATATTGAATGACACTCCCCTTCCATCAAGCGTCATTTCTGCGAAGTTTGAAGGAAAATCATTTTTTGGCCAAATTTGATCAAAAAGTAGGGCTAACCCCTTACATTTTTTTTCAATTTTGGCCAAAAAATGAAATTGCTCCAAACGTTCTGGAAAGATGTCTTAGACCCCATACAATGCATTCCAACTCGATTTGTGGAGGAAAAAGTCTTTGATAACGAAATATTGCGTCCATATCATGGGATAAAATGAGTCAAAATTATTAATATTTTCTTTAAAAAAATGATTCTTTTTGCCCAAATCTTCAAAGTTATAGCTGTTTCAATATTGAATGACACTCCCCTTCCATCAAGCGTCATTTCTGCGAAGTTTAAAGGAAAATTATTTTTTGGCCAAATTTGATCAAAAAGTAAGGCTAACCCCTTACATTTTTTTTCAATTTTGGCCAAAAAATGAAATTGCTCCAAACGTTCTGGAAAGATGTCTCAGACCCCATAGAATGCATTCCAACTCGATTTGTGAAGGAAAAAGTCTTTGAAAACGAAATATTGCGTCAATATTATGGGATAAAATCAGTCAAAATTATTAATATTTTCTTTAAAAAATGATTCTTTTTGCCCAAATCTTCAAAGTTATAGCTGTTTCAATATTGAATGACACTCCCCTTCAATCAAGAGTCATTTCTGCGAAGTTTGAGGGAAAATCATTTTTTGGCCAAATTTGATCAAAAAGTAAGGCTAACCCCTTACATTTTTTTCAATTTTGGCCAAAAAATGAAATTGTTCCAAACGTTCTGGAAAGATGTCTCAGACCCCATACAATGCATTCCAACTCGATTTGTGGAGGAGAAAGTCTTTGATAACGAAATATTGCGTCCATATTATGGGATAAAATCAGTCAAAATTATTAATATTTTCTTTAAAAAATGATTCTTTTTGCCCAAATCTTCAAAGTTATAGCTGTTTCAATATTGAATGACACTCCCCTTCAATCAAGAGTCATTTCTGCAAAGTTTGAAGGAAAATCATTTTTTGGCCAAATTTGATCAAAAAGTAAGGCTAACCCCTTACATTTTTTTCAATTTTGGACAAAAAATGAAATTGCTCCAAACGTTCTGGAAAGATGTCTTAGACCCCATACAATGCATTCCAACTCGATTTGTGGAGGAAAAAGTCTTTGATAACGAAATATTGCGTCCATATCATGGGATAAAATGAGTCAAAATTATTAATATTTTCTTTAAAAAAATGATTCTTTTTGCCCAAATCTTCAAAGTTATAGCTGTTTCAATATTGAATGACACTCCCCTTCCATCAAGCGTCATTTCTGCGAAGTTTAAAGGAAAATTATTTTTTGGCCAAATTTGATCAAAAAGTAAGGCTAACCCCTTACATTTTTTTTCAATTTTGGCCAAAAAATGAAATTGCTCCAAACGTTCTGGAAAGATGTCTCAGACCCCATAGAATGCATTCCAACTCGATTTGTGAAGGAAAAAGTCTTTGAAAACGAAATATTGCGTCAATATTATGGGATAAAATCAGTCAAAATTATTAATATTTTCTTTAAAAAATGATTCTTTTTGCCCAAATCTTCAAAGTTATAGCTGTTTCAATATTGAATGACACTCCCCTTCAATCAAGAATCATTTCTGCGAAGTTTGAGGGAAATCATTTTTGGCCAAATTTGATCAAAAAGTAAGGCTAACCCCTTACATTTTTTTCAATTTTGGCCAAAAAATGAAATTGTTCCAAACGTTCTGGAAAGATGTCTCAGACCCCATACAATGCATTCCAACTCGATTTGTGGAGGAGAAAGTCTTTGAAAACGAAATATTGCGTCAATATTATGGGATAAAATCAGTCAAAATTATTAATATTTTCATTAAAAAATGATTCTTTTTGCCCAAATCTTCAAAGTTATAGCTGTTTCAATATTGAATGACACTCCCCTTCAATCAAGCGTCATTTCTGCGAAGTTTGAAGGAAAATCATTTTTTGGCCAAATTTGATCAAAAAGTAGGGCTAACCCCTTACATTTTTTTTCAATTTTGGCCAAAAAATGAAATTGTTCCAAACGTTCTGGAAAGATGTCTCAGACCCCATACAATGCATTCCAACTCGATTTGTGGAGGAGAAAGTCTTTGATAACGAAATATTGCGTCCATATTATGGGATAAAATCAGTCAAAATTATTAATATTTTCTTTAAAAAAATGATTCTTTTTGCCCAAATCTTCAAAGTTATAGCTGTTTCAATATTGAATGACACTCCCCTTCCATCAAGCGTCATTTCTGCGAAGTTTAAAGGAAAATTATTTTTTGGCCAAATTTGATCAAAAAGTAAGGCTAACCCCTTACATTTTTTTTCAATTTTGGCCAAAAAATGAAATTGCTCCAAACGTTCTGGAAAGATGTCTCAGACCCCATAGAATGCATTCCAACTCGATTTGTGAAGGAAAAAGTCTTTGAAAACGAAATATTGCGTCAATATTATGGGATAAAATCAGTCAAAATTATTAATATTTTCTTTAAAAAATGATTGTTTTTGCCCAAATCTTCAAAGTTATAGCTGTTTCAATATTGAATGACACTCCCCTTCAATCAAGAGTCATTTCTGCGAAGTTTGAGGGAAAATCATTTTTTGGCCAAATTTGATCAAAAAGTAAGGCTAACCCCTTACATTTTTTTCAATTTTGGCCAAAAAATGAAATTGTTCCAAACGTTCTGGAAAGATGTCTCAGACCCCATACAATGCATTCCAACTCGATTTGTGGAGGAGAAAGTCTTTGAAAACGAAATATTGCGTCAATATTATGGGATAAAATCAGTCAAAATTATTAATATTTTCTTTAAAAAATGATTCTTTTTGCCCAAATCTTCAAAGTTATAGCTGTTTCAATATTGAATGACACTCCCCTTCAATCAAGCGTCATTTCTGCGAAGTTTGAAGGAAAATCATTTTTTGGCCAAATTTGATCAAAAAGTAGGGCTAACCCCTTACATTTTTTTTCAATTTTGGCCAAAAAATGAAATTGCTCCAAACGTTCTGGAAAGATGTCTCAGACCCCATACAATGCATTCCAACTCGATTTGTGGAGGAAAAAGTCTTTGAAAACGAAATATTGCGTCAATATTATGGGATAAAATCAGTCAAAATTATTAATATTTTCTTTAAAAAATGATTCTTTTTGCCCAAATCTTCAAAGTTATAGCTGTTTCAATATTGAATGACACTCCCCTTCAATCAAGAGTCATTTCTGCGAAGTTTGAGGGAAAATCATTTTTTGGCCAAATTTGATCAAAAAGTAAGGCTAACCCCTTACATTTTTTTCAATTTTGGCCAAAAAATGAAATTGTTCCAAACGTTCTGGAAAGATGTCTCAGACCCCATACAATGCATTCCAACTCGATTTGTGGAGGAGAAAGTCTTTGATAACGAAATATTGCGTCCATATTATGGGATAAAATCAGTCAAAATTATTAATATTTTCTTTAAAAAATGATTCTTTTTGCCCAAATCTTCAAAGTTATAGCTGTTTCAATATTGAATGACACTCCCCTTCAATCAAGAGTCATTTCTGCAAAGTTTGAAGGAAAATCATTTTTTGGCCAAATTTGATCAAAAAGTAAGGCTAACCCCTTACATTTTTTTCAATTTTGGACAAAAAATGAAATTGCTCCAAACGTTCTGGAAAGATGTCTTAGACCCCATAGAATGCATTTCGACTCGATTTGTGGAGGATAAAGCCTTTGAAAACGAAATATTGCGTCCATATTATGGGATAAAATCAGTCAAAATTATTAATATTTTCTTTAAAAAATGATTCTTTTTGCCCAAATCTTCAAAGTTATAGCTGTTTCAATATTGAATGACACTCCCCTTCAATCAAGCGTCATTTCTGCGAAGTTTAAAGGAAAATTATTTTTTGGCCAAAATTGATCAAAAAGTAAGGCTAACCCCCTTACATTTTTTTTCAATTTTGGCCAAAAAATGAAATTGCTCCAAACGTTCTGGAAAGATGTCTCAGACCCCATACAATGCATTCCAACTCGATTTGTGGAGGAAAAAGTCTTTGATAACGAAATATTGCGTCCATATCATGGGATAAAATGAGTCAAAATTGTTAATATTTTCTTTAAAAAAATGATTCTTTTTGCCCAAATCTTCAAAGTTATAGCTGTTTCAATATTGAATGACACTCCCCTTCCATCAAGCGTCATTTCTGCGAAGTTTAAAGGAAAATTATTTTTTGGCCAAATTTGATCAAAAAGTAAGGCTAACCCCTTACATTTTTTTTCAATTTTGGCCAAAAAATGAAATTGCTCCAAACGTTCTGGAAAGATGTCTCAGACCCCATAGAATGCATTCCAACTCGATTTGTGAAGGAAAAAGTCTTTGAAAACGAAATATTGCGTCAATATTATGGGATAAAATCAGTCAAAATTATTAATATTTTCTTTAAAAAATGATTCTTTTTGCCCAAATCTTCAAAGTTATAGCTGTTTCAATATTGAATGACACTCCCCTTCAATCAAGAGTCATTTCTGCGAAGTTTGAGGGAAAATCATTTTTTGGCCAAATTTGATCAAAAAGTAAGGCTAACCCCTTACATTTTTTTCAATTTTGGCCAAAAAATGAAATTGTTCCAAACGTTCTGGAAAGATGTCTCAGACCCCATACAATGTATTCCAACTCGATTTGTGGAGGAGAAAGTCTTTGAAAACGAAATATTGCGTGCATATTATGGGATAAAATCAGTCAAAATTATTAATATTTTCTTTAAAAAATGATTCTTTTTGCCCAAATCTTCAAAGTTATAGCTGTTTCAATATTGAATGACACTCCCCTTCCATCAAGCGTCATTTCTGCGAAGTTTAAAGGAAAATCATTTTTTGGCCAAATTAGATCAAAAAGTAAGGCTAACCCCTTGCATTTTTTTCAATTTTGGCCAAAAAATGAAATTGCTCCAAACGATCTGGAAAGATGTCTCAGACCCCATACAATGCATTCCAACTCGATTTGTGGAGGAAAAAGTCTTTGATAACGAAATATTACGTCCATATTATGGGATAAAATCAGTCAAAATTATTAATATTTTCTTTAAAAAAATGATTCTTTTTGCCCAAATCTTCAAAGTTATAGCTGTTTCAATATTGAATGACACTCCCCTTCCATCAAGCGTCATTTCTGCGAAGTTTAAAGGAACATTTTTTTTTGGCCAAATTTGATCAAAAAGTAAGGCTAACCCCTTACATTTTTTTTCAATTTTGGCCAAAAAATGAAATTGCTCCAAACGTTCTGGAAAGATGTCTCAGACCCCATAGAATGCATTCCAACTCGATTTGTGAAGGAAAAAGTCTTTGAAAACGAAATATTGCGTCCATATTATGGGATAAAATCAGTCAAAATTATTAATATTTTCTTTAAAAAATGATTCTTTTTGCCCAAATCTTCAAAGTTATAGCTGTTTCAATATTGAATGACACTCCCCTTCAATCAAGAGTCATTTCTGCGAAGGTTGAAGGAAAATCATTTTTTGGCCAAATTTGATCAAAAAGTAAGGCTAACCCCTTACATTTTTTTTAATTTTGGCCAAAAAATGAAATTGCTCCAAACGTTCTGGAAAGATGTCTCAGACCCCATAGAATGCATTCCAACTCGATTTGTGGAGGAAAAAGTCTTTGATAACGAAATATTGCGTCCATATTATGGGATAAAATCAGTCAAAATTATTAATATTTTCTTTAAAAAATGATTCTTTTTGCCCAAATCTTCAAAGTTATATCTGTTTCAATATTGAATGACACTCCCCTTCAATCAAGAGTCATTTCTGCGAAGTTTGAAGGAAAATCATTTTTTGGTCAAATTTGATCAAAAAGTAAGGTTAACCCCTTGCATTTTTTTTTTTATTTTGGCCAAAAAATGAAAATGCTCCAAACGTTCTGGAAAAATGCTTCAGACGCCCTAGAACGCATTCCAACATGATTTCTGGAGGAAAAAGCCTTTGAAAAGAAAAAATGTTTCAATATTTTGGGTTATTATTAATTATTAATATTTTCTTTAAAAAATGATTCTTTTAGCCCAAATCTTCGAAATTATAGCGGCCTAAATATTGAATGATACTCTTCTTCCATCAAGAGTCATTTCTAGGAAGTTTGAAGAAAACTCATTTTTTCCAAATTTAATTTAAAAAAAAGAAGGTAAGGCTCGTGAATTGTCCACGTGAATTGGACGTTTTTGTAGTTCACAAGAATTAGAAACATTGCCAACAAAATGTTTCAACCTGGTAACTTTTATTGAGGCTGTCTGATTATTCATGTCAGTTTTGAGATCATCTATAACGCATGTAGACTGAGGTTCGTGTTAACAGCATAACACATGTACTTTCAACAATCCTTGTTGAACGTTTACTAATATTTTGTCTAATAAAAAATATTCCAATAATCCTTGGACAAACAGCTTTCACACATGAATTTTTCAAATAACAATAGCCCAAGACAAAATTTGCAATTCCAATGTTCTTTCTTTACTTATGCTAAAATGCCAGCACTTTAACAGCTTGCTTTAGCTACAACTCAAACAAGAACAAGTATAAATAAGCGAAAATTGCTGTCAAAACTGGAATTCGTTTATTTTGATGTATATACTTCTATTTCATTACTTCCAATTTATTTTGAAGAAAAAAAAAGGTTAGTACGTGAATTTGCAGCCAGATAATTTGGAATAAACTTTGAAGAGTTGATGTTTCGATGAAGTTTGTATAAACTTTTGTCCTGCTGCTTTTGTGTTTCACTCCACATTATACATGTACATGATCAGAAAATAAAAACTCAAAGAGGTTTCTGATATTTTTTCTAATTTAAGCATTTTATTTACAACGTGTGAAAACAATCAGATATTGCCATTGTCTGAAGACATCAGGGGAAACAAACCAACAAAACAGAATTTCATTTTAGCCCAAGTTAAGTGCTCGTTTTAGGCCTGCATATTTAACAGGTAAGGAGGGGGGGGGGGGCTTGCAACATCCGAAAAAAAACTGCCGTGTGCTATTGCTAAAGTCGAGAAAATGAAGCACTAAGCAAATGGCACATTCTTTTAACTTATTTTGCAGGGGATTTTGCAAGGGAATTCAAGTTCCATGTAAAAGGAAACGTATGATCTGTACAGCTTTCCATATCGTGGTGGTTTTCTGGGGTAAAACTTGTGTGGGCTGGGGGGGGGGGGCAAAATTAGAAGTCCATGTAGGAATCGGCAGAGGTTTTTGGGCCGCCAAGGGTCCAGAACATAGGATCAATTGTATATCACAATTGTCTGTACTGCTCAACAATAACCTTCCAAAATCCTCTTTGCAAAATGGAGGATTGATGTGTGGCTGATTTTTGAACATACAAAGTGTCCAGGTCTTAGACTGGACCTTGTGTTGTTTTTGCTCAGCTGTGCAAACATTTAGGCCAATATTACTAACAATCCTCCTCACTGCTTCAGGATGTCGCTGGCTCTGCCTCAACATATTGACAGTGATTGCTGGAGGATTTTGCAGGATTGAGGCAGTGGTCACCCCTCCAAGGACCACATTCGAAAAATAACGAAGGATTTTGCAGGATGGAGGCTGTATGCAATTTTTACGTGGAGGCAGTTGGAGGATTTTGCAGGATTGAGGTTGCATCTCAGCAAAAATTCCTAGGGAGCTAGGGTTGAAGGGCAACAGGTTCTTAATAAACCCCTTTATAAAATACCTTTGTCTTTCCGTATAAACTTGAAGTACGGAAGACTTTACTTCCAGGTTTGAAACGTATTTTATTTTTACATAATGAAATCAGGGGGAAAAGATGGCAATTACCACCCCTGCGATGTAGAAGTATCTTAGAGGTGTAGGCTTAAGGTTTAAGCACCCCAAAAAAAAAATGTAAATTATTCCTGCAGTTTGAAGAAAAAAAATATAAAATTGGGAGTTCCTGATGATTTGAAGGGGGGGGGGGGGGGTTGGCAACGGTGCAATTACTATACATGCAAACCACAACAGTTTCTTAATAAATTTGTAATACAAATCATCAACTTTTGCAAACTCCAACAATCTTTTCAAGATTCTGTCTTATTAGTATCAGTCACTGGTCAAGAGACATGTCTAAATCACTCCAACAAAACACTCAGCTATTCTTACAAGGTTCCACACCCCACGTCACAAAATGATGGCTCGGTTTAGGGGAGATGGCAGAGCGGGTCAAAGCTCAAAGTCTGTTGCGGTGAGGGATCCCTAAAACACCGAACGGTTGACGCTCCTCGCCTGTCATGTCGGGACAGAACATTCAATATCTCTCTCTCTGTGTTTTATTAGTTTGTGGGCGGGGTTTGGTTTCCTAATAGGTGGGCTTGGGGATGAAATCGCCCCATTCTTGATCTCTCCAAAGCTTGTAGAATGCCGCCCAGCCACCGAAGGCCACGCACGTCCCCGAGCCAACTGGGTAACTGTGGTCTGCGAAAAGACAAATCGACAGTGACAGGAAATTTGATCACTAAATGTTGCAAGGGAATTCTTCATAGTGAGACACATGTATGTCTACATGTTAACCCTAACCAAACTCAACCCATCAAAGCCCAACAGCAGGTTTTGTTTAAATATGTTGGGATGGGTACATGTAAAGTACCCCTAAACTGATGGTCTTTTACACTGGGGTTGGCATGCCTCCAGAAACTAAGTCCAACAGTGTGTGTGTACAATTTCCCATGTGGGTGTTGGAATTTGCCTGGATGGGTATGGTTCCTAGTAAATTATGCTAGGGAGTTGGGGTTAAAAGCCAAAGTCGGTCCCATTACGGCTTATCAAGCACGGTTTCTCCCCAGTTTCCTTGGCATAAAGCATAAAACGACTGAGAATGCATTTTTCCATTCCCCTCGCTGGGATGCCTGCCTTATCTTTCATCTAATGACAGTTACCAATTTATACTTCCAGGCATTAACCCTAACAGAACTCAACCCATCAAACCCCAGCGGCATGTTGTGCTGGAATCTGTCAGGATGCGTACAGTATCCCTCAACTGACAGTCTTTTACATTAGGTTGGCACACCTCCAGAAACAAGGTCAGAAATATGCATGCGCCGTTTCCCATATGGTGTTGAAATTTGCCAGGATGGGTATGGTTCCTAGTACATCATGGTAGAGAGTTAGGGTTTAACCCTAAAAAGCTGGAACCCACTGACTGACATCCCCCGAGATGGTCAAAATAACCCGGCCCTTTTAGGGTTAAAGAGAAGCAATTTGGGGTAAAGCAGATTGCCCAAGGACACAATATATGGCCAGCAGCTGGATTTGAACCCCAGACCCTCTGATCATGAGTCACAAACCCTAACCGCTCTGCCCCTCAAATTCAGAATAGGCCGTACCCAATATTTGGTCAAATTGGTTTTACACTATTAACCTCATTTGCCAATGTCTCAAGACTTGCGAGAAGTATGTTCTATATTCTCAGTTCTCTATCACTGCATTGTCAATAACCTACAATACCAGGTTTTATGAAATCTTTAAGGAAATGCCCTCTTTAGTTTCTTTTCTGTAGCCACATTTGGGGAGAATTCCATGAATGGACATCGCTACTTTTTCCCTGCAATGACCAATCAGACATCAGAAAGGAAAAAAATTGTTAGCATTTTTAATACTGAGAAAACAATTTGAATTTTTCAGACCAGTCTCATAGGGTTTGTGCACATGGTGTCAAGTGATGTCCAAGTATGGGTGGGGGAGGGGGGTGGGGTGAAGGATACAATCATAAGGACTTACATTTAGCGCCTAGAACTGCCCCCGCCATGCACCCTCCGATGAAGTAGTTTAGAGGGTCGTCTTTACTCCTCACAGAGGCTGATATTGTGGTTCCTGCTCCGAAGACAGCACCCAACGTAGCTGCAAAATGAGAACATTCAGTGCGTTTTGAATTTGTTTCTTTCTTTTTTTCTTTCTTTATTTCTTAATTATGGTCCACATGGACCATAATTTTAAAAATGACATGAAGGCCAAAAAGAAAATAGTTCTGCTTCTGGTTTCCCTCCTTACCATATTCTGTTTTATTCTATTACCCTAATTTGTTTTATGGGAAAAATTAGAAGAAAAAAAAAACACACAAAACCATCAATTTCTACCTTTTACCCTACACACAGACGCCTCCATATGATAGAACACATAAAAAATTGGCATAAAAAAATTCCTTAACTACCTACCCGTTTTTCAAATGCCATGTAATTGGAAGCAGACATTTTTATTTTTTTGGCCTAAGCTCAATTCTTTCAGTGACATTGTTAGAAAACTTCAGGCCAAAATGAAAACATAGCTCTGGTGAATCGTCCCTGCAAGCATCTGATGCAAGAGTCTTTGCACATCAGATTTTGTGCCTCCATGGTGGTACGGGTTAATCCTATGGGCTCCGTGCGCCAACCAAAGAGGGTGCTTTTTTACCACTTTTGAGAGCCCCATGGATGGGACACAGCATGTGTGTACTGTACTGGCACATGGATCGCGCGCAAAGAACGCATGACTTCTTTATTCCGCATGTGCATAAAGCTAACGCATAGCGTTGTTCGTGTGAGTATCAGGCGTCATCTTTTTCGATGGTCTCCCCTAGACTAGTCCCCGCCTCCCATAACTATGGATACATTCAAAGTCCCCAGTGGATGGACCTGGAACCAGGCTACAATCCCGGCCAAAATGGTTGGGACACTTCCTGAGCCTGCCACGGTCACCCACTCCCCCGCTCCCCCGGTCCATGTTGTTCTCTCCAGCTGATGGAGCACACACCGCGCCATGAGAGACAACATTGAACGGGGGCCGGGGGGTTGGAGGCCCAGCGAGATTTGGCCAGGATTGTAGGTCTCCCCCCAACTCTCTTTCTCAGGTAGTTGAAGGGGTTATTGTGCCCCGAGCCCGTTCACTAGCACTGCCCATCTCTCTCCACCATCATACAACCAGGCTACATGTAAGTCACAAGTGACAGTCAGTCAGTCAGTCCTTGAGATAGGTGCAGAGTAGCCTAGGGGCTAGACATTGTTATCATGGTTTGATATGCAAGAGGGCGTTATGACGACCAACCAATATCACCCACGAACCTGCCAGGAACAACGCCTAGGGAAATTTGTAAAATCTGCCCCCCAAAAATGGGGGAAACTAATGCCCATGCGCTACTTTTTCAGGCAATTATGGTCCATTTTTAGTCCCACGTAGTGCTGCATCTTTAATACTCCTGGAAAAAATTTAAAAGTTTGGGTCGGAACTACAATGAAATGTTTTGAATGCGCGCTGCATATATATATTAGGCCAAACAGGTGCGCACGCAATACACAACAGATACGAATTTCCCTAGACGCTGTTCCTGACTATTCGTGGATGATATTGGTTGGTCATGATAACGCCCTCTCACAGCAGTGGGTTATCGCAGTGGCAGGCTATCACCTTTCAAACCGTACATGTAACAACGTCTAGTCCCTAGACTTCATGTAGGTGCAAAGAAGACCCTAGGCTAGCTCTCTGGGACCAGCTCAAAGAATATTCTGAAGAGCAAGGGTTCTACATCTCACCAAAGTCCGCTTCTGAAATTTAACACCAAGGTTAAGCTTCATAAAATGAAGGGGGAAGCCTGGGCGAAAGAAACGTGACTGCGGTTGCTCAATTCTTGACTGAGTGATGGTGATACCACAGCATGAGAACTCACCCAATGTTGCCGTGTGATTCAAGCCCCTTCCCACTGCTTCTGTGAAGTTCTTGGGGAAGTACATCGACAGTGCAATTGTCGAAAGTCCCACACCTGAAAAAAAAAAAAAATGTGAGAACAAAGGAAGATTATGCGTTTTGAAGTTAATATTATTTTTGTCATTTAATTTGAGAAAATTCAGGACTGACATAATCCGGATCAATATTAACGATCGATCTATCCACCTTGTAGCCGGCTACAGAGTCACGGTCGATTGCCCAAAATAGCTAAACCTTCTCAGTGCTACAAAAGCCAATACTGCCATACGGCGCAGGGCACATCGCTCCACCAAACAGTCGTTGATTCAGCGCGACTTGTTTCTCTTGGATCGACGACAGTGATGTCACAAACGCCCTCAACGCAACAGCAATGAAATAATTGGAACAACTCGGCAGACACTATGACGAGTCAGTAGAGCTATGACTGACATTGAGGTAATGATGAAACAGCATGGCGCCAGGCTGCAACACTCGTTTCATGCACTAATATGAGGTTTACCACTCACATCACAGCTGCGGTACTGGAACGGCATTCCATAGTGCATGAAACAGTCATCGGGTGTTACGCTTCCGCGTGACGTCATGCGCCAACAGCCAGCGCAGCCGGCAAAAACGACTAGTTGACAGCGCACTGTGCCTGGTAACCGACCGCCATTCATTGTACACAATTTTTTTTGTGCACAAACCAATTGCGGTCCTGGCCATGCCTGCAAGGTTGTCAGGTTAGCGGTTATTCCTCCTTTTTTTTACTGCAATTGTAGGCTGAATCTTCATCGTGAATCATTTTTTACTTCAAGGACCTGTGTAATGGTTATTCCAGGCAAGTTTGGGGTGAGTTGGTGAGTTGCAGTTGCAATTAGTGTGTAACGGGGACAAAATTGAACATTTTCCAAAAATTTCCGCAATTTTTTTTGGGACCTGCCTACGCTGCTGGGTTACGTAAAAAATTAGCTCCAGCCCTAGATGACAACCAAATGATAAAATTTAGGGCTGGGTAACTCCAGCTAGATCTCAATGGGTTTATGCGTAGATTACCAACATCAAATGGCGATAGCGTAGCAGCTGAGTCAAAATAACGATGATTATCATGGTTATTGTTCGACGCTGTGCACATGGGATTCTGAAACTATCGAAAACCCCATGGACTACAATAAAGTGTAAAAATGTGCGACTATATTGGTGGAAATAAATGTGGTTGCCCGTCGGGCTGGCAACCTGGAACTTTTGGTTGTCCGACAGAATATTTTGGTTGTCCCGGGACGTCGGACAACCAATTTCGCGAGTCCTGGTCCTGGAGCATGGTACGAGTGATGTACCGAGGAGAAAATTTATCATCAATTTGCAGCTCCCGCTGTTTTTTTATCTACAAACTGTCCAAAAAGTATGATTTGCAAGAGGCAACACTGGCCAAAATTCCTTTCGGTTTTCTAAAGATTTTATTGAAAAGATCTTTCAACATGTTCAAGATTACAACAAGCTTACATTTTTCTTTTCAAAACGCCCTTGGTCAGAAAAATTTTTTTTTTTATGACTTTTAAGTTATCCAAAAGAGGTAGCCGGCAGACTCTTCATGCTCTTATTTGAAGCAATCCGGAACTAGGAAAAATCCGGAACTAGGATTAGTAGTAGGAAAACGTGTACGTTCACTTCACAAGTTCACTAGGCACTGCTACTATTGTGCTAGTGCTAGGCTACACACATTTGCCATGCCATGTTTGCAAACGCCGACTCACCAAAAGCAGCTCCTGTTGCAGTGGTCTCCAGGACCTTTTTGGCCGGCTCTTTGCCGTCGATGTTGTCATAACGAACATTCATGGTCGCTTAGCTGTAATAAGCGTAGTTTGTTTCAAGAATTCTCTTAAATTTGATGTGAAAAGATGTGCAAGGATTCTGTGCAAGTGCGAGCAACGCAGTGTTGCTTCGTTCTGCACCGGTGCCAGTTGAACTTTGACATTGACATCCGGTACGGTACTCGGCGATTTGGCTGGCAATATTATTCCGAGACCAGAAACGGAACTATTTGTTTGAAAAATGATTAAAATTCTTTCGAATCGAGCAATAAATTTAATATTTTTGGTACTATAAAGATTATCTTTTAGTAAGAATTCGACAAGAGAAATTCCAAGCAAATTGATCCGCCGTTGATCCCCGTAAATGTTTAAAAACTATTTTCTCTTCGCGAATGTGTACCATGTTTCAGAAAGGTGCTGCTCGGCACATGTAAATAAATGGATGTACGCGAACGGAAATATTTTCCCTGTGTTTTTTGAGCTACTATTTCGACGAATGCAAACTGGCTGAAATAACTAGACAGGTAGATATTTAGTTAAATGTAATTTAGGAAGGAAGACCGGCCATGTTTGTCAGATCGATCGCTGTAATTATGCCATAAATTCGAGATGACCATTGGCATTGGACTTGGACGAACTCTACACGCCGCTCGCACCTGCGGTGAATCATTGAATGATGTACACGTCAGCTTTCACAAAATAAATTTGTAAACATTGCATGACTTGACACAATGAATGAATGACATCAAAGTAGCCGCCCCTCCCCCCATTGTTGACCGATCGTTTGCTAATGATGTAATCAAGTGTTGGTGTAGCTGTTACTTTGACCGCTGCAGCACTGCAGGGTTATTTTTATCAGTGACATCTTGTTCAGTTGTTGGTTTTTTTCTTGAGTGATATAAAAGTCGTGATGACAAGAACACATCATCATTATTCGTGATTTAAAGGGTGAAGTATTTCGAACTGCTGAATCTATCACTGCCGGTGCTGGATAAGGTGTATCTCTAAACTTGAGTTAACTGAAATAAGTATTTTGTAAAAAGCCCACTCCATTGATATTAAGGTTATCACAACTGTCAAAGATCGAGAGTAAGTTATTATTTTTTTTGGTAGTGTAGTGTATGTTGTGTACATAATTTAACATGTTCAATTAGGCTAATTAACATTGATTTTTAAGTTTTCATCATCTTCTCGATTTTCACTCCAGCCCCCATTTTTTTTTTTTATTATAGTTTTTCTGAAAGTGTGTTTTTTTCTCAAAAAAAAAAAAGTATTTTCCAGACAAGTTTCTCACCAAATCCACTACAGGCACGTTTGCACTCAGACTGGGACCATGAGTGCATAAAAACGTGCAAAATTACTACTGACGTTTTTTTACTCACCATTAGGCTAATTAATGCCCACACAACACATACATCAAAATGATATAGTTGCAAGCATGTCACCTGCAAAATTTGAGACCTTAAATCCAATTTTAAGGCAAGGTTTTGGCAGTTCAAAAACCATCCACGTCATTCTCCATGCTTAAGAAATGGTGGTGTGATTCCCAAGGTCTTCTGGGTAGGTGTAAGAAGAACCTTGCAGCTTACTTGTTTTTTAATCAATGCCCAAATGAACATAGCGCCCTCTGCTAAAAATGAAACATTTTGCATTCACTCAGATCAACAAGAGGGCGCTGTTTTATCTACACGATGAAAATGTTATAGCTGAGGAGTCTTTTTGCACAATGCATTGCAGTACACATCAACGTGATGTCTCACGTATGGATTTCGATAACTCTCTGCAAAATTAGAATTAAAAGCTGAATTTTTGGTGATGCAATGCTCACAACAGCAACTTTGCTAGGCAGAAGTTTCAGGGTTTATTGAAGACACTGTAGTGAGTAAGAAGCTTGCACATTTGATTCACACTGGTTTTATTATGCAGCACAAACTTTTGCACGATATGGATACCTTAAGTTTTGGGACTCTCATACACAGTATTGAGAGTCCCAAATTTTCGGACTAGTTTGCACTGTGAGGTTCATTACCCTTTCTAAATTCTAGACACCAACCCTAGGTCATTAAGCAGCTGACTGGTAGTTAATATGAAGTACATGTAGTTTTCATGTTTGTTGTGTCTTCTGTTAGGTTTATCTGACGTTGTCCCCTCAATTAACTTTGAATGTGAAAAGTGGTATTTATAAAATATAACATATGAATTCCCCTCCCGACTGATTTTTTTGTTTCAAACTTGACTGATGAAAACCAAACATTCAGTGTTGATTGGCGTTAGATATTTTTAAAATGACACCACCTTGACGACCAGTGTACCACAGTTGATTAAATAAAACAAAATTCATTTTTCTCTCTTTCAGAATGACGCCTCTTCACCTTACACAACTCCTTTGCCATATTTTTACACTGGGACTCTGCATTGTGTGCAGGGTGCAGGGTGCCTTTGGATTTGGTAGGTCACAGGTGTTTACTGTTATTATCACAAAATGTTTTTTTTTTTAATATACAACTGAAATCACCTGCATGTACAAAAGTTTATGACTTTACAAACGTGACCAATTCCCCAAATAAGGGGTGGGGCATTGAGGAGGGGGAAGGGAAAACAGTTGATAGGGGCATATATACACATTATTGGTGTTGTTATATACTGTACATATGACCAATCGCACAAATAAATTAGAAATTTCAAATGCCCCCTGCCCCTTCCCCCGAAAAAAAATAAAATGATAATACATTTTTTATAAATTCATTGATTTTATTCTTTCTCAAATTGTCTTCCATAGTACTACATGTAGTAGGTTCTTGTGTAAGAAACATAATTATGTTCTTCCCTAATTGCGGTTTTGGGGAGGGTTTTTTTTTGTATTTTTTTTTTTATATTTCAGACTCCTTATTTAAATTAATTTAAATAACTGTGTTGTTTCAGGGAATGACCGAATCCTTTTAGACGATGTCAAAGTGCTGACTTTGTACGACAATAAGATGACCCAAGGACGACGAAGCAGCCCAGTGCCACAGGTACCATATCTCGTCTGTATGTTACGATGAATGGTAGTAATATGGATGTGATGTGATGGGGGGGGGGGGGGGTTATAAAAAAGGGAACCAAAAAAAAAAAGACCTGTTATAAGTGTGTAATCTTCTGTCCAGTTTTCATCAGGCACGGTTCTAGAGCCAATATTTTTTGGGGGAGGGGGGGGCCTAGCAGGGTGGATTTTTTGTCAGGGAGGCGTGCTGAAATGTAGACCGGTTATTTTCTCTAGACACTTAAGCCTCCGAAAATCAATAGGTGGAGGGAGGGGGAGGGGGCCTCGCGCCATATTTTCACCTGATCATCTTAGCAATTATTTGCATATTTCCATCTTAACATCTTATTTCCCACGTGTAGTTTCAGGGACTTAAAGATTTCTTTTCAATTTTGCTCCAAATTTTGCTTTGCTTGCTCTTTATTAGCTGAAGTGCGTCGGTGGTACAGCTGGGTGTTCGGCCTTTAAACCACAGGTCGTCCAGTGTTACAATCGTGGATCTGACGGCTATGACATACAGGTAAAAGTACAATGAACCCTTGCTTTATTTCTGCTCCAAAACAATTCAAGAGTCACTTGAAGAGAAAGCCCAGTTTGATAGACTCCCTGCACAAGTACCCATTCAGTGGTCGCAGAGAACGTGGGAAACGACTGGGAGAGACATTTGAATAATAATAATAATAATAGTGGATATTTATAAAGCGCACGTATCCACCAGGACTGGTGCTCAAGGCGCTACATCATTATTACCCCTGCTCATTGTGCCAATGAAACATTCCAAATACCATCTCAGCTCCCTGGGGAGTATACAGCTCGATGCTGCCTGTTAGGCGCAAGGAAGCTAATTCAATCACAGTAACCATCTCTGCCCTCACAGGGACCCATTTACTCCTGGGTGGAGAGAAGCAATGAGTGACAAAGTGCCTTGCCCAAGGGCACACGCACCATGACCCCGCCAGGACTCGAACCCACAACCTGCAGAATTACCCGCAGACCACGAATCAGTGCCCTTAACCACGAGGCCACAGTACTCCACCTACCGTCTCAAGCAAATGCGGTCTGATGGTGCATAAAGTTAACTTAAATACCGTCTCAAGCAAATGTGGTCCATAAGGCCGGCGTTTATCTCCGGTTTTAGTAGCTTGGACTATTACAAAAAAAATTGCAAATTAACAATTAAAATAACATCCCATGTAGTCGTGTGTGCACTTGCATATTTTTTTTTCCTTTTGGCAAAAACCTATTCGAATATTCAGTTGATGATCGAAAAATTGTATATTTAGTATATTTGGGACATCACTTATAGAGGACTTTTAGGAAGGTTATTGGGAAAACTGCAAAACGGCTTCACTTATCAAATATTGTATTCTTGTTCGTAGTGGGAATGCAAGACGGACATGGACAACAGCTACAGGTTTGGGCAGATAGAGGTGACCTGTGAGGGGTATCACTCGCCTGACGATGAATACGTCTTGAAAGGCTCCTGCGGTGTAAGTCTGCTTTGTAGTAATATCAAGCAAATCTGGTCAAGAGTTTGTCGGTCAATCAGTGGCTATTTCATGATGCATCTTGCATCTCCAAACGTAAGATTAAATGTGAACAATCACAAATCAATGTGTGGCCCATTGTCGTCTTGAAACTCACGCTCACAAGTTTCTCTACTGATGCGTGGAGCTATTGTGTCACTCAGTGCAGCCTACTGTCACTCAGTACAGCCTACTCCTCTGAGTGACCGAGTCACTGACTGACTCCCACTGACTCACTGAGTCACTAAATATGGATTGTGTCCTAATCAGAGATGTTCAGTTCAAGCTTGATTAGGTAAACCTAGTCTTTTAATTTTAAAAAAATTCCTTTTTGCAAAGGGTTAGTGTCCTAGTCACCCAATCCTAGCCTTAAAAAAACATCAGTCCAAAACTTACAGAAAGTCCACTCTGTGATTCCATCCATTCCTTCTCCCTCACATGCCAGTTGGAGTACACCTTAGACCTAACCAAGGAAGGTATGCAGTCCCAGAGCCACCACAAACAGCACAGTTACTATGGCAACGATGATTACCATGGAAGCAGCTACAAGCGGAAGAGCTCTGGCATTGGCGACTGGATCACGCTGGCCATCATCGGAGTCATCATCTACGGAATCTACAGGAGCTGTATCGCCACGAGCACTCATAAATATCCTTTGCTGTGTTACGAGTTTGCCATGTGATTCCATAAGTAACATTTTAAGATTGCCACACATACAGTGTTGCATACCGCATCTTCCCGCACGTTTAGTGACCCTCCAACCTAGTCTTCTGCACTTCACAACCCTTCAAGTTTGGCAAAACCACTTTTGCCCACACTTCAAATTACTCTTTTGAGTATGGATAACACTTCCAATCCCTGCACAATTCTTGTGTGTGGTTAAGCTCAGGGCAAGCAGGCAGATTCAGTCATGCTTCACTGCTCTCCACAGCTCTGTGTTTTGTACAGTGGCTCTGTGTGACTCGGTTATTTTAACACTTCATGTCCCTTCACCGGAAACTGACCTGCAGCGTTTTAAAGGGTTTTACATTTTGCTCTGAATATCGACTTCCCACTAGAAGGGTTCATGGCAAGGACCTCCCCTTGATGCACTGAAGTTTAGCAATGAGTTTCAAAGCGCCATACTCAAGGGCACATGCACCATAAACCCGGGCAGGACTCGAACCCACAACCTGCAGAATCACCCGCAGACCACGAATTCAGTGCTCTAGACCACTAGGCCACAGCACTCCTCATTTAAAAAAATTTATAATCCTTAACTTAGACCCACTCCAGACAGACCAGATGACGGCTACCCAAGGCAATCAGGCTACGGCTCTGGCTATGGCTCGGGCGGCAACCCGCCTCCCCCTGGCTTCCGTCCCGGCTATGGCTCAGACAGTTGCTCTGGCTCCCAGGGGGGCGGGGCCTACGGAACAGGAGGTGGGAGAGGCAGCATGGGAGGTGGGGGATTTTGGTCTGGCGCTGCGACAGGTGGCATTATGGGATACCTGTTTGGTAGCAGGGGAAAGTAAGTTGGAATTGGAAGAATTTGACTCTTATTCTAGTTTCGATCCTACCAAAATCTGTCTCAAAATTTTGATGTAACCTTTTAATAAGGTTTGACTAGGATTGAGATGTTAGTCTGTTTAAGATGCAATGGTTTGTATCAGATCACTCTAGTGAGTTTGGAGTTACAAGCAACTTCCTATTTCTCATTTCTATTTCTTATTCTGGTTTTAAAGTTATTAAACTGTTGTTAATCCTCAAAACATTTCAGGAGGGTTTTGAAGAATCTAACAAGCTTAGTGTTAAAATTTATTAAATGAATAGGTCCTACTTATATGTTGAAGGGGGAGTATTGCCTAGATGGTTAGGGCTCGTGATTCATGATCAGAGGGTCGGGGGTTCGAATCCAGCTGCTGGCCATATGTTGTGTGCTTGGACAAGATACTTCACCCCCACTTGCCTCTCTCCACCCAGGAGTATAAATGGGTACCGGCATTAGCTGGGGAGTAACCTGTGGTGGACTAGCATCCCATCCAGGGGGAATTACGATATTCACGATATTCCCAGTCGTTTCATGCCACTGAAACCGGAGATAAACACCAGCCGGATGGGCCATATTGCCCATGACAGACTTTACTTTTACTTACATGTTTATTTATAGTTGTGGTAATGTAGTTATTGTTATTTGTTTATTATGTTTTTCTGCCACAGTCGAGGGTACGGTTATGGAGCACCAACTTACGGACGGCGCAGTTACGGAACTGGTGGGTTCTTCGGAGGAGGTGGGGGCAGTGGGTACAGATCGGGAGGCGGATTCGGCGGGGGAAGTTTTGGCGGAGGAGGGTCTACAGGGACAAGAACTGCCTCTGGTAAGTCAATACTGACCAAAACATTTTTGTCGTTGGTTCTAGCGGGCCGGCCTATCGTCCACTCGGTGTCCACACCAAACTGACTGACTCACTGTCACATTCGAGCCAGGCAGTGCTCTTGTATAGGATAACTTGTTTTTTAATCAACTAGCAGGATGCCCGACTTTGCACCGCACGTGCTAGCTGGGTGGAGTCATATAATACTTTTTACTTTGACCTCAATTTGCATGTTGGCCCCAAGTGGGCGTGGTAAACCTCCTTGAAGTAAGTTTGCCACATTTTGTATCATTAACGTTACGTTTTGCGTAATAGCGATATGTTTTGGAGTGTTTTCACAGAGACTTGTGTTGTAATATTTAACTACTCAAAGTCCAAAAAAAACCAAATTTGCCAAAAAAAGCAAAACGATACAAATAAATCATTTGTTAAACGTGCCAACTGTGATTTCAGAGGACAGTGAAATCGTAGGATATAAACTATTTAATGGCCTGCATACATGAACCAAGCCTCTCCATTAAACATTGCATTTTGTGCTTGCGCATACTCTTTAGGCCTTGTACAAACACACATGACACAGACATCCGACAGACAGACAGACAGACATCGTAACATATTTTAATATATAAGCGATTTTTATCAGCTGTTTACTTACGATTTTCCATGTCTCTTCCTTGCTGAATCTGAAACAGTTTTGGTGAAAATGAAAAGTACAGTTAAAACGTTGTAGTTCTGAGCAGACAGTTTTAAAATCAGAACAAATTCTGGAAAACTGTTTTGTGTGTCTTTGCAGGTTTTGGTTCAACCAGAAGACGTTGATCGGGAAAAATGGATCGGCATCAGTTACCACGGTAGCGGATAGTTTGTACAGTTAAAGCAGTGTGCACATACAAATGTTGCATACTTATTTTATTGGATGTGTAATTCTTTTGTTTTGTTAATATTATTGTTTGCAGACACATTCAGCTTTCAGTGCCAATTGTGAATGCAAAACTTGTAATGGTTGAAATAAGAAAAAAAACTGATATTATATTTCACCAAAATGCATATTTTTCACTGCAAATATGATGACGTCTGTTTAAAAGGAATTATATATATATAATATTTTCTTTTGCTGTAATTTTCAAAAACATGGATTTGTGGGGTTAGTATTATATAGAAAATATTTTTGCACTGACCTGTTAAAAGTTTTGTGGTCATTAATGCTGGGGGGAAAAAAAACCAAGAAAAAAATGCTGTTCTTGAAGTCTGGTTCCCTGACCCTACGAAATGGGGCAATTTTTAGACATCGTGAAAGTCAGGTCAATCAACCAGACTAGCTGTCGACCATCGTTGGAAATCGATACAAATATTTCATATTTGTTGAAAATGACAGCACACCAGGTGCCATGATTTCCACGGATGCTTGAGACTATTGTTATTCACTTACAGTCAAGTAAGGTTTTTCATAATAATATAGTAGTTTTGTTTTTCGCTGTTCGCAAATGTTATGCATTACCTTTAACATCAGTAGGATCAATTTCTTTAAAGGTTGATTATTTTGCACAAGTGACTAAATGCAGATGAAAATACGTGATATACAAAATGTATGTGTACACTCCTAATTTATGAGGAAAGAAAGTTGTATTTTCTGTTGTCTACGAAAGTGCCTGCACAATGTAAATATTTCAATTGCATAATGGTTTACCATGTAAATATTTCATTTGTAGCTAGTGCAGTGCAAAGAAAAGTAATGTGCCCTTCACATGTATAGCCTCACTGTACGTCAATTAGAATTCTACCGGGACAGGAAAAACACGAGCGCGATAGTTACTTTTTTCTCCAGAATTTACTGTTTAAAGGTCCCATGCAATGTTATTTGTTTTAATGCTATCCTTGAAAATGCACCTGTGTGTCCCATTAAACCTTATTTTCAATAATATTGAGTATTTTGGTGCCCTTTTTGGTTATTAGGCTAATGCGAATTTGCATATTCATGAGCAAAACTTTGATGTCATTCCGGGCAGAAACCTCAATGTTACAGCTGTTTCAGCACAAAAGTTGCTAGGTTTTTTTTAACATTTTGCTATCATAGATGTTCATTTCGTTGTTGTCAGTACATGGCAGTAAGCCAATGAGCAACTCTTTCCCGCATTTTTGTTTCAATTAGCAAATGTTCGGTTCACAATTTGAACACAAAATCCCTAAACTGAACAGTGTCTTCCTGAAATGACATCACAGCAACATCGCCCCGGATGTCCAGAAAATCATTGAACATTTTAATGTTTAAAGAAGTGCACTATTCAATGAAATGAACCAAAAAGGGATAACAAATAGTTTCCATACATTTAAGAGTAGAAAGTTGAACAAAATGCGTTCCTAATAAAAATTCATCGCATGGCCCCTTTATAGGGGCCTACATCTTTATGCAATAAAGTTTAGTATTTGTATGTGAACGTTCGGTACAGTTTGATGACAATTAAGTAAAAATGATAACAATGATAGTGATCATCAGAGTCACAGATGAAGTTTGTTTTGCTTTACCTTTTAATTAACGCATCGATCAAAGTATAGCTAAAATAAATTTTCCTGGAATAATAACACAAAGTTACGTCTGTGCGAGTCATATTATTCAGTAGCTGATAATGGTCTTTCACAATACTGCAATGTGCATCTAAGTTTGGGTCTCAATTGTAATATCGCTGGCATTTTCATACAGTTGCCCCTATATCGTTAAACAGCTTTTCTGTTTTGACATTTATTTTTCTAAACAAAGAAGAAAAACACGCCAGCCAAAGTTATTATCTGGTGCCAGAGACTTTCTAACTTGACAAAATGATTTTCAAAGTTACAAAGAAATTGATTTGTCAACGTCTTTGTTCAATTTGGCAAGCAATTGTTAGAGCACCAAACGGTAATCCGGAGGACGCAGGTTCAAACCCCTCTCCAGTCAATATCTTCGTTCATTTTGAAAAAAATATTAACGAACCTACTTTCCCCGTTGTGGTTTATGTGAAGATTGTTAAAATGGGAATTTTTGGACCTTAAGAGTATCTAAAAAAAAAATGCCGGAGAAGTAGAGCCGTAAATTTAAAACAAAAAGCTTATAAACAGATTAAAAATTGCAGCATGCAGATTAAAAGTTGTCATGACCTCAACCTCGTCCCCAGGGTGTCGAGCAGTACGCGCCCACCACTACCTGCTCTCTCACCCTGGTATTCTGTGGATCATTTGCATGTGCAAGATTTTTGAACACGCATGCAAATGAAGTATAGTCTTCCTGTGCGTTACACGGTTTGTTTTTGCATGCGATGTCGGGTGTTTAGAGACGCTACATACCTCCCATACAAGGAAAAAAGATCAGTGTCCATTTATTGATTTCAATACGAATGATTACCCTCATCCGTGATATAAAAAGACAAGGGCTATAATAATAGTCTGTCACCAGCCTGATATGACCCATCAGGCCGGCGTTTATACTTCGGTTTCATTGGCATGAAATGACAGTCCATCGCACTCCCCAACTAATGTCAGTACCCATACTCCTTGGTGGTGCGAGGCAAGTAAGGGTCATCTGGTTTGCCCAAGGACACCACATAATATGGCCAGAGCTGGATTCGAACCTCAGACTCTATGATAATGAGTAATAAAATCTAACAACTAGGCCAAACCCCCTCTTGATAATAGTATTTGTTAGGTCTGCAGTCTGGAGACGATAACATGAATTTCTCTGCACTTGGTTTCTGCATGTGAAACATTCGAAGCGCAAACAAGGTTGAACTTGTGACCAGAAAAGCAGTTGAAAAGGGGTCAATGTTCAACAACTGAAAACCGAACGTGCATATTATATTCACGTCATTAATATCAAATTGTTTTCACATAAATTTACTTCCTCGTGAAGCTATCGTACAATCATGGCGGCCTACTTAATACTCAAGTGCCGTACCAGTGTGTCGTTCTTTCTGCTTGTTGTGTCTCTTGGCAAAGGTAAAGTGCTTAACGGAGCGGGTTTTGTTTTCCGCTCAAAGTCAGTAAAGTACAATGTTGCATGTTTACACAAAGGAGATTGAAAACAAATGATGTTTTTCCATTGCATGTTAAGTTTTAATACATGTTTTCAACCCATTATACACGCACATTTCGCGAGTTGTTCTAATGCCGGATTTTCAACCATTTCTAAAGTCGGACACGGACATGTATTGCGATATTTTCCTAGAAGCAATCAACAATTCACGATTCTAGTTAATTGTAATGCTTCATGCAATAACCAGAAGTTTTCCAAAGGGGTGGTGGGTGCTTTGCACTTAAAAAAAAAGACAAATGGCATTTTTGTTTTTAAAGCAGTTCAGTAATTTGAGTTACTTACTCAACAGTATAGCGGTCTCAGATCAACGGTTTGGGGTCTGGAGGACAAAATGGGTAATCTTTCTAAACTTATTAAAGTTTTCGTATATTGTTGCTGCTGCTACTGTTGCTGCTCCTGCTGCTGTTTTTTTTTTTTGGGGGGGGGGGGGGGGGGGGGGTTGTTTTCGTTTGTTCCCCCACCTCTTCCCCCTCCCTCTCTCTCTATTTAAAAGCAAATCTAACTTTGTAAGGGAGGCAAGTAAACGTAATCTATATTGCCGGTGGATCAGGGGTCACGTGACGTTTGATTTCAAGTTTCGTGCTTTGTGTCGCTAAGAGGAAAGTCTCAGAGTCCACAAAAAGAAACACCGGACATTCATAAACGATGATTGCGTATCGGGAACCAGCCCAGTCTCAAGGTCGGAAGGTCGGAAGGTTGACGGTTTCAAAAATGTGTTCTTAAATTCGCGGAAATGCATACTTTAATTATTTTACCACGGTCCTATCTATTTGTAATAACATGCCGATTTTTATTTCTTTAATATGTTACGGTTTGCGTAATTATTATTATACTACGAGTAGCAGTATAGTTATTACATTACCAGTCGCCGTGCTGATATCTTGCTCAATTAACCCTGGGGTTGTGTGAACCCACAGTGCTATCCTTGAATGTTACTGGGAAACCGGCCACTCAGAGCTCAACTGCTGCACATTACCTTGGCGAAACCTTCGTGGCAGGGAACGCTGTGGATGGAGATCTCAGCACATTCACGCATACCGGTAAGTATTAACCGCTGTGCCTGTGCAAGTATTAAGATACATACTCACACTCACAGACCACAAACAGGCATTGACAGGATGTAGTCTCTAATGATGAACACCTGTTACGATATTAATGTAATAATTGACCAATAATGTAATACCGACCAGTAATGTGATAATAATTGACCAGTTATATAATATCGACCAGTATTATGATAGTTTCTGCCAGTAATGTAATAACTGAAGCAACCAGTAACATAATATAAATTGATCAGTAATGTAATAACCAAAAACGGACCAGTAATGTTATAAAAATTGACCAGTAAGGCCAAAAAAATAAAAAATAAGTTGGTCTCTGGTCAGCGCGCGCGTCGATTTTAACCATGCGCGTCAATCTTTTTTCCCCAAAATGTTCCGCGGTAGCTCCAACAGCGCCCTCTATTGCCGCACCTCCTCAATTTGTTTTACTTAAGAGCACCAAGGAATGGGAAATTGCACCAAGGCAAATGATCGAGAGCACCAAGGCAAATCAAGGAGGACACCAATATACATGAGGACACCAAAAAATGCAAAATAGTACCCCACCTTGTCTGTACAATCCAAGCTTGAAGGGGGAAAAAAAAAAGAAAAAAAAAAAAAGCCGCGTCCCCGCGTCAATTACTTTGGTCTGACCAGAGACCGAATATTTTTTGTTTTTTTGCCTAATGGAATAACCATGTGCGAGTTTTGTATTATCAATGCCTGTTCAAGTAAATGGTTCAGAACAGAGTTTTATTTCTCCTTCCAGACAAATAATTTCCACAACGTTCTTCTCATTACACCGGTGGGAGATTCAAATTATGAACACATTTTAAAATGGCGTCTTTCTGTGACCGTCCACAGATTATGACACAGCGGAACAAAAGACAGATCCGTGGTGGAGACTGGACTTGGAAGATGTCTTCTGCTTGAGAAATATCACCATATATAACAGATTAGACGCAGGTAATATTAATGTCATGCGTGTGATTGGGCTTTCAATTTTTGTGTTCGATAAGTTTAAGGATTACTTTTTGAGCGTTGACAGACTAAAACAAAACTAAACAGATGTGAAAATGAAATGCAAAAAAAACTAACTATATTATAGCCTCATAAAAAAGTCGTAATTAAGTATTCTCTATTTTCGCTAGATGTGTAGTGTTCACTAATGTTCACTACGGATTACGTAGTTGAAGGCCACTAAGTTAGGATTATCTCGTCTTTTTGTGAAGTTAAGCGACGGTTCAAACAAAAATCTTTTTCAATTATGGGTATATACGCCAATTATGAGATATCTCTCTAAATGTTTTACTACGGAATTTATAAAAAGGAAGAGCTTGATGAAACAAATTTACTTTAGCACTTACAAAATGTAAAAAGTCATTTCTATAAAACTATATTAAATTCAATGTGCTTCCAATTACATTACAGCTAGCCGCTTGGCTGGTGCTATAATACGAGCAGGGTTGAATGCAGATCGCCTATCAAACAGAGTGATAGGCACAGTCACAACTCAGCAAGCCATCGACACAACGCGACCGATTGAGATATCAGCAGACCCAGTGGTTACCGCCCGTTACGTCAGCGTGGATCTCCCGGGTACAAATAAAATCCTCCACATGCGTGAGATCGAGGTTGGAGAATACTTGGATACTGAAGGGGGAGGTACGTTTTCTGCTGACTTATGGGCTACCTTTTAGTTTAGATTATTTCACCACGAAACCCCTTCCATTTCGCTATAGGCCTACGCCTTTCACGTACATAAACTTCATATTAGGTCTACAGCATCGAAAGTTGACAAGGTTTCTCGGTGACAAATTCTCGGTTACGTGCATGATATCAAAGAACGCGCGATCGTGACAAAAGTTAACATATAATATCAAATAATGCACATGTACGATCGACCGTCGAAACTATAAGATACCATTAACGGCCTGATACAGTAGGGTAAGTCATCGCAAATACCTTGTGTTTCGAACAGGTGAAGAGGTGGATTTTACCCTCGTCGCCTATCCTGCTCTACTTGGTCAAACTGGAGACGACGATGCGATCATTGCAGCTTACAAAGGTCCCAACGATATCTCCGCTGATGTCTCATTCGGTCGACAAGTGACAACAGGAGGGAGTAACGCCCTTCCGTCAGGGTCGAATCCGCTACAAGACCCACCACTAGGGTGTCAGGTCAGACAGCTCAACCTACCCGAAGAGGGTGGGATCGACAGAACGGGTGTCTTCTACTGTGAGGCGACTAGAGTTGGTAGGACAAAGACGAGGATACAGACCATCATTCTGCCTAAAGATGGTAAGTTTCAGCAAAAATCTTCAATGCAACGGATTCTAACGAAATCGCAGTCGTTTCTGAGACACAGTGATACAATATATTTGTTTTGGTCTTTACAGGAAGTGTAGTCCATGTACGTCCAGTACAGCGAACGCAGATAGCAAATGTCGGAGACTCAATTCAACTTGAGATGCGAAATGTGCATGCACCAAACACCAACTACAGATGGCGGCATAATGGTGGTGACGTCATCACATCTTGGAATGGCCTGCTCAGAGTGTCTATTGATGATGTTGCTGTGAGTGATGGAGGAGTCTACAGCTGCTTCGTATCTGGCCAGGGGGATCAACAACTGCATGGCATCATGAGACTTATTGTACGAGGTAAACAATAACAACAGAAGCTGTTGTACTTTCTGAAGGGATTGTGTACAAGTTTAACTTGAAAGGTTATTTTTTTATATTAATTCACCTAGGTTGTTCTGAGGGCATGTGGGGTCCACCGTCGTGCCTAAACACTTGTCTTCGATGTTACAACGGAGGAGTTTGTGATGACAAGACAGGAAATTGTATCTGTGCTCCGGGTTTCAGTGGAGAATATTGTCAGCAAGGTACTGATCATATAATCAAATACCATTTAAAATAATTACTTTGTAGAATATCAGAGGGCCTGTATTGTGAATTCTAGCTTTTTTATGACTGACGCATGTTTCAGGCTGTAAGTATGTTTTACCTAGTGCAATGAAACGATATTCCATGGTAAATTACCAACGGTTATTGTGACGTTCATTTTTTGTTTCCTTCAGTTTTTGGCCGAAATATTTTCGGTCAAAATGCTGGTCACAGATGCTCGAACGCCACCGATCCACACGACGACGCTTGCCGGGGTCGTTTGTTTTGTCTTCCTGATCCTTACGGATGCTCGTGTGCTGCAGGATTCACAGGACTAGACTGTATGCAAGGTGAGATAAAACAAAAATGTTGTTCTTCCATTTTGCTATAGACGACGTGCTTTCGATATAAGTAGAACAAATATTTATCTATGTAAATCAGGTAAGGACGTTATTGCGCATAATTATGCATACATATTCGTGTTTGATTAAGACCTAACACTAGTATTAATAGTGTCTTCGGTGGTATGCAGGCAAAAGAAATAAATTGTGCTGTATTTTGTATAGTGCTTTCTTTTATAAAATCGTCCTCGAACCTTCTCTCCCTGTCAGAGTGCCCGGAAGGGACGTATGGAGCTGACTGTAAGCAGACATGTCACTGTGCACCAGGGGACGCCTGCATTAAGTACACAGGAGAATGCAGCAGTGGTGTTTGTGATTTGTCATACTGCGGAATCAACTGTCAGTTTTCAAGTAAGATACATCAAGCAACACGCACCAGACAAAATTGAATAAACATGTGTTTTCGACCAAAACATTAAGGATCTTGCCGTTTTGTTTGTTGCAGGTCAGCCAGTTGAGGTGACAACGACCTCCATATTGCAGCGAAGCCTGGGGTTTGCCTGGCAAGGTCCAGAATGTGCCATCACCGGATTCGCGTACAAACTGACCGACGTTGGATCTGGTGCTGTGTTGCGTCTTAACTTTACATCAGAGAAATCCGTCATCATCGATGGTTTGGTACCGTACACCCAGCACAGCTTTCAAGCTGCCGCCACCTTTAGTACAGGGACTGGGATGTACAGTGCACCTGTTAATGTAACCACATTGGAGGCAGGTGGGTTTCCTTTCAACCAGATCAACCAGATGTTTGAAACAGGATAAGTAAACAATCCAAAACCTGACATTTTCGGGGATTTCAGGCAGTGTTGTGGGAGTCGAGTTCAGGACTCGCGACTCCTGTCGGACTCGAGTCACATTTCTCGTCACTCGGACTCGACTCGAGTCACATTGGAAAATGACTCGGACTCGACCATGATGACTCGGACTCGAGCTTGCTGTGACTCATGACTCGAGTCACGTATTTTTATCAAAAGAAAAAAAAACATAACATAATTTTGTGCGACGGACGTAGCATTCTTTTTACTCCATAGACAAAACGAGGCGCCGCGGAAAATCGCCGGGGCCGCGCACGGACGCCTATCGCCTGCACGACGAGCACCAGGGCCCGGTGTCATGCCAAAAAGTGTCCTGTACCAAAGAGTGTCACGTGAACAACTTAGAGCAAGTGACTCGTGACTTGGACTCGAGGCTTGTGACTCGAAACTCGGACTCGGACTCGACGTTGGTAACTCAACTACAACACTGATGTCAAGACAGTGGCCCTTCAACTGAATTGTACAGTTCGTATTTCAGGGATGCCAAAATGGTACAGTACTTTCTAAAATAATAAAATGCTTCTCATTGTTTTTCTCAGAGCCATCAGCGCCTGTAAATATCAACAAACAGAGCGTTGATGACGTGTCAATCACCATCACGTGGTCACCACCCAACTCACCGAATGGTATCATCACCAACTATGACATTGCTTTTTGGAAGTCGGACGCCGGGACACAAACTCTGAGAGATGACATTGGCGTGTCGCCGCTCGTGTATCGTTTAGACAGTCTGGAATCGTCTACCATGTACCACATCCAGGTAATGGGTGTAGCATCTCAACCCATATTCACGAGGACTAAGACATTCAAATAGATGCCAGATCAAGTTGCAAAATAAACAAAACCACAGTAATATACATTCAGTAACTTATTTCAAATTAGGTTTTGCCCTTCACCGACATAATAAACACTGTATACTCAGTGGGAAAGTTGGAAAAAATCACTCGGGTGGGACTCGAACCCACGACCTCAAGCTTTCTAGTGCAGATGTCTTACCACTCGACCACCGAGCTCTTCTTCTTTTTCTTCTTCTTCCAAGTCCTGCGCCAACTTCATAATGTTAAAGACTAAGGCACAGCTGATGGAACTGCTTTGCTGGTTCGAATCTCTTGTACATATAGCAGCGGGTGCCCAACGGAAAATTCACATTAGGAATAGCCTTGACTTTACTAAGCCATATAGGCATACCGAATTAATCGTCGTGAAAGCAGCTACATTGATGAATGTCGTGGTTCTAATCATTTCAGGTTCGGGCCAAGACCTCTGCAGGTGCAGGTCCATGGAGCGACACGGTCACTGCATCCACGCAAAATGGTAGGGTCATATCTCCAAATGATTTGCTTGGAATTATTTATGAAAACAAAAGTTCATCCTACATAAAAGAAAATGTGCATTACAAGATAAAACCATCAGTGGAGGAAGGTTTGAAAGAAGAACAGAAAAGGAAGGTGAAAATGGACATCTTCAGAGAAGATGCATTGTCATGTATGCGGATAGCCTGTCAGATACTACTTACTAGGCACACATGGCATAAGTCCTATTTGTCTCATAAATGCGCCTACTAGACAGATACTAGACACACATGACACTGTCCTAATAATTCACTTTGCACTTGTCTTCACTTTCAACTCAAAATCTTCCAATCCGCTCCATCAGCTTTTACAACATTTTATTCCTCTTGAAATGGCAGTAAGCCGATGTGCGATTTTCGGATCCGCTTCGTGAAACAGCTGGGTTTTTGTAAATTGTTCGTGTTGTATATCCTTAAAATATTGTACAGTGTTTAATCAACTTAATAATCGTAAGGTATTCTACCAAACAGGTGCAATCGATGGACCAGTCATAGCAGGTATCGTTGTCGGGGTCCTGTTAGCTATTGTCGTTGCTGTCGTCATCGGATACTTGGTGTGGAGGAGGAAACGAGACCGAGACCGCAAAAGTGCTCCGAATACACCGAGGCCTGACGATCACAAAATCGTAAGTCTTTTTTTTTTTTAAGAGAAGTCTGTTTATGTTTTTCGGGAACTTTTGGTAAGGGAAAAATAATTATACCAAAAGCTCTTCAGAGTTCTCAAAACAACAATATGAAAACTAAGTTTTGAAAGGTAGAGTCGCAACTCATTGCTTGGAATGTTAACGTGAATGGCTTTGCTCCATTTACTTTTTTCGATATTTGTTTTGTCCTGGGCAAAATAGGAGCTTTCTGTTGTCGGAGAACCTAGCATGAATGGCATTGAGTCGCCGACGGAAGAAGACATTGAAAGTGTCAACTGCAAAGACGTTGACGTTGGCTTACCAGCCTGGGCTGAGGGAGAAGTGAGGGCAGGCAGTCTAAAGCACGGAGGAGAAACCTCCAAAGTAGCCATCAAAACTCTCAAAGGTTAAACAAATCATTTTCGATCATAGGCCGATTACATTGTCAACTTACTTACTGTGGGGTGCTGTGGTGGTTACGGTGTTCGACTCGTGTGCCGTGGTTCATTGGTTTGAATCCTGACCGTTGGACATGGTGCTTGTGCTCTTAAGCAAGGCACTTCACCACTATTGCTTCGTCCTTCGGATGGGACGTAAAGCCATACGTGTGTTGTGTAATGCACGTTAAATAGCCTAACACTTGTCGCTAAGAGAAGGGGTTTGACCCTGTGTTTCTGGTAGTGGCTGCAATATGCGCCGCAGCACCTAGTAAACCCTTATAAATGTGCTACATAATGGGTCTCACGTTTCTCATCAACTTCATTTACCTGTCTTTAAAAATAAAATCTATTTTTACAAATGTATATCTGATATGAATTTGTAATTACCAGCGCCGGGTGTACAAGTCTAAGAGTGATGTGTAAGTGTCATCAAAACAAAGTACGACTTTCGGATCATTAGACATCCCAGCAAATTCCAAGTGAGTTTTTGTTAATTTTCCTTCCAAGTGAGAATCGTGATTCGTTTTTAATGTCTGAGTCTTTCTTCCAGATGGTCATTCGGGATCGCACTGTGGGAGATAGCCACATTCGATTAGTAAGTTAAATTTGTTATAAATATTTCAAATCTTTTTATTCCAGCAGGAGGGAATTTGAGCAGTTTGAAGAAATGTAATAAACGATTTACTGAAATGTAATACAAATATTGTATGTTACTTAAATGCAATTTCTATGAAACAACTTGCGTACTCCTTTAATAAAAGATAAACGTGTACATGCTTTGCACGTAGTTTTTTTCTAATGTTCTATTGCTATGATTTATGATTTGATTCAGATAAATATTCTATGATTTAGATAAATATGACATAATGAGATATAACTTTTAGCAATGATGCGTTTATTATTCTTATGTGGGGCATCCCTTCATGGAATCTTATCATATCTAAGGAAGCTTATCTGCTCACGATGAACGTAAACGTGTACTCCGATAGACATGTCATTTATATGAGCGGTTTACATGTACAGATCATAAATTAGACATGACAAATATTAATTAATTAATACTATGAACTGTTAGGAAAAAAAATTTACAAAACAAAATCAATGATGTGAAATAATTAATAACATTATGAGTTATTTACACAGTATCAAAGCTTTTTATTCACGCGAACTGTTAAGAATTGTTTTCTTGTTTTAGTTCTTTCCAGGAACGATATTATTTCCTATCCAGTGTGGTCTTTTAGACCGTCGCAAAAAATCGCATAATTATATACGTTTCCATCACATTATGTACATTCAATAGTAACGTAATATGTACAGGGTGAGTCCACAACAAAAAAGCGAAACCCAAATGTCGGTACCATTGTTTTAGTGAAGTTCTGCATGTAGCACTTTCAAACTCTAGGATATGAAAGCCCGATTCATAAGCTTTCTTTTAGTACAAGAATCATTCAAATCACTCTTAATCTTGTAATTTTCAAGTAACGGGATTTTAAACATAACTACCGTTTTAAAGTTCTGTCCACGGATAACAAAAAGGTTGGCCCTAAGCGTTCTTTCAGCCAAACGAAAACAAATCACAAAGAGATGTGTGTGAATTGTTCTCATTTTGCTGAAAGAATGCACAACTTTTTTTTGTGATCCGTGGACCGAACTTTAAAACGGTGGTTGTATTTAAAATTCCGTAACTTGAAAAGTACATGAGTGAATTGAATAATTCGTGTACTAAAAGAAAGCTTATGAATTGAGCTTTCATGCCCTAGATTTTTGAAAGTGCTATATGATGCAGAACTTCACTAAGACAATAGTCTCGACATTTGGGTATCGTTTTTGTTTTTACTCACCCTGTACTATATGTAATACAGATTACATCTGCATAACTCAGTTACACCAGGTCGGCATGATTTTTGAACAAGTGTTTGAATGACCGCTTATTTCATCAATATGCGCTGAATTCTTGAGTTAAATACATTTCTGTTGTAGAAAAAAATTTGGAAGTAGTTTTGGAGAAAATACTGCTGGGTATTGCTGTAGTAAGTTGGGAGAATAATATCACTGGCGTCTTTTGCGCCTTAAAATGCTGTTCATATTTTTTAAGTTGAATTGTGTCTTCATTACACAGATTGCATGATATTAAAGCATGATTACAATCAGGATATGCTTCATTTTGCTCATTAATGGCCCTTGGTTATATAAGCGCAAATAGTACACCTCTGAGAAGAAAACGTACGTCGATCCCGTGGTACGCTTATGATCACTTAGAGACATGGCGCATAAACTTCTTGCGCCTTATACATGGTTGCAGACCAGTCAATAAACTGCCATATACCCCAGCCGTGATAATACCCTAATTTCAGAAATCAGGGAAAATACTCACAACTCGAGGTCAGTGTTTGAGACACACATCAAATATGATAAGCTTATTTAATCATCTTTTAGTTTCTTTTAACTTTGTGGGAATTTGATGACTTATGGGAGCAGTTTCCATTCCAAAGATGATGATCCCCCTAAAAATAGTCTTGAAGTCCATTGCTGTTTTGAAAAAGTATGCCTACGTACGCTCCATTGTAAAACAGAGCGATTTTAAGGCCCAATTTCCCAATTTCTAAAAAACCCAAGTTCATAACCAACAAAATGGTCTAATAGCAGATAATTTGAGGGCATGGAAATCGTAATTTGGCCGGCGTAGGAAATTTTCGGCCTATTCACTGGCCTGCAACCTTTACTTCCTGGTGAGTTCAATGACCCCGGCTCATTGCATACTGTTGCAGCGCCCTCAACGTTACAGGCGGCGGTGCGTTTATGCCATGTCGGAGAGATTGTTTCAGTGGTGGTTGGACAATCGCGGCATACTATATTTCATTATGGATTGGTTGGTGGAATGTCTTTGATTCGTGTGAAAATATTCTTGTAAATTTTGTGAAATTGAAAGACGGATGTGCATCACTGAAATGAGTAACATCACCTGACCTCAGATGACATCCTGAACGAAACTGAATGCATGAAGAAGAAACCACAAAATTATGAGTGACGATTTGGCAGAAACAAAAAGAATAGGCCTACGTCACGGATACATATATGTTTGCGCACGCGCAAATGTATCAATACAATACGTCACGGATCACGCTGAGAACGTGCATAATTTCACAATCACCGGCGTAATCTGTATGAAACGGAAACAATGCACTACTTCCGTATAAAGTATTTGGTCGATTGATTATTTGCGTCACGGGCACAACCTGTGACAAGGACGTGCACTGATGAATATTCATGTCGGTGTACAATTACAAGGAAATCACTTTTTCAAGAACATGTCATGTCGGTATTATTTTGTCCATATCATAATTATGAGTATGACTTGCAAGTATTGTGAGACTTGTTACCAGTAGAACAAACACAATTTATTGAGGATATACTTCTGTTTCTACAGTGTATGAGAAGCAGTTTTGTTCCTTCTGTTTTATTTTTTTTTCCATGAATGAAAATCCACTCTATTTTGAGTGAAATTTTTCTCCATTTAGTTGAAACTGTAGGGACAAGACGATTGGGAGTGCAAACTCATTCCACGGAGAAGTAAAATCGAGTTTTACTCGAGTTTCGCCTCAGTGAGTAAACTGAGTGATTCTTTCAGTGAATGAAAGGTTAGCGGAAAAACCATATGGAAATCATTTCTCAAACTAGGAGAATGGTTCTAAAAAGAACCAGAGGTATAAACTCGACGTTCTGGTCAGTATGCTCTGACCGTCTTCATGAGAGTGCCTAAACTCTAAGAAAGTAACCACTAAGGGCACCAAAATGGAAATCGATTCCCACATGGTGTTTCCGCAAATCATTCAGTAGTATCTGCACCATGCAAAGCCTCAAATCTTACTTTCTCTCGGTATTCTCAATCTAAACGTAATGTGATGTTGGTTCTTATTGAAAATAAGCATGCATGAGTTTTAATTTTGAGAGTTTTAGCTGGATTGATGGAGAAAAGATGGCTAACAACACCGATTGTTTGTTTTCGCTAGAAGGTCACAGGTACGTGATATCACCGCCGGACAGGACACGGCTGTCCACCCGGAAGTAGCAGCACATGTCTGATTGACTGTGTGGATCTCATTCATCCGTGTACTTTCCACGTATCACGGGGCAGCCGTGTACTAGTCATCCCGGGATTTCCCGCTTGGACAATTGACACAAAAGCCGCTTTGAATAGAAGGTCCGCTGAATTGTGGCCAGCTTAGCCAGGCATTGTCCGGTCGTGCTGGCTCGACTGCACTGACCAGAACTCGAGTGGTCTTACAGCAGGGTTGTTTTTTTCGCGAGCTACTTCCTCATCTGAAGAAAAATCATGGCGTCTCACGAGTCGCATTTGGATCGCTGTGGTTTTTGGATGGTTATGATCTTCGTGTCCTTTCCGAATTATGGTAAGTGAAAGTTGTCAATTCTTTCTGGTTTCTACACTGGGAAATTTCATGCACATATATATTCTATTTTTACTCGTGTAAGATTTAAAATTACACACAGTCAATGTGATGTATAATCGTCCAACTTCACAGTTACAATACAAACTGTGATGGGTCGTGCGGACTACATACGTTCCCCTAACAAAATTGCATGTTTAAAAGAATTGTCCTTAACAATAACTATACATCGGTGTGTTTTGGAGTATAAGGCGGGTGTAGTTGTTATTAGCGACTCAAAGATTCGTGTCTTTTTAAACTGATTTAAAACAGACATTTATTTTCGTATGTACACTATTTGTTAGCAGCACGCATGTGTGACAAACCAAACGTGCACAGGCATTCTTCCTAGTATCAGCGTCCACTAGGTTTGTCACTGGTCCCCAGTCACATTTGGTAACTTCAAGCAAACGATTTCACAAATTCCTGGAAACGATTTCACATTTTCTTTTGGTGTGAAAACAGGCGCGTCCCTCGACATCATTTCCAAGCCGACACAACAGAGTTCCAGCTCCGGGGCTGCATTTGGTCCAGAGAAGGCCGTGGATGGAGACATTAATACCCTTACGCATACTGGTAAAGATGGCTGAAATTTGTAACTGATAGCTGTACCTTTTACCTGATAATGTTTGTAAACTCTTGTAGGCCTATTATGTCCGTGTCATTCTAATGGTGGAAGTTATCTTTCGCTAGAGCATTAATAGTATTATAAAGACAATAATATTGAAGGTTACAAAAGGTTTTTTTTAACTGACGCATCAATAATAAACCATTTGTTTTCCTTTGTAAACAATCATGTATGATACAGCCTTATACCAGAGATATTAAAAAAAATATTAATAAATATCTACTAGATACCGGCACAATAAACGTATTGCTGACAAAGTCGCAGTTCGATAAGATTTGCATGGTTCTTTTCAGAAACTCAAAAAGTTAAACGTTGAGTTTCCCCACGGTTCTTTTCAGAACCTCACAAATTAAACGTTGAGTTTCCCTACGGTTGTTTTCAGAACCTCACAAACTTAAACGTTGACTTTCCCCACGGTCCTTTACCGAACCTCACAAACGTTGAGTTTCCCCACGGTTCTTTTCAGAACCTCAAAAACTTAAACATTGAGTTTCCCCACGGTTCTTTTCAGAACCTCACAAATTAAACGTTAAGTTTCCCTACGGTTCCGTTTCAGAACCTCACAAACTTAAACGTTGACTTTCCCCATGGTCCTTTACAGAACCTCACAAACTTAAACGTGAGTTTCCTCATGGTTCTTTGTAGAACCTCACAAACTTAAACGTTGAGTTTCCCTACGGTTCTTTTCAGAACCTCACAAACTTAAACGTTGGGTTTCCCTACGATCCTTTACAGAACTTCCTCACAAACTTAAACGTTGGGTTCCCCACTGTCATTTTCAGAACCACACTAACTCACGAAAGAAATTTGTCACAAGGTGCGTCCGTAAATCTGATCTTTAAGTCGTATTTGTTAAATTACAAAACGCACCACATTATTTTGGGAACAAATTGTGAAGCTTTCCTTTTTTGTGTGCAGCATATTGGTATGCTGCTCAGAGGTTGGACCCTTGGTGGCGATTGGACCTGGAGGCTGTCTACTGCTTGAGGAAAATAACCATCGTCAACAGAATGGACCAATTGGGTAAGATTGACATGACAACGAAATGAAGAATGGTTTTCAGACTTTTGTTAAGGTTTTGAAAATTACATTTAAACCAGTTCTAAGAATTGACCAAAAATACTTTTAATCGCCACCGTCTTTTCATTGTATTGATATGTCTACTCCGTTCGTATTGTTTTTTGTTGTTGTCAAAAGTCAACAGTAAAAGTGACGAATGTGTAAAAAAACAACTGTTTAATTAATATTTAAATTATGTTGAACACATTTCCTGTATGTTTATTAAGTTTGCGTGAATTACAAAGTAAAATGTGTTAACATTTTCAGACTGTTTTCGCTTTGTTTGAAGAAGTCAAATGGATTTACAACGTTAATTATCTGTTTATTTTCTAGAGTGTGTTTTTTGTCGAAAGTGGGGTTTTTAGGGGGGCTGGTTGTATCATTGCGAGGATTCATCTTTTTTCCATTTGCAGAAAAAAATATTAGGATAGTGAGAATCAAACCTTCCATCCCTAGAAAATTATTCATTTTCTAAATAATTCGTGATTTTTTTTGGTTCCTCTCTCTATTTCAGATGTTCGCTTAGACGGAGCTTTAGTGCGTGCTGGATTAAATGTCGATCGTGTGTCGAACAGGCTGATAGGAACTGTCGATTACAGCGAAACCGACCGCGGCATACGAGTCACCACTGTGGTAGCTGACCCGCTGGTCAGTGCCCGCTACGTGAGCGTGGATCTTCCCGGAAGCAATAGAATCCTTCACATGGGGGAAGTCATGGTGGAAGAGTTTATCGATGCAGAAGCGCTCGCGTCAACAGGTGAATTTTGTGAAGTTATAAATGGGGTTGCGTTCGGGAATGTAAATAATTTATGTACATGTATACACCTTCCCACCTACATTAATCAAATGATTTTAAGTAGTAATTTTAAAATGTAATAATTTTCAGAGCAAAACATTATGGTTGTGTAAGATTGTTTACAAAGCTTTTTGGTGTGGACATTAATAGTTATGGGGTTTCCAAACTAAATTACTAATAAAATAACGTTGAATTTATCTATTTTCCTGATAACGATTGTGAGAATTGTTGCCGTTGTGATAGAAACAAGTTATATTCATTTAACCCTTAAAAATTGTGTTTAAAACGCCTTTTAATTTTTTTATGGAGAAATGCGATATATAACTCGTAATATATGATGTGTATACTTTTCTTATTGTATTCTATTTTTTTGTTAATTACTGAAGCCATTCCCGTGAATGGAGCTTTAGCGTCTCAAAGTTCCGCTTTCAGCTACACAGGCGGTGATCCATGGGCTGCCGATCGTGCTGTAGACAGACTATTCCAAACTCAATATGACAACCCTTCTTGCAGTCAGACAGGTAAGCCTCAAACCGAATGATTGATTAATTGATAAAAAGAAATACAACGTAACTCAAATGTTGAAAATTTATTAAGAGCAAAGTCAACCTGTATAATTTACGATGAATGTATTTCACTTAAACACTCAAGTTTGCTTAGTTGGACGCTAGTACGCTGTTAAGATACTGAGACTAGATTAAAAAGTGTTTACTGAACCGAACATGCCTTTCTGATGTAAGATTTCGTAGAATATTTGAATGCATTGTTTTGTCTACATGAGCTAGCTTTCCAACAAGCTTGAATGATGATCATCAAAGCCGCGAAAAAAATGCATAAATTATTATGTCACAAATAAATCATGAAAGGCATAACCTCAATTCTTGTTTGTGTTTGGGTTTTTTCAGGTAATGAACAAGGCCCGTGGTGGAAAATTGACCTGACGACCGAGCAGTGTGTTCAGAGAATCGTCTTGAAGAGCAGAGACGCAATATACCGTGAGCTGATTTGCTAAGAAGACATTTAGTCCTTTATTTCTAGAAGAAAGAAAAGCCAAAATTGGTCTCAGATTTGTTCAATTAGCTTTTCGTTTAAGATGACATTACCTTGGGGTTTGTACACCAATAAAAAAAAAACAATCGCATTTGTAATACCCCTCCCAAACGTTTTGATTAATCTATTCCCGACCTAATTAAGGAATCTTTTTAAGCAACTTGCGACATTACAATTTCTTCAAGAAACATTATTTTAAAGTATTAGGAGACTCTAAAATGTCTACCTATTGACCAATGTCTCCCTGATGGGAAATAATTTACCAGGAAGTGTCTACCTAAGGTACCACTGTCAGACAGGTTTGCAACTTTGAAAATATGTTGCCCTTAGACAATTTTGTTACCTGAACGTAAGACTATTCTTTTCTTTCGTAAGGTCGAGTCAATCGCATTTTTCCTAGAAGCACAGACAATTAAAAAAAAAAAAGGCGAGATGCTAACTTCAATTTTATCCTCTTCTACCACAAAAGTAAGCGGGAGGTATCGCTTCGAAGGCGCCGTTGTCCGTGCAGGTCTGAGCAGTGTGCCCACCGATAACCCAATGTGTGGAAGTCCAGTTACCAGATACCAAGCCGTAGCCAATAACTGGATGGAGTTTGACTGCAATCCACCCGATGGACTGACTGCTCGATACGTCAGCGTCGATATTCCAAGAATAACCTACCTCCCGGTATGCGAAATATTTGTGCTGCCGTGCGACCTGCCAGCAGGTAAACCTTGAAGTCTTACTCACCTTCCCATCTCTCATTAATCCATCTCCTCGATGTCCTCTTCATCATCTAAGTGATAAACATGCACTCAGTTAGGTCTATCGATAAATTGTAGTATTTTTAACAACTAAGGCTGCACTTTCATCGATCAATTTCCTCAGATTTGAACCTGAACATTGTGTGAAAAGCCAATAATAATACAAACTAACTTCAAACTTTTCTTTTTCTCTCATAGCGGACTTTACTTTCGTCGCTAATCCTGCTCTCGTCAACTCGACTGGAGGCAACGATGTCGTCCTGACAGCATACAAAGGTCCCAATGACATACCTGCTGGTGTCACATTTGGCCGTCAGTTGGCAACAGGTGGGACGGTTGGACTTCCTCCAGGAGCAAGCGAAGAAGACGAGCCGTCATTAGGATGTGCAGCCAGATCGCTTCGACTGGCTGCTGAGGATGGGAGTAACAGGGTCGGTGTCTTCTACTTAGAAGCAACTAGAAGGGGCACCATGACAAGGATCCAAACAATTCTTCTTCCTGAAGATGGTAAGAGTCTAAGTTGCGTCTAAACTGGTCCTCCTTGATGTTGCAGTGTTCAAGACAATGTGAACGCTCTTTCACGTTTTCGTCATCTTTGAAGTAGTCTCAATGTGTCGCATATAAGTTTCCACAGATTGGAAAGACCAAAGACGTGCGTCATTCACAACATCCATCAACATCAGGGATTCTACGATTTACTGCACTTAACAAGTGTATACAAAAGTCAGAAACAGCATTCATACGTTTGGGGTAACATTAAATGTTTTACAGGTTCCGACATTATCAATTAAAAATGGTGGAAATGAGTACCATGAAAATCGAAGGTCTGTTTCCACATTTGAAAACAAACTTCCTTTTTTCATTATTTGGTTCCTGGCTGTTTTAGATGGAAGCATTCATTTTCGTCCCGTTCAGCGAACGCAGATGGCAAATGTCGGAGACTCGATTCAACTTGAGATGCTAAATGTGAATGCACCAAACACCAACTACAGATGGCGGCATAATGGAGGTGACGTCATCACATCTTGGAATGACCAGCTCAGTGTGTCTATTGATGTTGTTGCTGTGAGTGATGGAGGAATCTACAGCTGCTTCGTATCTGACCGGGAGGATCAACAACTGCAGGGCATCATGAGGCTCATTGTGCGAGGTTTGTGCACAATAACATCACTTTGAAATTATTTCAATACGTTTGCATTTTTTTTAAAGATCCTCCAGATTGTCCTTCCTCTCAAGAGTGTGCACATTGTTCAACAGGTCTAGAAGATTCAAGACATTGTTGGGTCATTGTCATAGTTGACATCCACACTACAATCCAAAATGCATCCAAACCCAATTCCTAATATCTCTTATTCCCTGACAACACTTCTGATAAATTGTATTTTCTCAAATCAGTTTGCTCCGAGGGAATGTGGGGACCTCCGTCCTGCACGAACACCTGTCGTCGATGCTACAATGGAGGAGTGTGTGATGCCAGCGCGGGATCCTGTGTCTGTGCTCCAGGTTTCAGTGGGAAACATTGTGAACAAGGTACATGTACATAGTCTCTGACAATTAAAACGGCACTATTGAAGCTATAGGTGTATGGATCTAGGGCAAGAATTGCCTAGCAAGAATTATTGGTAACAAGCAGTGATCTGGAGATCTTCAATTGATCCTCATCCAAATATGGTTCATGGGCTGAGCAGAACACATGTCTCCTAATCAGACATTCTTATTTTGTTTACTAAGCCATTGCGTCATGAATAATTAAACTAACTAACCACGGGTTTTTATACTCAAACTGTTTGTTGGTACAGTTCATGGCCGAAATGTGTTTGGTCAAAACGCTCGGCATAGATGCTCCAATACCACCGATCCACACGACGACGCTTGCCGGGGTCGTTTGTTTTGTCTTCCCGATCCTTACGGGTGCTCGTGTGCTGCTGGGTTCACCGGACTAGACTGCATGCAGGGTGAGAGTTTACTAGAACTTACAATTAAAGTCGGCGCTTATAATATTTGAATGTTTGTGTTAGAACCCATGCGCGTCTTAGAAATTCGTACAGAATTTGACGTTTGTATAAAAGATAAGACCAAATTCAGTTTGCGAAATTCAGGGCACATTAAATAAGCACATCATAAATCATGTAAACTCCTGTTAGCGATCGTTTACATGACTTTTGATGAACCTTTATTCCACAGAATGTGAAGAGGGCATGTATGGAGCTGACTGTAAGCAGACATGTCACTGCGCATTAGGAGAAACCTGTAGTAAGGATACAGGCGAGTGCAGCAATGGTGTTTGTGCCTCTTCATTCTTCGGAATCAACTGCCAATGTTCAAGTAAGAAATAATGCTATGCCCTTCTTGACCTAAGCGGGGATCAAGGTCGGCTCGTATCAATTGGCTTTTACAATTGACTGCATGCTTTAGCCTTGTACAGTCGACTCCCGTTAGTAAACTGTTCGTTGTATCCGAATTTCGTATTGTCCGATGTAATAGTTTCCTACCCATTGTATAAGCCCAATGAATGTGTACGATGTACACAAGCGTTTTGTAAAACTGGCCTGACAATATAACCTTCCAATGTAACCTAATCTGATACGTTACTCCGTCTTTCCTGTTTTACTTCCAGGACAGGAGGCTTCGTCAGATGAAGTGACACCAACCTCGGTCAGCCAACGCAACCTGACTGTTTCCTGGAGTCGGCCACCTTGCGGGTTCCAAGGTGGCACCATCACCGGATACCTGTACAAACTCACACAAGTGAGTTCAGGTGCCACGCTGCGACAGTCTAACACTACCCAGACGGCTGTTACCATCGATGACTTGATACCGTACACCGAGTATGGCTTTCAAGTTGCCGCCACAACCACCACCGGATCTGGACCTTTCAGTGAGAGTATCACAGTAAGGACATTGGAGGCAGGTCAGTTTGTTTATAAGGATTTCATGTAAAGCTGTGATCAAAAATCTCCATTTTTCATTCCATATGCGTCCCTCAAAGAACTTTTTAGTGTTTATGTGTATAGCATTGAGTCTACACGTGAAATGTTCATGATGACTGTGTTGTGCTCAAATCAAAGTGAGCTCTTTTTGAATGATTTATCCTGAAATTCCTTGTGGTATTTTCTGCAGTGGATCTCCGTGGATCAACCTAAATTCGAATCAGTGATGTTATCCAACGAAACATTCTTTGTACTGAAAATTGAGTATTGGCATGCCAAATGTAAAACCAAAGTCTTTGTCCCCACAATCACAAACTGTCATAATTAATACTGCCAGGACCTTCATGTGGATTTTCATGGAATTCTGGATATTACAATTTCGACGCTGTCTTTAAAACACTTGTTTTTATATATTAAAATCACACCAAATAAATATAGTCGTTTGAAATAGTTGCTTGTTATCTTTACAATTACGTTTGATGCCATCGTCCAGTGGTTACCGTGTTTGACTCATGTGCGATAGTGCGTGGGTTCGAACCCTGCCAGTGTTTGTGCCCTTGGGCAAGACACTTAACTACAATTGCCTCTCTTCACCCAGGAGTATGTATGGGTACCTGTGAGGATAAAGGACCGAATGTGCTCCGATATCGGCTGCCGCGTGGTCTCCCGGCCTGTTGAACGGGGACTAATAAATTGTAAAGCGATTTAAGATTGTTGACACGATCGAAAGCACTTTAAAACAGTGTATATATTGTTTTATTGTTTTATTTTATTTAAATTTTTGCAGAGCCCACGGCTCCTTTAAACGTCGCCATTCGTAGCGCTGACGCCGATTCCCTTACGGTGGAGTGGGCGGCGCCTGACCCTCCACATGGGAACATCACCAACTATGATATCGCCTACTGGACAACTGGGAATATGTCCACGCGAGTACAGGAGGATGATATTGGAACAGCCCAGTTATCGTATCAGATAATCAACCTTGATTTTAATGTTACTTACTCAATAGAGGTAAGTTACTTGGTTATTTGCTTAGTTCACTCAAATTAAATTAAATGACGTGTTCATTTAGACTACTTTTTAATAATCTGTAATTAAAGAATTGAAGCAAAAAGGCTTCAAGTCGTTCATAATAAAACAAAGCCTAATGGTATTCGATTTGCTACTGAACTAAAATCAACTGTCCATATACACAATAGGGATACTACTTTTAGTCTAAGGAGTTTGGAAGAAATACTTATCGACCTGCACGTTTGACCTTTGTTTTGCAACTTATTTTTTTTGTCTTTTTAATGGATTTTTTTTTCTTTCTTGCAGGTGCGAGCTAAGACGTCTGTAGGCGCAGGCCCGTGGAGTGCCGTTATCACTGCGACCGTAGTAGGAGGTAGGGAAGACTTAACATTGAAAATGTGACATTTGAGCTTAGAACGTAGCACAGCAAACCTGAATATTACCCTAAAACAAAAATGGTATAAGCGTGCAAGTGCTATCAATCGTTAAGAGCAATTCATCTACAGAAGATACAGAAAATGGAATCTGAAACTTACAAAGTTGTCAGCAAAGTGCAAACCTGTGAATAATTCTCATAGACACTATTGAGCAGAAATGTGCATTTTTATAACATCCAATCAGCAAACACAATACTGCAGATGAGTAAAGTTCATGAAAAAGAGTTCACTGTTAACACAGTTTAAATCCAGTTTGGTCTACTTAAGTCTTTGAAGATTCCATAATGAAGTACCTACCTCCAATTTCACATCACAGTGACAATCATCAACTTACTCTTGTCTGTATTTTTAAGAGTACTTCTTATGAGGTGTTCTCTTACCACTGCTTTGATTGTTTTCACAGTTCCTGGACCGATTCGGAATCTTCGCTTGTCAGATGCAACTGAAGTATCACTCACATTGGACTGGAATCCACCACTAAACCTCAATGGACCGCGCGTCACATATGTCGTACGTAAAACATCCAACAATATCCAATAATAAAACATAACAATAAAATGCGCATCATGCCAAACTTCGATTAAAAAGTGTTCCTCCCGTCGTCAAGTGTAACAGAACAGTGCACCTGTAAAAAGATAATGTAACCTTATCGGGGATTGGTCCCTTCAGATGAAACAGGTGCAGATCAACAAGACACGCATCGTAAATGCACGTCAATCATATACCCAAATAGCGCACACCTGTCTGGCAACAATTCAAGCCTTTTGAAAGTCTCTAAAAGATCTTTGATTTTCACCAGACTGAAGTACGATTCGGCGAGGTCAACACAACAGACATGCTTTGGACAACAAGAGGCCACCCAAACAGTACAAATCTGAAGTTTAAAAGAATATTTATTCAATTGCCATTCAAAATAGATGTCTGTGAAAATTGGGTAAGATGGCAGACTTCAAAAGCTTTCTCGAAGTGTGTGAAAAAGATTTTGTGAGTTTTTTATCAACACAACAAATTCATGAAAGCAAAGTGTGATTTATTTATTTAAAAGGTGGAGTATAAGGCATTGGAGAAGCCCTATCAAGCGGGTTTTACTGCGGAGGATGCCTACATCCAAACTGAAGCGGACAGTACGCCTTTCACGAGAGATGGTCTCGAGCCGGGAACAAAATATGAGCTCAAAGTTTCAGCAAAGAACCAAAGATTCACAGGAAATCCAACCGTGCTGTTGGCGTACACTGTAGCACAAAGAGGTAAGGTTGTCGAACAATATTATGTTCAATGATTTAAATATTAGTTAAGATGAAAGGGAATTCGGAAGTCAATAAAGTGGTGCTGAAAAGAGTACAAGATCTAAGCTGGAGCAGATCCAGGTTTGTATGAAGAGGTGGGTTTAGCTCCCACAAGAGGGCGTTTGGCAGATATTTACAGTATGGTTTTCTGCATGTTTATCTTTTTTTTTCTGCGGCCCACAAGGGGGCTTAAACCCCCTTACACTCCACCCTCCATTCGTATACCTTTATTTTGTTGGAAACAGATCTTTCTCATTATGTACTTTTTTTCGATTTAGTATTTTCAAAATGACATAAGCAAACTAATCCCAAAAGCGTTTCATCAAATCCATATTTTAATATAAAATTCTCTCGTTTCACAGTATGCAAAGATGCAAATGAAAGTTAAAACCAGGCTCATCCACGATTTTCTTTCTTTGTTTCACAGTTCAGGGAAAGATTTTAGTTCTCGAGATTTCTTCTCATCCACAGATCCTCCAGCGCCATCAACACCGACCATGTCTGATGATGGCATTACAGAGACCACAGTGACGATTGGTTTGGAGTCGGTACTGCCTCAAAGTGACACCTACATTGAGTGAGTATGACAACCTCCTCCAAAGATAAGCATGCCTATAAATAACAACAACGAGTACGCCTTCAATCTCTTCATCCTCAACAATGGTTCATTTTCTCCAACAGATCTTACGTTGTTCAGGTCAAGAAGTCTACCAAAGTGAGGAGAAGGGACGTCTTGATCCGGAAACATTTTGAGGATTCACCTGACGATTACATCGCCGCTGAGATCTCTAAAAGCATGGTGTCTGACACATTCGTGGTTGGTGACTCCAAGGTCTATGGGAGTTACTTCAATGCCCCATTGCAGGCAAACAGAGTTTACGACATTCGCGTTGGTTCAGTCAGCCGGGGGAACGGGACGGTAAGACTCGGAGTTTCGTTGCCAAAAAATTGTCAATCCAATACGATTCATAAAAACGTTGTCAGCAGATAATGGATACAAGGCATTTCATAAATAAAAAAAAATGTACTCTGGATCCGCCCTTGAGATTTACCACAAAGTAAAAGGCACCTTTGTTTGTGTTGCAGGAAGCCTCGGTTACATTTTCGGAGCCTTTAACTGTGTCGGGTAAGTTTGGAGCAATCGGCCCATTCTATTATTTTGTAAGCTTCACTCCTCAATTTAAATAGGCCTGTCAGACCATTTAAATTAATGTGTGAACAGTATGACAAACATCATCTTCACTTGAACAGTAATGCAAGTGCAAACTTCGAACTAACATAAAATTGTCATTAACTGATGTAAGAGGCAACTGGAAGCTATTTAATTATGTTCCATTTATTGTTAAATTACAGTTTTTACTCATTTATCAAACAGTCTCGCCACAGGGATCCAGTTCATCAGCAGGACTGGTAGCAGGGTTGGTCGTTGTGGTCTTGCTTCTCGCCATTGCTGTTGCAGGCGTCATATTTGTCTACAGAAGGTAATTATCAATGGAAGCACGCCTTCGGAGTATTTATCTTTACCGAAAATAAGCCTGAAAGGCCGTATTGCTAGCTGCATACACTACATTTTCTTTCCATTTTTTCTTTGTCACCAGACGAAGCAACCGGACGAAACATGTATCAAAGAAGAATGGAGTCTCAACATCCTCTGCAGAACACCAACTTGAACGGAATACTCAAGTTGACATCCCAGGTATTTATCATTTATTTATATTTATTTATCACTGCTGATTTCTACTTTATAACATCAGGCAATAGAGTAAAAACAAACTTTATATGTACAGTTTTGTCAACATTGGTAAAAGTTAGGCTGTACTTACATTGTTTAAAGAGAGTTATTTCTTATTTTACAGCATGATTCCGCTTCTCTTGCACATTTTGTTTCTCTGACATGTTCCATTGATCTCTTTTGACATTCCAATCAGATCATGTTCGAATCACGTGTTGAATGGTTCATATTTTGAAACCAAAAGGTGATTTTGATCGTATATACTCAGCAATTAAATTTGATGAAATTACACATTTTGAAGTCCTGACGATATTGTTTTTCAGATGAGGTGGCAGGTACTACCTCTAATACATACATGAATCTTGGTGAAATCCGTCTGAGTAGTCTCCCTACACCAGCACCGGAAACGCCTGTACCGAAAACAACGCGACCAGAAATTGCGCCACCAGAAACGACCCAACCAAAAGTGACGCAACCAGAAACGCCGCCAATACAACACAAGCCTTTTAATGAACCTCCACCAGTTCGTATTGACGAGCTTGCGGACTACATTACTGAAAAAGAATCAGCTGGAGAAAAGGGATTTAAGGCTGACTATAAGGTAAAAAAATGACCTTCTTAAACCCCTTCCAGAAAATAAATTGCAGAATCTTATGCAACAATATACGGATATCTGCAGATACATTTTGATAGTATTTTACAAAAGTTTGTGTAGAATTTCCATTGTGTTCTTTAGCGTTTCACAGAAACAATAAGGAATACTTTCCCCTGAGTTGTAATACATTATTATAGTGTGTAATGGAGAAACACTTGTTTTTTATTCATTTGAATACAAACAATGTACAGACGCTTCCAGATGGCCAGCTACACCCATGGACTGTGGCGAAGAAGCCGGAAAATAAACAGAGGAACCGGTTTGCAAACGTCATCGCCTGTAAATATATCCTTCATTCACATCTTACATGATTATAGTTTCATTTGCCGACTCTACTCTTCGAAGTATTGTTATTTGTTTGTAGTTTTATCACTTTACGTAAAGGATAGAAATACTGCCGACAATAAAGACACAATTTTATCCTTTCTTCCACGCAGATGATCATTCACGTGTTGTGTTGACGCCTGTAGAAGACGACCCACATTCGGATTACATAAATGCCTGCTACATAGATGTAAGTCGTTTATGCACCGTGTCTTGTCTTAACTCTGTGACACTTCTTTCTCTTGCCTGACAAACCTAGTAACACTGGTGTCATCATTACTTCTGATTTGAGCAAAAAATATTATGTCTGAGCAACATCGATGTCGACCAAATCCTTGTATGTATCAGCACCTCAATGATCTTACTTAATTGCTCTTATCTTTCAGGGATATGCAGAAACGGACAAGTACATCGCAAGCCAAGGTCAGTTTCTTTAGTTATTGGATAAGCTCAGCCGTGACCAAACAGATGACTTTCAAATACATTCGACTTTCAAATACATTTATTATTTTAAAAGAAAACAAATTGGTAAATTACTTTCAAATTCAATTTTTGTTCCTATAGGTCCGAATAAGGCGTCCTTGAAAGACATTTGGCGGATGGTGTGGCAAATGAACGTGGATAAGATTGTCATGCTAACGAATCCGGTGGAAAATGGAAAGGTAATATCTAATTAACATCTCTTTTACTTCTACCATAACTTTTTTTAACGGGTCGTTAATCTTACTACTTTAAAATAAAGAAGATAACTCTTGGAGGATTTTCTAATGGGGTAAAACCGAGGAAATACATATTTCAGAGTAGTCAATGTCTTTTCATTTGTTATAACTTACTCTTATTTCAAGCTTAAAACAAAATTACACTTTATTGAAACAGGTCAAGTGCTTACAATATTGGCCAGACAGTGGAGCTACTACGTTCGCTAACATCGCAGTGACAATCCTCAACGAGCAGGTGTTTCTGGACTACACGATCCGCCAATTAAAAATAAATCAGGTGACTATTCATAACCAACAAACAGATAATTGGTCTACGTATAGTAATACATGAAGTATTACTGTCAGAAAATGTGGTCTACATAATAGTAATACATTATCATTACTGTCGGTAATACATTATGTACAATTAAAGATAACTGATGTCACTGTTAATGAAATGATATTCGATATTTGAATTAATTTGTGCAGCTCGACAATGAAGATGACTGTCGTTTGGTGAAGCAGTTTCACTACACCACGTGGCCAGACATGAAACCACCTGAATATCCCGCACCATTGCTCAACTTCATGCGAGTGGTGAACGCTGAACACAACGAAGGACGAACCATTATACACTGCAGGTATGGACATGGATATAGTTTAAATTCAGCAGCTCTTATGTCAGCTCTTATGGCCTTACGTATATCAACGAAAATCAACTTTATCAAATGGCAAATGCCACTACATTTGGCAAGCTGGCTTTGTCGAATTAATTTCACGGTTATCTACTCAAAGTACATTATGTACATGCGCATCTATTTCTACATTTGTTTTTCAGTGCCGGCGTTGGTCGCACAGGAACGTACATCTGCCTGGAGTCCATGCTTGAACAGATGAAACAGGAGGGACAAGTCAATGTTCTTGGCTTCATCCATCGCATGAGACAAAAACGCATCATGATGGTACAAACTCCGGTGAGTCCTCGTGTATGCGAACCCCCAAATTCCAGAAAGGTTAAAGTACCAAACACAAATGCAAAGTTCTACAAATTACCAACGACTAGTAGATGCTTTGTCCGTAGAAACAATAACCTGTTACCCAAGAAGTCGTTGATAGCAATTTACAAGAGGCTATTTCATCAAAGATCGGTTATCATAATACTTAATGGCTCATACTACATTTTGATTGTCGTTCCAGGAGCAATACAAATTTCTCTTCGACGCCCTTCTTGCGTCCTCTATGACTGGCGAGACTACCCACGATATGGCAACCTTCCGTCGACAGCTGACTGCTCTGAAAAAGACGGAACCTGGTTCCCAGGAAACGGGCATGGAGAAACAATTCAAGGTAAGAAGCAACTCACAGTCAATGTAGGGTAACTTTTAGATCGGAAATCACACATGATTTCAGATCACAAGTGCTACATCTTAGAGTGCTAGAAATGGTAAAACCTTGGTACACACGGAAAGCCTCATCCAAGATGAAGTAATATTTCGGAAAAGTTACTGCCACACTACGCACGGCCTTTGATGACACGTCGACAAACGTTGGTCATCGTTTAGGGCCTACCTCCATTAACATCTGGGACGAGTTCCGGACAAGTTGGGGGTAGCATCATTCACTTGGTGTAGAAGAAAGTCTGTATTTGTCTTGGACATTCATTGCGGGAAGATTGCGGGAAAGTTGTTTGGAATCCTGCAACTTATAGCCGTCCGCAATTTGTCCGGAACTCGTCCTGTATGAATTGAGACGGGCCCGTAGTCAATCACTGACTGATTACATTCATCTTATTTTGATCAATGTCTATGAAATTGGAATAGTTCTGTCAATGAAATTGACTTGTGTGTTTGCCATTTTACACACCAGGCCTTGAGTAAACTACGAGTAAGTCGTAGCAATGAGAGCGCCAAGGCCGGAAAGCTTCCTGAAAATGTGGAAAAGAACAGATTTCCCGATTTCTTTCCAGGTAAGTGACTTGATTGTGCACGCCTTTTCTCAAAATTGTATTTTTAAAACTGCATTTTGGCATGACAAGTCTGCCAAACTTCGTTTTCTTTTAATTTGTATTGTTTTCTTTATCTAAATCTCTTTGCTTGAAGTAATATCAATAAGAAAGTATTCCACTATAGACATGCTGTTGGGGTATACCAGTTTTGGGGAAAACGATCTACCACTGATACCAATTACTTGGTACTTGTACAACTGAAAGTGATGATTTGTTTGATAAAAAGCATCATTCAAAAAGCGTTAGGTAGCCTTAGACAAGCCTCGTCTATTGTTATTCCTGTTGACACTCTGCAGCCGATCGAGCGAGGCCGTTCTTGATGACCAATACCAAAGAAGATGATACCAACTACATCAACGCAAGCTATGTGCCGGTAGGAAAGAACTACTCTTACCAGTACACCATATTATAGTCAGTAGTATTTTCTTAACAATTCCTATACTTTGATGGAACGAATAAGGTAGAAAATGTACGCCAAAATGAAACCTCAGCAGTTAGTTAGAGGGACTTTGACTGTGTTTGGTATTTGAAATCGACTTATAAAGAAGGATATTGACTGCTGCGATAACATAGGGCTTAAAATGTTTTTTTTATGAGGGTTTGGGGATACAAACTGTTCATACGGCCGCCCTCTCAGCCGTTGAGATAAAGTCTATGTTTGGACCTAAAAGTCAGGCAAAAAGATGTTTTACGAACTGGATTTCCTTGCAGGGCTATCGCAAGAAGGACAGGTACATCACGACCCAGATGCCGATGCCCAACACCACTGCCGACATTTGGCGTCTGGTGTACGACCAGAAAGTGACGTGTATCGTCATGCTCAACCCTCTGGATGAAGACGATAAGGTGAGTTCATCTGAAACTTGCGCCATGCCGGTGTCTTAATTAATACCTAAATTCAATGCAACCGATGTTCTGAACACTTTGAAGCCCACCAAATCACTCATTATTTCAGGTAACAAGTCTTTGTAGTATCAATACAATTCTATAACGCGTTATAACTCACATACAATTATTATTCACCGATATTAATTAAAACACATACTAATTAAGCACTTTATTTTTTAATCTGAGCAGAGCATGTGTCGTTACTGGCCAGAGGAGGGACCTATCGAGTTTGGACCGCTGGTTGTAGAGCTATTACAAACAACGAAGAACAAGGGTGTCACAGCCAACACGTTCAGTTTGATAAACAAGAATGCAAAAGTATGTCAAAACTTGAAAGATATGCTCGCGATCTTAAGTTTAGTCTAATGTGTTTGCAACTGGATATTAAAAACGCAATACATTTACATTTTTTTCTCAAGAGGGCAATTTGGAAGTACATGTAGACAGAAGCCCATGGAACGCATAATGTTTCAAATTAAGCTCGATTTGTTTTCTGATGAGCAGGGTGAATCACTATTCCATCCAAGACCACACTGCGTTTTATAGGCCTGCTGCCACCATTTAAGTCATGTTCCCTGTATAAAGTATAGGTAGTGAATGATAACGTTTCATGTGCAAAAAGGAACCAGACTATTTTTCCTTCAAACCTCGCTTTGATTACATTGATTGGAATGGGAAAAAAACTAAATGGCTGCATATGATAGTGGTTTATAGAGCTCAAGCCCAAACCTTCTGTTTTATATCGTTAGACTCATTTTCAGTCGTGGTAGTATTTATATCAAAATGATAGTGCTGTGTTGCATGTTCAACCTATTTGTACATGCTCCAATCCTCTCCTGGTATTACGTACATCTCTTTCAGTCTGATCCTGCGCGGACTGTCTGCCAGTTCCAAATCCAAGACTGGCCGACGGATCAGGAGGTGCCCAGCTCTCGACAAGGAATACTCACTCTTATGGAGCTGACTCAAAAACGGCACGAGAAAAGACCACCCATCGTGGTTCACTGCATGTAAGTTGCAATCAAATACAAGAGGGCCATGTGCAATAACATTGCCACTATACAAGTTTCCGTATTCTCACAGTAGAATTTCTGAAAGATGCGTCATTCTGCATTCTCAAATTTAAGGAATTTTTTTCCGGTCAACTGAGCCAATATTTATTTGATGCATGTATAGTGTTTTGTGTGGGCTTTTTAAAGACCGCCCTCTTTGAATTTTCGGTGTCAGTTATTTTGATAAACCTTTCGAATCCGTGAAATTACGTCAAAAGTCCGCAGTGTCACTGCATGAGTGCATGTTAAAATTGATGTACATTGAAGTCGGTATTGTTTTATTTGTCAAATGATAATCATTTTAATATTTATAATTTCTTTTCAGAAATATTGTAAATCTTGTCACTTGCTAAATTCCCAGGTTTTTATTATGAAATGTGGCAAGAATATGTACTAGTTATGTCCAAAGTATTCATAAATTTCAACATTTTCTTACTAAGACTTCAAAAGTGGTTTTCGAACATTAATTTGATTATTTCACAATGAGACGATTTTGCTCACATTTTGTTCCTTATCATTAACATTCAAGTGATGGATTGGGTCGTACAGCAGTTTTCTGCACTTTGATGTCCATGATGGAACAGTTTCAAGAGGAAAAGGTTGTAGACGTGTTTCAAGCCGTTCAGCGTCTTCGTGTAGTGCATCGCAGTATGATGTACTCCATAGTAAGTATTTGTCATGAATTGTTCAAGCACATATTTGCCGTTTGGATTAAATTAATTCATATATATACTTTCTTTGTCCAGCAGGTGCACGCGATAACACACAATTGGTTGTATAATTCTCCTTACTAGCAGCAAATTCCAGTCTTACCTTTTGTAATTGGCGCCACATTTCCATTGTCTTGCAGGATCACTATGCGATGTGCTACGATGTATTCCAGGCTAACTTGGACTCGTCCATTGTCTACGAAAACCTGTAAAACAAAAAACGGTACATATATACTTTTGTATAAGTTCCAATGCCCGTCAGGTATTCGATGATTGGACCTAAATGATACATTTTAATATTTTCCATCGCTGGTCAAGTTTGTCCGGAGGGGTTCGGGTGAAACATTCCAAAGAAATGTCCACCCTCAAGAACAATTACCTTTTGAAGAGAGGGTGATGGTTGTACCATTGTATAACAAAGGGGTTGTATAACTTTCCCTATCTAAACTATATATGTTTGTAGCTGCCTTTATTTAATTCAATACGGCAGAATTGGGGTTTATTTTTTTTATGAGACAAAGGACAGCTTTCTGCGGGTTTTTCTTTAATAGTTGATGTCGGTGGCTTTGGTAAAGGATCGTCGTGCAGACGGATGGTGTTTTGATGATCTTGTTTGTTTTTGTGTTTTGTATTGTAAAAGTGGTTTTATACTCAAGAAATATTGTAAAGGTTTCTGGAATTATTCCAAATAATTTCTACGGTAAATGTTTTTATATATAAACAAATGTACTTTTTACGAAAATGTTATATTTAAAGAACTTTTTATAAAGATTTTCGATGTCTAAAAAATGCCTTACCAAAACGCGTAGATTATTTTGATGTATTAAAATATGTTTTCGTACTTGAACCTTCTTCATTAACTAAATGTAGGCGTTATAATTCCACACTCTAAAATTCCTCTTCCTCTCTCAAAGCATTTAAAATGTGAGTATTTCCTAGTGAATGTTTACACAGAACTCCATATAGAGAATTCAATTTTGATTGATTATTAAATTCCGATAAATGTTTAATAACTGTTATAAAGGATTTTTTTCTGCACTAGTTTGTCCTTTCATTCCATTATCAGTAAAGGGAAGATTCCTTAAATATTCATGTTATAGCTAGTGCATATGATACTTGTAGCTGTGGCGTAGCCACCTTGTCGGGGGAGGGGGGGGGTAATGTGGTATTTTCCTTCCCCCCCCCATATTTTCTCACGAGTGCCCTCCATCAGGAGTGTCATTTTAATCACGAGCTCCGTGTTTTTTTCCCAGAGTGCCCATGTTTACGTCGTGCGAACGTCGCTATTTGCGCCACCTATTGCCCGACATTTTCCAACACGACATTACAAAAACGTGACGTCACTATATAGTCACAGTCACTGATATGAGCACGTTTATTCAATTGACAAGCACAGTGCATAAAGGAAAGTTTATTCAACCAGGAAAAAGTGTCCAAAAAATTAAAAAAGTACTTGCTATCATGCAAGTCGCCTACGTGCTTATATGCTTATTTGCACTGTGTTGTAAAAACTCCACGAAAAGGCAAAAATATACCTCTTTTCGGAAATCGTTTGTTTGGGATCACGCATTCATTGCTTCACAAGACTTTGGGTCTATATAATAGGGTCTATATAATATTTGTCATCAACTTTATTATTTTATCAAAGCATGTTCTATTAATATCCTATATTAAAAGATCCTTCGCTGTCTGTCTGTTTGATGTCTGTCTGTCTGTCTGTCTGTCTGTCTGTCCGTCTGATGTCAGTCTGTCGGTCTGATGTCTGTGTGTCACTTGTTTTTGTAAAAGGCCTTTGAAGTGTGTGGAAAGATGAAATGCAAGGGTTAATGCAGAGTTTTAGTTATATCTAAAAGCTCAATGGATGTACATGTATATATGTATATGCTCCGATTTCACTGTCCTCTGAAGTCATGGTTAACACGTGAAAAAAATGATTGATTTATTTCTTTTGCTTTTTTTACCAATTTGTTTCTTTCAGACAACATTGTCTCTATGAAAACATTCCAAAACGTATCGCTATTACGCAAAACATAACGTTGATGATGAAAAGTGTGGCAAAATTGCTTTACAAGGTTTACCACGCCCACTTGGGATCAACATGCAAATTGAGGTCAAAGTAAACACTCAAGCAGCTCGGATGAAGTATTTGAAAATAAAATTTGCTAGTTATGAAATGAAAAAATGGAGTAATTCTTCACGGTCATGAGACAAATCATGATGAGATTTCCCCTAAAAGTCAGACCATTTCCTCAACGCCATACATGGGCGCTGCCTTGTAAGATTACTTTGTCATGCAAGTTTTTTTTCTTTTTGAAGAAAATCTTGGGTTTATTTTCAGCAACAACAATGGAACAGTTATCACAATGACGGTTTAATAATGCAAAACTCGACAATGCTGGTACCTGTAGTATTAAAAGGAAATGGTATTTTACAGTTTTGGAAGCAGTGAGGTCATTATTCCATGAACTTCTCTTTCACCTGATTGTATTGGTACATGGATATCCAGCTATATATTGGTTTCCAGACACAATAATCGCTTTGAAAAGGTCTTTGAAAGAGACCTGCCAAGCCGCAATCCTCTCAGGCGATTGCAGGTTTAAAGAATCAAGACCAAAACGTATACTAGCATTGCTCAACGTGTAGCTACTGGACCTGTGTGTTTAACACGTTACAGCAGATCAGATTTATTGGATTTTTATTTCCGCAAGCAGTAATCATGGCGGTCTGTTTGCTACGATGGTGTCGTTTCTGCGCGTTGGTACTTCTGATTGCTGTGAACACAGGTAATTAAAGTGTATAATTGTTTGATGATGGTTTAATTGTCGTTCCCGTTCATTCCACCACAATTTAGTGATGGAGTTATTTTTACTCTGCAGGCGAAGAACAAAAAATCAGGACGTGACATGTTTAGTTTGAATTATTGATTTCCAAACCACTTTATACAGGCATATACTATCATGCAGATTTTTGCAGAATATATGCAGAGATGTTGATGCGAATTGAACTCATTCTCAGCTATTATTTTATCCAGTGATTTTATTTATGTATTTCATGATGTAAGCAGGTTGTATTCTGTACGGATTTTTTTAGAGGAAAATAATCTTTCTTTCTTTTTTTGTTATAGACATGATCATAAAGTTTACAATAATTTAACCTTTCCAAGCACATTCATTCTGCAAAAAAAAATCGAAACTCAAGAAGATTAAATTTTACAGCGATAACATTAACACACCAAAGTACCACAATGTGGGTGGATTTGATTTGGCTTGCTTAACATTTTTAAAAGAACTTGTTGCTTTCAGCAACTACAAACAAATGTTTCCATTTTTTGTCGTTGAAAAACTGTTCCTTTTGTATTTTAAACTAAAGCACTGTCCCTGGATGTGCGAGGGAAACCTGCCGAACAGAGCTCCACTGCTCCTGATGACAACGGCCTTAGTTTTGAGGCAGGAAAGGCTGTGGATGGAAACATTACTGTATTTTCTAAAACAGGTGAGATGATCGTTTCACATTGTAATAAAGCAATGTTGTGGTCGGGTCCATCACAGGTCCGCTCAAAAGTAACTCACAACTACAGTGAGAAATTACAGAGACAAAAACGATAGCAATATTAATGGGTGTTCATGCGTTACAATTCAAATCTTGTGACTGGGAGACTGTGGTGGCATTCCTGACAAATGACAGAAACATTGGGACAGTTCGTTCATAAGCACTATTTCATATCTGTACAGCGGAAATGCTCAATCCGTGGTGGCGATTGGACTTGGAGGCTGTCTACTGCTTGAGGACAATTACGATCATCAAGGGTAAGAATCTGCCGACCCAAAGCACATAGAATATTATTCGCATTTTTGAAATATGATTTCTGTACTTGTTGAATTGCTGCTGGCAAGTTTGTTAGATGCCTGAACCTCTGCCCACCCGTAACCCACAGAATGTTTGTCGTATGTTTGTTCTTGTTGAATTACTATTGGTAAACTTGTCAGATGCCATAATGTCTGCCAGAACTTTAAACGCTAGAACAGATTTGAAGATGTTTGGAAAAGGGATGGCACTATCCCATTCAGTGACACTTCTTCTCTGGTGACTTGTATGGCTTAGTATGGGTTGTAAGCATGACTGAGTCTTTGCCGGTTATGTCCGAGTGAAATGTAAAGTGGGCGGACATAAGAGATTAAGTGACTATGATAGGTCGGGTAATCAAATGTGATTAAAGGTGCGAGCAGAGGATTATGTTCGCAAATCCTCTTGTTAGCAATAGCATGCTTTCGTGCCTTGCTGTTGGGCACTCTTCATTTGCAAATAGGTGATTCAAAAAAGAATCGAGGCTGACTCGCGGAAAAGTTGTGGTTGGGATTGGTTGTATTCCAATCATGTATCGTAAGTTTGAGGTGTTGTGGTTACAACCATGTGACTTTAGTTGGTTTCAACTTGTTCCTCTAGTGAGGAGAGCAACCGGGTTCGGTTAGTTTTTCGGAAGAGCCGGAGTAGGTCGGGAGTGGGATTAACTCTTGATTTTGTTTGGGTAGTTACTCCCGGATATGATTTACGGCTTTTCTGAAGGCAACGAATTATGATTCGGGAAATGTTTCCGCACAGTAGTTTGTTGCCTTGGATTATGTTCCAGTGGTTGTTTATTGCTCGATTTAAGTGACGGTGTGTTATGGTTGGGTTGTATGTCGTGGTGAAGACAGGTGGAGTTTGTTTTGATTTTTCTTCATCCTAAGATTGTATGTGTTAAACCTGTGGGCAAGTTTAAAATTAGTGGTTTCCGGGTATTTTCTAGCGTTTCACTAGAATATGACTTCGGATGCCAATTGGTGGTTGAAAGGATGGTTTTTAGAGCGTATGTTACGCATTATTAATGTAAATTGTAGTCTTCACTCCAAATAATTATTGATGCTGCTTACGAGTGATTGCGGTTTGGTTTAGCAGAAATAGGTAAGATGTTGGGGCCTTGTCCAACAAGCAAATATTTCGGTTTGCGATGGTTTTGCTTTGGATAGGTTGGTTATGAAGGATTGATATTTTGTTCTGCTAATGAGCGCAAATGATTGGAGTTGGCTCGTTTGGTTTACGATTGCATTTGTGAGAGAAGTGGTTAGATTTATTGATCTCTTGGTTTCTTGGTTGAGTTTCCTTCTTGCCATGGTAGTTGAGGGGTTTGTGGTTTGAATATAACGAATAAGGTAAGATGGGGTGGGTTATATTCCAAGTTATTTATTATAACAATGGCAGAATGATGGATATTTCTCTTTTGAGAGGTTGTGTTAGTAAGAGACCGAGAAGTGATGATTCGTTGGTTTTCTCTCAGGGTTTGTATGCACGGTTTGCGTGCGTGAGATGGCGCATTGTGCCGTGGCGGTAGTGAATGGTACCATATGTGTGTTGTGATTGGTCACTGTATTGTCCAATGGGCGTGTGGGTGCAGTGGCGTGGAAAACCTTGCGAGGGTTTTGGATTCGTAGTGGAATTTCTGGCCAGTAGTGTGTTTGTCTTTAGTTTTAAAAGCCGTTTTTTGGTTATTTTCTTTGTCAGAAAATAGTTGAAACTTGTGTAGGCTTTTAGACATTGTTAATCTCTTTCATTTGGTAGTTGTTTGAGTAAGAAACTATCTTCCTACCGTGTGTGGTATTGGAAAAACACGTTGTGTTTCGTTGTTTTGTTTCTTGATTTTGTTAATACGAATGCATATTTATGTGGAGATGGTACTTTTTCTTTCCCAAATGTGGGTTGTTAATTTTGTTTGTACCATTCAATGTTGAGATTGATTTATAATTTTTTTGGGAGGCCAATACTGTTTTGAACCCTTTGTTTTGGGGTTAAGTTTGTGGGGTTTTGTCTTGTTTTGTGTTGTTTGGTGTAAAATGGGTATAGTTTATCCGTCTGCGGATAATTTGTATGTCCATTTATCAAGTGCTTATGCTTCTGCTAGCATAGCGGTTTTTTTGTTGTTATAACAAATATAGATAATGTTTTCCGTATGCGGAAATATGGTTGTTGGTTTTCCGAATTGGGGTGTACATGTGGTGGAACGGTGAGATATTGTGACCACAAATTCGCTGCCTTGTGGAGACTCACACACAATAGTGAACAAAACATTGTAAAGGTCTCCACAGGGCAATTTCTATAGATGAATAGGTCTCCACAAGGTTTTCACGAAATAAATATATGGGTTTTACTCAAAAACTAGAAATTTCCAAGGTGTGTTTATTTGTCGCAGATGGAAGAGTTTTAGAAAAGGGATATTAATTCCAAATTTCAGCCCAGGAAACTTATTCTGGTTAAAATAAGAGCATTTTGAAAATACACTTTCAAAATTGAACACTTTACTACACGGGAACAAAGAAATGTCTCCACAAGGATACAAATTTTGGAATGGGTGTCTCGTGTGTGGCAGACTGATTGTTACAAGTCTGTGGATGTACTTGAAGTACTAAGAGCAGAGATAGAAGCAACCTGAAGATACCTCGCTTGTTAATCAAGACGGTATTCTCGGGCAGTTTTTGATGGCCATCGACCCACAATACCCCGGGGTGGGGCAAGGAGTATTACATAGAAGTTTGGAAAAGGGATGGCACTATCCCATTCAGTGACACTTCTTCTCTGGTGACTTGTATGGCTTAGTATGGGTTGTAAGCATGACTGAGTCTTTGCCGGTTATGTCCGAGTGAAATGTAAAGTGGGCGGATATAAGAGATTAAGTGACTATGATAGGTCGGGTAATCAAATGTGATTAAAGGTGCGAGCAGAGGATTAAGTTCGCAAATCCTCTTGTTAGCAATAGCATGCTTTCGTGCCTTGCTGTTGGGCACTCTTCATTTGCAAATAGGTGATTCAAAAAAGAATCGAGGCTGACTCGCGGAAAAGTTGTGGTTGGGATTGGTTGTATTCCAAGCATGTATCGTAAGTTTGAAGTGTTGTGGTTACAACCATGTGACTTTAGTTGGTTTCAACTTGTTCCTCTAGTGAGGAGAGCAACCGGGTTCGGTTAGTTTTTCGGAAGAGCCGGAGTAGGTCGGGAGTGGGTTTAACTCTTGATTTTGTTTGGGTATAGTTACTCCCGGATATGATTTAGGGCTTTTCTGAAGGCAACGAATTATGATTCGGGAAATGTTTCCGCACAGTAGTTTGTTGCCTTGGATTATGTTCCAGTGGTTGTTTATTGCTCGATTTAAGTGACGGTGTGTTATGGTTGGGTTGTATGTCGTGGTGAAGACAGGTGGAGTTTGTTTTGATTTTTCTTCATCCTAAGATTGTATGTGTTAAACCTGTGGGCAAGTTTAAAATTAGTGGCTTCCGGGTATTTTCTAGCGTTTCACTAGAATATGACTTCGGATGCCAATTGGTGGTTGAAAGGATGGTTTTTAGAGCGTATGTTACGCATTATTAATGTAAATTGTAGTCTTCACTCCAAATAATTATTGATGCTGCTTACGAGTGATTGCGGTTTGGTTTAGCAGAAATAGGTAAGATGTTGGGGCCTTGTCCAACAAGCAAATATTTCGGTTTGCGATGGTTTTGCTTTGGATAGGTTGGTTATGAAGGATTGATATTTTGTTCTGCTAATGAGCGCAAATGATTGGAGTTGGCTCGTTTGGTTTACGATTGCATTTGTGAGAGAAGTGGTTAGATTTATTGATCTCTTGGTTTCTTGGTTGAGTTTCCTTCTTGCCATGGTAGTTGAGGGGTTTGTGGTTTGAATATAACGAATAAGGTAAGATGGGGTGGGTTATATTCCAAGTTATTTATTATAACAATGGCAGAATGATGGATATTTCTCTTTTGAGAGGTTGTGTTAGTAAGAGACCGAGAAGTGATGATTCGTTGGTTTTCTCTCAGGGTTTGTATGCACGGTTTGCGTGCGTGAGATGGCGCATTGTGCCGTGGCGGTAGTGAATGGTACCATATGTGTGTTGTGATTGGTCACTGTATTGTCCAATGGGCGTGTGGGTGCAGTGGCGTGGAAAACCTTGCGAGGGTTTTGGATTCGTAGTGGAATTTCTGGCCAGTAGTGTGTTTGTCTTTAGTTTTAAAAGCCGTTTTTTGGTTATTTTCTTTGTCAGAAAATAGTTGAAACTTGTGTAGGCTTTTAGACATTGTTAATCTCTTTCATTTGGTAGTTGTTTGAGTAAGAAACTATCTTCCTACCGTGTGTGGTATTGGAAAAACACGTTGTGTTTCGTTGTTTTGTTTCTTGATTTTGTTAATACGAATGCATATTTATGTGGAGATGGTACTTTTTCTTTCCCAAATGTGGGTTGTTAATTTTGTTTGTACCATTCAATGTTGAGATTGATTTATAATTTTTTTGGGAGGCCAATACTGTTTTGAACCCTTTGTTTTGGGGTTAAGTTTGTGGGGTTTTGTCTTGTTTTGTGTTGTTTGGTGTAAAATGGGTATAGTTTATCCGTCTGCGGATAATTTGTATGTCCATTTATCAAGTGCTTATGCTTCTGCTAGCATAGCGGTTTTTGTTGTTATAACAAATATAGATAATGTTTTCCGTATGCGGAAATATGGTTGTTGGTTTTCCGAATTGGGGTGTACATGTGGTGGAACGGTGAGATATTGTGACCACAAATTCGCTGCCTTGTGGAGACTCACACACAATAGTGAACAAAACATTGTAAAGGTCTCCACAGGGCAATTTCTATAGATGAATAGGTCTCCACAAGGTTTTCACGAAATAAATATATGGGTTTTACTCAAAAACTAGAAATTTCCAAGGTGTGTTTATTTGTCGCAGATGGAAGAGTTTTAGAAAAGGGATATTAATTCCAAATTTCAGCCCAGGAAACTTATTCTGGTTAAAATAAGAGCATTTTGAAAATACACTTTCAAAATTGAACACTTTACTACACGGGAACAAAGAAATGTCTCCACAAGGATACAAATTTTGGAATGGGTGTCTCGTGTGTGGCAGACTGATTGTTACAAGTCTGTGGATGTACTTGAAGTACTAAGAGCAGAGATAGAAGCAACCTGAAGATACCTCGCTTGTTAATCAAGACGGTATTCTCGGGCAGTTTTTGATGGCCATCGACCCACAATACCCCGGGGTGGGGCAAGGAGTATTACATAGAAGTTTGGAAAAGGGATGGCACTATCCCATTCAGTGACACTTCTTCTCTGGTGACTTGTATGGCTTAGTATGGGTTGTAAGCATGACTGAGTCTTTGCCGGTTATGTCCGAGTGAAATGTAGAGTGGGCGGACATAAGAGATTAAGTGACTATGATAGGTCGGGTAATCAAATGTGATTAAAGGTGCGAGCAGAGGATTATGTTCGCAAATCCTCTTGTTAGCAATAGCATGCTTTCGTGCCTTGCTGTTGGGCACTCTTCAGTTGCAAATAGGTGATTCAAAAAAGAATCGAGGCTAACTCGCGGAAAAGTTGTGGTTGGGATTGGTTGTATTCCAATCATGTATCGTAAGTTTGAAGTGTTGTGGTTATAACCATGTGACTTTAGTTGGTTTCAACTTGTTCCTCTAGTGAGGAGAGCAATCGGGTTCGGTTAGTTTTTCGGAAGAGCCGGAGCCGGAGTAGGTCGGGAGTGGGTTTAACTCTTGATTTTGTTTGGATAGTTACTCCCGGATATGATTTAGGGCTTTTCTGAAGGCAACGAGTTATGATTCGGGAAATGAGAAGAAGTGTCACTGAATGGGATAGTGCCATCCCTTTTCCAAACTTCTATGTAATACTCCTTGCCCCACCCCGGGGTATTGTGGGTCGATGGCCATCAAAAACTGCCCGAGAATACCGTCTTGATTAACAAGCGAGGTATCTTCAGGTTGCTTCTATCTCTGTTTTTCAGTACTTCAAGTACATCCACAGACTTGTAACAATCAGTCTGCCACACACGAGACACAATATCTCACCGTTCCACCACATGTACACCCCAATTCGGAAAACCAACAACCATATTCCCGCATACGGAAAACATTATCTATATTTGTTATAACAACAAAAAAACCGCTATGCTAGCAGAAGCATAAGCACTTGATAAATGGACATACAAATTATCCGCAGACGGATAAACTATACCCATTTTACACCAAACAACACAAAACAAGACAAAAACCCACAAACTTAACCCCAAAACAAAGGGTTCATAACAGTACTGGCCTCCCCAAAAAATCATAAATCAATCTCAACATTGAATGGTACAAACAAAATAAACAACCCACAATTGGGAAAGAAAAAGTACCATCTCCACATAAATACGCATTCGTATTAACAAAATAAAGAAACGAAACAACGAAACACAACGTGTTTTTCCGATACCGCACACGGTAGGAAGATAGTTTCTTACTCAAACAACTACCAAATAAAAGAGATTAACAATGTCCAAAAGCCTACACAAGTTTCAACTATTTTCTGACAAAGAAGATAACCAAAATACGGCTTTTAAAACTAAAAACAAACACACTACTGACCAGAAATTCCACTACGAATCCAAAACCCTCACAAGGTTTTCCGCGCCACTGCACCCACACGCCCATTGGACAATACAGTGACCAATCACAACACACATATGGTACCATTCACTACCGCCACGGCTCAATGCGCCATCCCACGCACGCAAACCGTGCATATAAACCAAAGAGCTTATAGCGCCGAAGGCGCAAGATGGGGAACTCCATAGAAATTGCGAAATCGTCGTGGACACCATTCGAGCTAGCAAACCATTGTGAAAACCATTGTTTGCACAATGGTTTGCTTCGAGTAAGCAAAACATTGTGCAAACAATGGCTTGCGCAATGGTTTGCTTGCTCGGATGGCGTCCAAGCCGATTTCGCAATTTCTATGGAGTTCCCCATCTTGAAATTGCGAAATCGTCATGGACACCATTCGAGCTGGCAAACCATTGTGAAAACCATTGTTTGTACAATGGTTTGCTTCGAGTAAGCAAAACATTGTGCAAACAATGGCTTGCGCAATGGTTTGCTTGCTCGGATGGCGTCCAAGCCGATTTCGCAATTTCTATGGAGTTCCCCATCTTGCGCCTTCGGCGCTATAAGATCTTTGATATAAACCATGAGAGAAAACCAACGATTCATTACTTCTCAAAATGTCGAAGCTAAGCAAATCAAAGTCAAGCAAGAAGAACAAGTCCAGCCAGCTGCCTCCATCACCATCCAGCTCCATGTCATCAGGTATTCCTTGCCGACAACGGTCTCCTACCAGCATCCCAAGCGACGACGAATCACTACTCCTGTCCTGTGAACTAGACTCTGGCCCGTCTACATCAAGATCCACACCAACCACGGTCTCACACAGATTAACCGAGGAAAAATTCAAACTTGTGAAACTCTTGTCAGAAAAAGTCAACACATTGACATCTGCCAAGAGTCACATCACCCGCCAAATACGGCTCCTTTCCCGGTCTATCGAGACTAACACCCCACCACCTTACATCGAGGTGAATCTACGGCCACCACGTCCTCACAGATCTCTGAAATTTCAGAGTGCATTCCAGGATCGCTGGAGCAATCTCCAGAAGAGAACGTCCTTGCTCTTTACAAGAGTTACATTGGAGGAATACCAACACCAACTTCACTACACCGAGGCACAGCTGACCAACGCCCGACGTTCTGCACAAGAACAGCTTGCTGACTTCGAAGGACAAGACCACGCCACCGCTCAACAGCTGCTAAGCTTCTTCACCAGGCCTCATCAACCAACCAGAGGCACGAAAAGAAAACGACAATATTAGTCGGTCTCTTACTACAAAACCAAACGGTCCTTTTCAGGACCAACACACCCTCTCAAAAGAGAAATGTTCAACTTCTGCTTTTATTATATAGTTGTTATAATAAATGAACTGGAATATAACCCACCCCATCTTACCTTATTCGTTATATTCAAACCACAAACCCCTCAACTACCATGGCAAGAAGGAAACTCAACCAAGAAACCAAGAGATCAATAAATAAATCTAACCACTTCTCTCACAAATGCAATCGTAAACCAAACTAGCCAACTCCAATCATTTGCGCTCATTAGCAGAACAAAATATCAATCCCTCATAACCAACCTATCCAAAGCAAAACCATCGCAAACCGAAATATTTGCTTGTTGGACAAGGCCTCAACATCTTACCTATTTCTGCTAAACCAAACCGCAATCACTCGTAAGCAGCATCAATAATTATTTGGAGTGAAGACTACAATTTACATTAATAATGCGTAACATACGCTCTAAAAACCATCCTTTCAACCACCAATTGGCATCCGAAATCATATTCTAGTGAAACCTAGAAAATACCCGGAAGCCACTAATTTTAAACTTGCCCACAGGTTTAACACATACAATCTTAGGATGAAGAAAAATCAAAACAAACTCCACCTGTCTTCACCACGACATACAACCCAACCATAACACACCGTCACTTAAACCAAGCAATAAACAACCACTGGAACATAATCCAAGGCAACAAACTACTGTGCGGAAACATTTCCCGAATCATAATTCGTTGCCTTCAGAAAAGCCCTAAATCATATCCGGGAGTAACTACCCAAACAAAATCAAGAGTTAAACCCACTCCCGACCTACTCCGGCTCTTCCGAAAAACTAACCGAACCCGGTTGCTCTCCTCACTAGAGGAACAAGTTGAAACCAACTAAAGTCACATGGTTGTAACCACAACACTTCAAACTTACGATACATGATTGGAATACAACCAATCCCAACCACAACTTTTCCGCGAGTTAGCCTCGATTCTTTTTTGAATCACCTATTTGCAACTGAAGAGTGCCCAACAGCAAGGCACGAAAGCATGCTTTTGCTAACAAGAGGTTTTGCGAACATAATCCTCTGCTCGCACCTTTAATCACATTTGATTACCCGACCTATCATAGTCACTTAATCTCTTATGTCCGCCCACTCTACATTTCACTCGGACATAACCGGCAAAGACTCAGTCATGCTTACAACCCATACTAAGCCATACAAGTCACCAGAGAAGAAGTGTCACTGAATGGGATAGTGCCATCCCTTTTCCAAACAAATCAATTATCTCCGTCTTTGGTAGGGTGATCACTTGTCGTGGTGTTCATTTCCATTAGATTTTCTTACTTAATGCACATCCGTCATCCAATATCATTTGACATTTAACTTTTATATACCGTATTTTATTAGAGGATTATACACAGAGCAAATACATTGCTTTATACGTTACTCAGGATACCAGCCCTTTCATAGATAAAATTATTACATGTATTTGAATACATATTTAATGGTGATTTTGTGAACAGTTGGAAGCCCCAATCTGACAAAATTCATTACTTGAAATTATAAGAAGCCCAGTTCCAAAACGTTGCGCTGCAGTGGTATCATAATGTGCGTGTTTTTAAAACGCAGGAGTCGGTTTGAACGGCGCTGAAGTACGTGCTGGGTTGAGTCCAGATCGTTTACCCAACACATTGATAGGAACAGTCGGCGTAGACCAAGTTACCACAATGACAGCTGACCCTGTGGTCACTGCTCGCTATGTGAGCATAGACCTTCCCGGTGACAATCAAATCATTAACATGGCGGAAGTCACAGTTGAAGAATTCATGGATGAAGAAACTCTCGCCTCAACTGGTGAGTAATGTTTTTAAGTATCATACCATGGTGGTTTACAAATGAATAATTAGGGAAAAAATACTAAATTTAAGTGTAAAGATCGAAGTTCGGTTTCGCTCTCTTGAACACGTCGCTGTAATGTAACGGGGACATTTAATACGGGAAAGTTGCGAAATTAAGATAATCCTTTGAAGTCATTAGGTTTTTCCTGTATTTTTTAAAGCAATTTCTGTGGATGGAAGCTGGACTTCTCAAAGCGGCACGTACGGAGTCAGAGTTCCTGCTCACGCGGTTGACAGAGCTTTCATCTACGATGATCTTAACAGGCATTGCAGCACCACAAGTAAGGCCTCGTTTAATACATATTGATAAACTACCAAATACAGCCATATACACATCGACATTACCTTTGACCTGTGTATTCAATCATATTATCTGAGGATTTTTTCCTGAAAAGCTTATGTAGGCCTACTTTATGTACACAGTCAATACATTGAGGTACCCTCATAATAGAAAGGCTAAGTAATGAAAACAGTTTCTCAACCGGACTTCTTGAAATGAAAAGGAACTTGAGGCGGATCATTTTGTTCCAAAGATGGCGGATATTTCAAAATGGCGGATGGATTCTGTTGCAAAAAAAAGGACTAAATATATATTGCAAAAAAGGAGACGGGTGGGTAAAAAAAGGAAGCTTTTAATTTCTAACCGTCGTCTATTTTAAGTGATTTTAAACTTATCAAGTACACTACCTTGACTCAAAAACATAAGCCTACTTTGTTAACAGATCGAGCGCCATCATGGTGGAAAATTGACCTGATATCTACTCAATGTGTCGGCAAGGTGACAGTCAAGAGCATTGATTATCCTGATGGTGAGTTGATTTTCCAACTGTATTGACGGGAGATGACAAAATACAACTTGGGAAACAAAAACCAAGGAGGCCTTGGTGAAGCACCCTTTGTAAAGAATTTTCATTACATTCTGTAAACAGATTTCGGAATTCAATTTAGTGATCTGTCAATTTAGTCAACCGTTATTTCTTTACACAATTTCATAAATTCTTGCTGATAGTGTTACTCATTTTCTTTAATTTTTCGTAATAAGTAAATATAAGACAAGGGTTTGAGGATGCTGTTGTTCGAGCTGGTATGAGCAGTGTGCCTACCGAGAACACAATGTGTGGAAGTCCAGTTACCAGATACCAAGCCGCAGCCAATAACTGGATGGAGTTTGACTGCAATCCACCTGATGGACTGATTGCTCGATACGTCACCGTCGATAATCCACAAACAAGGTTCCTTTTCCTGTGTGAAGTCTTAGTGTTTCCATGCAGGCCTATCCTTCCAGCAGGTAATTTATGTAATAAAAAGCTGGGAAAACGTTTTATTTAAACAAAAAAAACAACAACCCAAATCATTACTTCGCAAGAATGACATTTCGTGGAAGCAAATAAACTATCAAGATCAATGGCAGTGGGCTAGTCTTTCATTAAAGATTGCTCTTATATTAAAACGTGAACCAACCGTCGCTAAGCCATTACCAAAAGTGATAAATGGCGCCATTAGTGGAGTCGAGGTAGTGATGTCTTTTGATCGCAATGAAGATGTCAACTATATATGTTTCTGTAATCGCTACTGCTCATCTGTCCAGATGCGACAACTCCTATTATGAAACTCGATTCAATTCAACATCTTAGCCGAACAATCGTTTTTTTTTTATTTGGGTCTGAATAAGTTTCCAACAGCATATTACAAACACAATTTTCAATTCTCAGTGGACTTTACTTTCGTCGCTGATCCTGCTCTCGTCAACTCGACTAGAGGCAACGATGTCGTCCTGACAGTGTACAAAGGTCCCGATGACATACCTGCTCGTGTCACATTTGGCCGTCAGTTGGCAACAGGTGGAACGGATGGACTTCCTCCCGGAGCAACCGAAGAAGACGATCCGTCTTTGGGATGTGAAGCGATATCTTTACGGTTACCTGCGTCTGATGGGATTAACAGAGTTGGTGTCTTCTACTTTGAAGGAAGTAGAGGAAGCACCAGCACCAGGATTCAGATCGTAATGCTGCCAAAGGGTGGTAAGATAACATTCCTGTTCGATTGAGATCACAGTCCATTTTACTCTTGGAATAGACAGCAAGAGCAAAACAAGTTGAAGAACACCGCATGACCTATTTTTTTTTGGCAAAACATTCTCCACTTTAGAATTTATAACCGGTTTTAATTCCGATATCTAGTTATGCAGAGGTTGTACAAAAAACTCCTGAGCAAGACAATTTTAAATATTAGTGGTAGATCCGACAAGACCGACAATGGACTGGTTGAAATAGGAGGACAAAAATAAAATACCTTTCCAACACTCAATTAAAGGGAGGGTAACAAAGGCACTGTAAAATATGCTGCAGGTTGTCTCTATTTATTTTGCACTCAGATAATAATGTTCATATACGTCCAGTTCAGCGAACGCAGATAACAAATGTCGGAGACTCAGTTCGACTGGAGATGCAAAATGTGAATACACCAAACACCAACTACAGATGGCGGCATGATGGAGGTGACGTCATCACATCTTGGAATGACCAGCTCAGTGTGTCTATTGATGATGTTGCTGTGAGTGATGGAGGAGTCTACAGCTGCTTCGTATCTGGCCAGGAGGATCAACAACTGCATGGCATCATGAAGCTCATTGTGCGAGGTATGATCATATAAGATACTAGCGCAGACGTTGATAATTTATGTGCAAACATGAACTTTACATTAATTTTGTACTTTTCATTTTGCAATTGGATTGGATACATATCAGGTTGTTCTGAGGGCATGTGGGGTCCACCGTCGTGTCAAAACACCTGTCGTCGATGTTATAATGGAGGTGTATGTGATGAGAAGACGGGACGTTGTATCTGCGCTCCGGGGTTCAGTGGACAACATTGTCAGTACGGTAAGGGATAAGGCTTCCCATACTGTACCTTTCATTACACGCATATCGAAGTGACACAATGTAACATATCAACATTCAGGCTGAGACAAACAAAAAAAATAAACGCGTATCGGATCACAAAAAAGGTAAGTGTTCTTTCAGCAAAACGAAAACAATTTACATGCTTCCCTATGTGAAATGTTTTGTGATCTGTGTTCAGAAGTTTAAAACGTTGTTTGTGTTTTTAAAATTCCGTAACTTGAAAAGTAGTCGCTTATCCTAGATTTTGAAAGTGATACATGCAGAACTTCACCGAAAAAAAAGGTCGCGACATTTGGGTTTCGGTTTTTTAACTCAGCCTGCAGTTCACGAGATTTGTTTAATGAAGGTATTCTTCCTTTATTCTATGTTCTACAGTTAATGGCCGTAATGTCTTTGGCCAGAACGCTGGTCATCATTGCTCCGATACCACCGATCCAAACGACGACGCTTGCCGGGGTCGTTTGTTTTGTCTTCCTGATCCTTACGGATGCTCGTGTGCTGCAGGATTCACTGGACTAGACTGCATGCAAGGTGATTCAAAATATTTCTCATTCACAATGCTGATTTCATACTTTTTTATGGCTTGGAAATGATACCTCTTGAGCTATTCACATACACACAGCATGCTTATCACTTGACTCTATAAGACTCGTGCCTTTAGAAAAGCCTTAAAATCAACACCCCTTTCACTCAATTATTAAAAAAGGAGTTGTTTCCATTATTTTGCAATACTGTAGACATTGCTTCGTTTTGTATATTCCTACTCGAACCGTTTCTCATTGGCAGAGTGTCCTGAGGGGAAGTATGGAGCTGACTGTAAGCAGACATGCTACTGTGCACCTGGGGACACCTGCAGTAAGGATACAGGAGAATGCAGCAATGATATCTGTAACCCGACATACTACGGGATCAACTGCCAGTGTTCAGGTAAAAAGGTTACACTTGCCCCCATGTATTACACTTGACAACTATCAGTCATGTAAAAGACCTTTTGTGTCCTGAGAAATAACTTGGGCTCACATGTTAGAGTTTTACGAAATTCTTTCACTTCGGTTTGTTTCAGATCAGGAAATCTATCTACACGAAGTGTCGAAAACTGCCAGACAACGTAACCTGACCTTTTTTTGGAGTCAGCCTCCTTGTGGCTTAAAAGGTGGAGCCATCACTGGATACTCGTACAAACTCATAGATTTGGGTTCTGGAGAATTGAGATCATCAAACACAACACAGAAAAATGTGACGATAGACAGCTTGGCACCATACACCGAGTACGCCTTTCAGGTCGCCGCCATTACCAACGCGGGAACAGGGGTGTACAGTGAACGTGTCACTGTAATGACAACAGAAGCAGGTAAGTCTCTCGAAAAAGAGCCTCATCCAACTCGGATAATCATCGCAGTCAGATATTTTCTGCATTCACTTCAGTTAAGAATCACGGCTGTGAATGGTCAAATCCATCCAACATTACGTTGTACGTAAACAATATTTTAAAGTACGCTTTTCGTCTCTTCAATTTGCAGAGCCAACAGCCCCTTTGAATGTCAGCATTGCGACCGTTGACAATCAATATCTCGCGGTTGCATGGGCGGAGCCCGATCCTCCACAAGGCCAAGGGATCATCACAAACTACGATGTGGCCTATTGGGTCGTGGGAAATGAATCATCGAGAGTTGATGTGTTCAATCTCAGCACAACCATACTGTCTTATCAACTACCCGAGCTTGTTGTTAATGTTACCTACTTCATGCAGGTAATTAAAAACACCATTCTGTCCGGTGTAGTATCGGGCATCGGCAAACCCTGAACGATGAAAATTCCTTCTCTTAACAATGAAAAGACACTTTGTATTATTCAGGTGTTGAAGAAGATACTTCCTATATCAGTGTTACTCACTTCATGAATGTTCTGTCTTAGGTGCGAGCCAAGACATCAGTGGGCGCTGGCCCATGGAGCGAAGTCATCAATAAGACTGTAGTAGGAGGTAAGAATTAATTCTCATATCTCATGCGATATACGTATCCAACCAAAGACAGTGTTTGTTATCAAGAATTAACTGGCGCATGTCCCAGTAATTTTTGTTTCCAGATGCAATTTTGAACGGGGCTTGTTAAGAAAAAAGAAGGAAATTACCTTGAGTTTGATCTAAGCTGCAAATTGTGGAATAAGACTATTAAGCTTGATGTTGGTGTTGTCTTATAAGTCAATGTCTCTTCTCTTTCAGTTCCTGGGCCTGTGCAGAACCTTCAATGGACAGAAAGATCTGAAACATCCCTGACCATCGCTTGGAAGCAGCCGCTAAACCCCATGGGACCACGCACATATTATGTTGTATGTACAAGAATCAGTCCATTCCCCAAGTTATGAGATTAAACTTTTGGGAATATTGCTGAATAATCAAACAATGCAATCAAAATATAAAGATATCTTTTGGCTAATTTTCCTTGGAGGGACACGACATGGAAAATTGTTAACTTTAAGTTATCAAACTATTGGAAAGTACAAAGGCAATTCACAATATGCCTTCAGATCCTTGACATACATATTTTGGTTCAATTAAATGACATCTTTAGGTGAAGATTTTGAACTTTTGAGAATCTTGCTGAATAATCAAACAATGCACTTGATGCAAACATAATCTATTAAGGTATTTTGGCCTATTTTTCTTGGAGGGGGACTCGTGATAGCAAATTTTAAGATATCATGCTAATAGAATATACCTTCAGAGCCTTGCTTCTTAAAGGGGAATATTATGACATCGAATTATTAGTTTAGTTACATGTCATCTTTATAGGTAAAGATCCGGGCCGTAGAGAAACCATATAAACCTGGATTTACTGCAGAAGATAGATACACCGAAAACGAAGTTGATATTTCACCATATACCAAAGCGAATCTTCAACCGGGCACCAAATATGAATTCAATGTTTCAGCAAGGAATGAAAGATTTGTAGGATCGCCTTCAGTCTTAGAAGTCTACACAAAACCACTTTCAGGTGATGTATTGTTTCACAAGAATTATATCGCTAGTTAAAGGACAAGAAAACATGTATGTAGTTCTCTTTTTTTATGCCACTCTATAAACTCAGACTCATAGAAAGTATGAGTAGTACCACACTAACCGAAAATCAAAAGGCTTACTCAACAGATCGATTTTATAGTCATGATTTCAGTAGTTATATTAACTTATTCATCAATACAAGGGACTTAAAATAAGGCTTTATATCATTCTGAATGATATGAGAAACAAAATGTAATTCATTGAACAGCAGAAACCACTTACGTATTTTTCAATGTTCAAATGAATATATATAACTATACATGTTGTCAACCTAGGACATTATGTTTACTTTGGAAGTGTTTTATTCCATTTACATACCAATATTTTCACTCTGAAGACTTACTTTTCCCCTTTAATTCCCTTCAAATCAACGACAGATCCACCAGCACCAAGGACACCGATGACGTACGACAACGAGGCGACAGAGACGACGGTGACAATTGGCCTACGAGCCGTGATCCCGGAAGATGACACGTTTGTCGAGTAAGATTGTTCTCACCGTTAGATTGCTTTGCTTACTACACATCGTGGATCCTGATTATTAAATTTCAAAATATTTTTTTTTTATAGATCATATATCGTACATGTTAAAAAGTCCAACTCCTCATCAGTGAAGAAAAGGAAGGCTCTGATTCCAAACCATTTCAAGGACTCTGCAGATGATTACATTGCAGCAGAAATGACTAACGACAGCGTTCCTGACAAGTTCACAGTCGGTGATAAGGAGGTGTATGGAGGCTACTACAATGCACCGCTGCAAACAGGCGTTGTCTACAACATCAGTGTGGGCTCAGTCAGCAAGGGAAACGAGACGGTACAAAAAAACCAATTTTGCTAAGGCCAAAAAAAAAAAATACTTGGTCTCTGGTCAGACCAAAGTTCCGGAATTGACACGGCGATGCGGCTTTTTTTTTTTTTCCAAGCTTGGATTGTACAGACAAGGTGGGGGTACTATTTTGCTTTTTTGGTGTCTCCATGTACATTGGTGTCCTCCATAATTTGCCTTGGTGCTTTCGATCGTTTGCCTTGATGCAATTTCTCAGTCCTTGGTGCTCTTTGGTAAAACATATTGAGGAGGTGCGGAAATAGAGGGCGCTGTTGGAGCTACCGCGGAACATTTTGGAGAAAAAAAAGATCGACGCGCATGATTAAAATCGACGCGTGCGCTGACCAGAGACCGATTTATTATTTTTTTTTGGCCTAACAGACCTTTTTTTTAATCCAAATCATCTTCCCATGTTTGTACGTGAATTGTAAACATTTCCCATCATGACAAGATTAAGAAAAATCTCAATCTGCTTTGGCCCCTTAAAACGACAAGCGCATTTGTCTCTTGTTAAAACAGTCAGCGGTGTTCACTTTGTGTTGAAAATGTTTTCACATTTTTTTAAATGCAGGAAGCCTCCGTGACTTTTTCGGATCCCATAAATGTAAAAACTGCACAAGGTAAATTTGAAGGACTGCTTATATTGGGGTCGGCTTGCTTGTTCGAGTCTGATGTATATCTTGTCGGCGAAGAGCAAAATTCATTATAAGATTTACATCTTCCCAACTTACAATTCCATCTTTAATGTTGGGTTGTAGTACGCACTGCTACATTAGACTTGAACCGGCTAGCCGACAACGGCAAACTCAATGGTATGACGTCTGCAGTAAGAACCAGGAGGTTTTGGACTCGAGTCCCACAACCTCCAATTACTCGATCTCTCAAGCCCTTGGCGAAGAGCTAAACCCAATATAAGACCTCCTAAAGACTTGTTTTAAATTATTCATTACTATTATTATAATTATCATAAATATTTATTTAGTTATTTCTGGTAATGTAACCAAGGATTCATCAAAAGAGCCCTTGGCACTGTTGCTCACAAGCCCGAAGAAATCAACCTGTAGAGAAGAGACAGTGAGAAGAAATGACAGTTTTAGAGTTGGGAGGAAAAGCCCAGAAGAATATTTGGGGAAAACCCACGCAATCAAGTTGGGACTGAAAACCCAATCCACATGTCACCAGGCCAGGAAACGAACCTGGGTCACAAGCGAGGGAAGAACCGCGACGCAAAGCTGACTCCATGACCAACTGATTCGTGCAGAAAGTCCCACATCCTACAAAACAGAAATCACACAATTACAATGCGAATACACGATATATGCTATGTAAAAAAAAAATATGAAGGCGAACAATAAACATACATTGTCATGTATGAATATAGTCTCTATCAGTGACTCTACCTGCATGACAATGTTCTTATGCGTTTTCCACTTCTTTACGCGTTGTTCCTTAGTACTTCTCTTGATATTCAAAATCTTCAAATCCGCTCCTTCTGTATTATATCATTGATCACTATTGGAATAACAGGGGGCTAATGTGAGATTCTTGAACCGCTCAGTGTCACAGCTAGGTTTTCGTGAACTTTACTATAATGTGTGCATGTTTTATATTTTTTGAAAACATTGTGTATTGTATAGGCAACTAATAATAAGGGTACTTTTATCTGTAACAAGCACCCAACCCCGATGCAGAGAACGATAACCTAACATTTATAGTTCTCGGAGTACTGTTGGCCATCACTGTTGTTGTCATCATCGGCTGTGTGGTGTGGAGGAAACGACACCAAGACCCTGCTCCGACTACACCGAGGTCTAACGTCACCGAAGAACATGTAAGTCTTTAGTCTGATAGCCTGTTTATGATTTTTGGTAGTCATTTTGGTAGGGAGAAAAATACACTGATATCGCTTCATAATTTATTAAAAACAAAAACAAAGCTAATCTTCGAAAGGTAGACAGTCGCGACTTATTGTATTCTTGGTGTGGAATAGCGCTTCACTTACTACACTCAACCAACAAAGAAAGTCCCCCCCCCCAATACTTTTTGCCTGAACCACAACTTGCACGTATACAAAAGGGCTGCTGTTTTCGGTATCGTTTGTCATAAATTGCATAAATTCGTACACATTATCACTGTTTTGGGCCAATAGAGAGTACGGCTGGATTGTTAAGGGATTTCTGTACTGCTTAGTTGTTGTTTGAGCGAGAGGTGCTCGTTAGCTTTTGAGTTAGACAAAAAAGTATTGGAAGTGAAAAACTTTCTTTTTTGGTTGAGTATATTTACTTGTTAATTTTTTTTGACCTGGGCATAACAGGAGCTTTCTGTTGTGAGATGTCCTAGCATGCAAGGCATTGAATCACCGATTGCTGAAAGCAGCATCTACGAAAACGTGGGTTTACCAGCCTGGGCCAAGGACTGGAAATCCAATGGCGGAATCTCACGATTGAGGATAAGGTTCTTGGCAAGGGAAACTTTGGAGAAGTGAGAGCAGGTCGTCTCAAGATCAGAGGAGGATTAGCTAAGGTAGCAATCAAAACTCTCAAAGGTAAGAGAATAATTGATTTCGGTCGCATGCCGATAACATCATCCACTGACGTGGTGAATTTTGTAACCATGAATTGTTTTGATCCTGTCGTATTTTATTTGAGAAACATGTTTCGTTGGATTGACACACAGGAGCGACAACGACTGCTTCCGAGGACTTCCTGGTCGAGTTCAAGACAATGGCTCGAATCGAGCCACACCCGAACGTCGTTGGTCTAATGGGCGCGTGTATGCACGAAGGTACAACTTTTAATTGTATCTTTGGGAGACCCGTTATCGGGTTTTTTTGGGGCCCTTTTTTGCCCGAGACACCAGACAATAGGAAGACATTTTTCCCAAATGTCACATCCCCGTTTAGAGGCAAAATGTTGATGTCGCAATTAGGTTATATGTGTTGATTGTTGTCTATTACTTCAGTTCCTTAAAGTCTTTGAAAAACGATAAGGAAACATTTTGTTTGAACACATTGTGTGCACAACCCGATGGGAATGTCCCACTACGCGGTACTCGGATATTATACCAGTACATAATTATTTGATAATGATTCTTGGAGCTCAGGTGGGAAAAATCCTTTTGAGGCCTTCATTTCAAAAGTATAAATGGAATCTTGCACGCAGGGAATTTGATGGACTCTCCAATTTTTAGAAGTGTGACCAGCGATTCCTTTTTTTTTATTCCAGCCGTTTTGTACGTCGCTCTGGAATATCTCCCCAACGGCAACCTGCGTGACTACCTGAGGAGTACTCGCCCCAAGCAGCAGGGGCCAATGGAGTCGGATGATGGTGCATCACCGCTGACTTCCTCCAACTTACTGACATTCGGCATAGATATAGCCAGAGGAATGGATCACCTCTCTGACACTGGGGTACGGACCTGCAATCGAATCTAAATACGCCCCTACATACTATATAGTGTCTAGCCTATAGATGAAAAATATCATATAGGCTCCGTGGCCCAGTGGCTACGCACGTGTTCCACACATGTGTGGTGTAACAGGAGTTCAAATCTCGACGTTGTGTTCTTGAGCAAGATATTTTACTTCATCTTCCTTTGTCAACCTATAAGACTATCAATGGCCCCTGTGACGGTACAACAGATTGCGGAAATCTGTAACTGTCGCGTACAACTGATCTGCTGGCTTGAGCCGTGAAGAGCGATTGGGAGATTATTACTGTATTAATAAATGTTGTTTGTTTTTTTATAGATAATTCACCGTGACTTGGCTGCGAGAAACATACTTCTTGGGGAAGACTTGACTGCCAAGATTTCTGATTTCGGACTATCACGGGGAGAGGACACTTACGTTCAGAAATCGCAGGTAAAAGTGTCTTTTTCTCAATTCTGAATACTGTCACTGTCTGTAGAAAAATAATGAATTGCACAGGTGCAGATTTTAAACAGGTGAAATGTCTACACTGATCTAAGTGTGACATTCATTCTTAAACACAGTTTCCAAAAGCACTTGCAAAGCACCGAAACCAAGCAATAAATACTGCACAAGTGAGTGGAGTATGAGATTTTATGTGTCAATCGTGACAATGTATGAATCTCAATGCAGATTTTAATGTAATTCTTCGTGTGTTTATGATATTCTTTTTTTTGTAACTGTACTGTCTTAGACTCGTGTTCCTTTCCGTTGGATGGCCATCGAGTCTTTGACCCGTCGGGTGTACAAGTCTAAGAGTGATGTGTAAGTATCATCAAAACAATATACGACTTTCAGATCATTAGACATCCCAGAAAATTCTAAGTAAATTTATAAATTTTCCTTTCAAATAAGAATTATAAGTCGTTTTTTATGCCTGAGATATTTATTGTTGGTGATCTTTTTCAAGGTGGTCATTCGGGATCGTACTGTGGGAGATAGCAACATTCGGTTAGTAAGTTTAATCAGTTATAATCATTTCAAATATTTATATTCCAGGAGGGAATATGAGAAGTCGTAAGCAAAACTAAGCTGGCTTTGTGATAATTTCGCAATTGAGTATTAGGCCTATTTGGAGGCATTTCAAGCCATCAGAAAAATCCGTGACAACATTTTCAAACGTTAATTTTTCATTTGACCTTCACTTTCCGTAGTTTCCAATCTTGTCATCCTTATCCTACTGATATTTCTATAGTTTCATTCAATAAATAAGATGACGACAACCAGTAGAGTTCTAATACAGGAATTATGATATAGAATATTAAAGATGTTCTTGTTTGACATATGTGTTTTGTATTAATTTGTTATTGTAGGTGCGACGCCCTATCCGGGAATACAGAACAATTTGTTGGCCGAACGATTGCAGGAAGGCTACCGAATGCCCAAGCCGGAAAACTGTGCCGATGAAATGTAATTAAGCAGTTTAATCCTTTGACACTTTTGCACAACCTTTCCTAGGGGGACAAGATACATTATATTTAACTCACGAACTCAGATCTCGATGTCTCTTGAAGTCTTTTCAAACTACAGCAGAACAAAATCAGGCCAACTTAAGTTTGGAGTAGCACAAAGAATGATAGTGGTTTTAAATATAATGACGCTAAATGCTGTGGCAAACTAGACGGATATTGTAGTTCTTTAGTAAAACAAATTTACTTGCTAAACCCGGATTATGTAAAGGAAATACAATGGTGGGTAAAAAGGAACAAAAGATTACATCTTTCGCCACCGCATCTCCACAAAATCTAGCTCCAATACGCTTTATTGCGCTATTAATTTCTCTAGCTACGATCTGATGATGAAGTGTTGGCAACCACACCCCAGCCAACGCCCAAGCTTCAAAGACATCAAGGTGACGCTGGAGAAAATGAACGATCCATCAGATGAGAGCGTAGGTGTACACCGTGTTTGTTCCTAAAAAGCTTCTTCTTTTTTTCCTCGTTTTTTTCACAAATGTTTATTAAAACATCTTATAGAGGTGTATGATTTTTTGGCTGTTGAGTTTTGCTTCCTTTTATGAGGGTTATTATACTCGTTTCACAAAATCGTGGCTCAAGAAATAAATCAAATTAGGTATTTATTACAATTATTTTTATATTTTAAATGACAAATCTGCAAGTTATAAAAATCCACATTTCGTTAACTTTTCAGATCTACATGACAATTCATTTCTACGAGAATCACATGATCAAGCCAGAGTTTGACGACAACTAGCAAAACGGTCCAAGACTGAAGAAGAAGCATCTTAAAGAGAAAAGGACCTTTTGAGATTTCTGGGAGATGCGACTCAAATACCACAGAGTAATTATTCTGATTTTTGTCTTTTCGGGAGGCATTTTGTAATTGACACAATTGATTGCACTTGGTACCTTTGTTCATATATTAAAGGGACACTTGGTCCTGGAACAGCCCAATTGGGCTACAAAACGCGCTTTGAACGAGATGATGTTAATCGGAAGTAACATTTAAAAGTAGGATATAAACATCCACACAACTGTCCTTTCAAAACTGTTTTTTTTTGTGTTATTCCTGTATTATGTGGGCGAGAACGAATTTCGGGGTCCACTTTTGCGACCTCATGATAAAATTCGAGCTGTTTGGATGCTAGTTGTGATTTTATTCGTAAAGTATTAGCCTTCTGCAGACGTTGAAGAAACCACTTTTTTGCATCGGTGATTGGTCACCGTTGTTCCCGAGACACACAACGTTTTTCGTATCGTAACCTGAGAACGACACGAAAAACGTATTCGTACTCCGTCAAGTCCGATGTAAACAGGCGGGGTTTTTTTTCGTCTTTTCTCGGGAACGGTAAGACATTAGGTTGGTTTCCGTTCAACCAGATGTTTGAAATCAAGACTTACTTATATTTCATTTGATCGTGTATATGTTTTTTTTTTTACTGTCATTAGATAAAACACATATACCACACAATGTGACATTAATGTTTATAACACGTGCCGTAGTGATTTTGCATATACATGTAATGTTAATGGATTGTAAAGCTTTTCTTTTTATTCAGATATAGATACACTATGTGCTGAACCTTGTTAGCCATGGTACATATATTATTCTCGAATGTGGACTTTTCATAATTCGGGTCATATTAAAGAAATATTGTCGGCTTACAATAAACGTATACCCAGATAAACATGTCCCACATGTCATCCACGTATAAGTAAATATATAAGTATAAGTATAAGTAAATGTATTAATCAGTATCATGAACTGTTGATAGCAACTGCAATATAACAATTCAATCGTGAAAGATTGGGTAAGTTAGAAATTATATACACCGTAACTGAGCTTACTACACAGTTTTGTTTACCACACAGCACATTCTAAGCTAAATGTGACGATACATTATTTGAGATTTGTTAGTTAATTGTTTCAGCAGAGACGCTAAATACAGTATCATGAACTGTTGATAACAAATGCAATGTAACAATTCAATCGTAAAAGATTTGGTAAGTTATATACACTGTAACTGAGCTTACTACACAGTTTTGTTTACTACACAGCACATTCTAAGCTAATTGTGACGATACGTTATTTCAGATTTGTTAGTTAATTGTTTCAGCAGAGACGCTAAAATACAGGGAAAGAATAAACAATGTCAGCGTGCATTTATTGATTTATGAACGATGTTCCATAGCCATCAGATAACAATGATAAGGCACCACCCATTTCCTTTGAGACCCATAGGTACTTAAGTCTGTCACGAGCCAAAATTGTTCTTCAGGCCGGTGTTTATCTCCGGTTTCAGTGGCATGAAACGACTGAGAATATTTTATATTTTATTCCCCCTGGATGGGATGCCAGTCCATCGCAGGTTACCCCCAGCTATTGAAGGTACCCATGATACTCCTGGGTGGAGAGGCAAGAGGGGGTGATCTGGTTTGCTCAGGGACACCACATATGGCTAGCAGACCCTGTAATCATGATTCACAAGCCTATAAGCACAAGGCCACACTCTCCCTTAGTATGATTTCATTAAGTATCCGAAGTCCAGAGAAGATGTCTTAGTCGAAGAAAAGCACAAAAGAAAAGCAGCAGCATGAACTGTTTTCCCCACATTCAGCTTCTGGGGAGGCGCTTTGTAATTGACCCAATTGCTGTGCACTATAGATACCTGTTATGTGTCATATTAAAATGTGTTCTAAAATACTTGAAAACAAGACTTATTTTTATTTCTTTGATCGTGTATATGTATATTTCTTTTTACTGACATTGGATAAAAACGGAAATGACGTTAATTTTTATAGCACACGCCGTAGTGATTTTGTTAGCTATTTTAGCTGTATAATAGATTGATTATGGATGGTAAAGCTGTTGGATGCAGTAAACAATTGCTTGAAATGTGATAGGAATATTTTGTTATACCTTTAAACAAAAATAACAATTGTATGCGTTTATATGCTTTAAACAATGTTATATTTCTTAAAACTGCTTGGGTTTGCTATTTTTAGATATAGATATGAAACTTTCTGATGTACCTTGTTAGCCATGATACAAAATTATTCTCGAGTGCAGAATCTTTTCATGAATTGGATCATTTCAAAGAATTATTGTCTGCTTACGATAAACGTAAACGTATACTCAGATATACATATATTTCACGTATTATCCATGAAGTATCACTAAATGTATTAATCAGTATCATGAACTGTTAAGAATAATTTTAATATAACAGTTCAGTGATGTGAAAGATTGGGTAAGATAGAAATTATATACACAGTAACCGAGCTTTCAAAATTCTGAGCTTTCTGACTATACATTTATTTTAGATGTGTTGTTGTTTCAGCAGAGACGCTACAATACAGGGAAAGAACTAACTATGTCAGTGTCTTTGTATTGATTTAAAAATGTATGATCTTCCATAGCCATGAGATAGAATTGATAAGGTACCACCCATTCCATGGGGCCTAAGTAGCACATGTACTGAAGTCTGTCACGAGTCAATATGTCCCATCTTCATTAGGCCGGCGTTTATCTCCGGATTCCTTGGCATGAAACGACGAAGAATATTTCTATTCCCCCTGGTTGGGACACTTGCCCATCGCAGGTTACCCCTAGCTATTGCATGTACCCATGATACTCCTGGGTGGAGAGAGGCAAGAGGGGTGGTCTGGTTTGCCCATGCAGGGACACCACATAATGGCCAGCAGACCCTGTAATCATGATCCACAAGCCTATAAGCACAAGGCCACACTCTCCCTTAATATGATTTCATTTAGTATCCGAAGTCCAGAGACGATTTTTTAGTCAAGAAAACCCAAAAAGCAGAAGCAGGAACTGGGTTTTTTTCTACATTCAGCTTCTGCATGTAAAAACATGCGCAGTGCAACAAAAGGTTGAACTTTTGACACAGAACCCTGCTGTACATATTAATATACACACTTCTATTGACACAAAAGCAGTCGAAAAGGGACCAATGAACTGCGCGAAGCAGGCATTTTGTTCACCCGATGGTCCAATAACTCCAAACTAAGTGTGTATATTTATACACTCCGCACGTATTCAAGGCGCCATTTGGTTTGTGCGCATGCGCGAAATATTAACGCTAAAACGTGAACTTGTGTTTTCGTGTGTGAATGTTTTCATTCACAAATTGTGACAAATATACACAGGGGAGGCGCTCTTCATTACGCTACAATCTGCAACGTTCGCGCGACGTGTAAATGGCACTCTGGGGGAAAAAAATCGGCGCTCGTCATTAAAAGGGCACTCCTGATAAAGAGGCACTCGTGAGAAAATATTGCGCGGGGGGGGGGGATATTCCCATATCCCCTATACGCAAGGAGAATTTAATACTTATTCATTAAATGAAATGTTGGGAATTTTTTCGAATATTTTTAGCGTGAACATTTAAAAATATTGTAAACTCAATGAAAATCTACGGATGTAAAAAGATTTCATTGTGAATTTTCAGTGATTCATCAGGAAAAAAACACCTGTGGATTTTACCTCATTTTGCCAAAGATATCTTTTCCCAAATAACAAGGTACAAGGGTATTTGTCGTCGATGAACCATTCAACCCTGTAGTCTGGGATTCAACTGGGCGATTTCAGCAGATTTTGTGAAGGGTTGCCTACTAGTAGTGCATCGCAGTATGATGTACTCCTTAGTAAGTATTTTTTGATAAAATTGTTCAAGCAGTGAATGCGTAAATATTTGCCGTTTCGATATAAGTCATTGATTCCTATATACTTTCTGTGTCCAGCAGATGCACGCGATAAAACACAATTGCTTGTAATTCTCCTTACTAGCTGCAAATTCCAGACTTACCTTTTGTAATCGGTGCCACATTTTCATTGTCTTGCAGGATCACTGTGCAATGTGCTGCGATGTATTCCAGGCTATCTTGGACTCGTCCATTGTCTACAAAAACCTGTACAAAATGTATATCTGTATATTAGTATAATTTAAAAGTTCCAGTGTTCGTCGGGTTTCCGATGATTGGACATGTATGATACATTGTCATGTTTTCCACCTATAGTCAAAAGTTTGTCGCAGGGGGTTCGGGTGCAACGATCCAAAGAAATGTCCACCCTGAAAAACATCGACATTTTTAGAGATGGTGATGGTGTTTTCATTTCTAAACAATACAGTATGTTTGTAGTGCCGTTTACTTAATGCAATGTGGCGAAATTTGGGTTTACTTTTTTGTTACTGGATAAATGCTAGCAGTCCAGCAGGGATTTTGTTCTACAACTTTATGTCGGTGGCTTTGTTAAAGGATCGTCTTGCACATTGATTGTGTTTCAAATCGCATGTTATTTTTTTTGGGGGGGGGGGGGATTAGTATATTACAATTGTTTTGTAAGCAAGAACTAATTTCAAACCTTGAATTATTCCTAAGAGGTTCGACGGTGACTGTATTTAGACACCGCTACAGCATAAACAAATTGTTTTTATAACGCACATATTATATTTAAAGAACTTTAGATACATTAGACTTGTCCCATGTCTACCAATTTTTTTTACACAATCTCCTTCATTCTTTTTATGTATTATACAATCTTATATTTACACACATATTTCCGTGCATCAACCTTCTTCATTAACAAAAGCGCTGGCGTTAATCATACACTCTAAAATTCTTCTTCCCTTCTCAAAGCATTTAAAATGTCAATATTTTCCAGTGAATGTTTATATATAGAGAATTCAAGTACTATTGATTATTAAATTCCTATACATGTATAATGATCAGAGTGCTATAAAGGATATGTTTCTGTACTAGTTCGTCCTTTCATTTCATTATCAGTAATGAGAGGATTTATAAAATATTCATGTTATAGCTAGTTAGTGCACTATGATAGCAGTGGCGTAACCACCTGGGTGTGTGTGTGTGGGGGGGGGGGGGGAATATCGGGTATCCCCCACACCCAATATTTTCTCACGAGCCCCTTTAGCAGGAGTGCCCTTTCAATCACGAGCGCCGGGTTCTTTTCCCAGCCTTTCTACATCGTGCGAACGTTGCAAATTGTGCCATCAGGAAGAGCGCCACCTAATGCCTGACATTTCCCACGATCGGCCGCTTTGAACAGCGCCCCCATAGGAAAATACTGTCCTCCCCCCTTTCCCGCAGAGTCAACAGCCATCGCATACACGCACTGTCTAAATTTGGAAAAAGGCTTTCGCACTATCAACGCGACACAAAAACTTGACGTCATCAGTCAAATTGACTGAGCAGGCTATTCAATTGCCAAGGACATCGCATCATTGAAAGTTTATTCAACCAGGAAAAGGTGTCTAAAAAATAAAATATTACCTGCTATCATGGCATATGGCGTATGTGTAGTTCTATATGCTTATTTGCTCTGTGTTATAAAAAATCTCCTGAAATTTGCTGGGTTTTTTTCAGTAGCGAATCCCACGAAATGGCAACCTACTTCGTTTGGGGAATGTTTAGTTTGGGGGCAATCATAGACGTGCATGACTTTGGGTCCAAATTTGTCTACAGCTTTACCATGTGTCAAAGTATTTTGTTATCATTATAATACCTGGAAAATTACGATGAGAATGGATTTTTGGGTAGCCCTTGTGGTTCTTCTGTGGCGTAGTTCGTTTTCAAAAGTTACGGCTGACTCGAAGTTGCGAACATTGTGCTCTATTCGTCTTTAAAAACATTCTATGTCATAAATTTGCGATATTTGTTGAAGATAGTAATGCCTCATAAATGAAAAAAACCTGCGTTTCCAAGAAAGAGTTTACATTTGTTTTCCTTATTTGTGTGCCTGCTATTTGTTCAAAGGACATGGCTGTTTTGAATTTTTTTTTAATTATTTTTATTCGCACACGTTTTTGGTCACCAGTTGTCATTTCCTCACGCAGTTTTCAAAATAAACCATTTCCTCAACGCCATGTCCATCTGTTCTGCCTTGCGAGCTTACATTGTCACGCGAGCACTTTGAAGAAAATTTTGGTTTCATCGTCAGAAACAATGGAAATTTATCGCAGTGCATTGACTGTCTCAAACTGCAATACTTGTCACTGTTGGTGCTGTAGGAAATGGTAGTTCACAGTGTTGGAAGCAACAAGGCCACTGTACCGTGAAGTTCTCTGCCATATTTAAGTATTGTTAGGCTGATAGATCGGCCAGGGTTTTCAGCTAGAACAATAACCGATATTTAAAGATCATTGACAGGGGTCGGTCAGGCAATTCCCCTCTAGCGATTACTCATTCAAAAATCGCAAACCGAAACGCTTTCAATGCTCGGCACTAGCTATAGGTACATGTTCTCCGTGTGTGAAACTCGTACAGTAGATCAGATTTATTGCATATATATTTATTTCCGCATGCAGTAATCATGGCGGCCTGTTCGCTACGATGGTGTCGTGTCTGGGTGTGGTTACTTCTGATTGTTGTGAACACAGGTAATTGAAGTGTATTATTGATTAAAGATAGTTTTTCGTTCCCGTTCATTCCACCACAATTCAGTGATGGAATTATTTTTAACTTTGCGAAATAAAACATATGGAAAAATATATCAATTCAATTCAATTCAAGGGTTTTACTATCAATTCATTGCAGCCCAAAGGCTGAATTGTGAATGATTTACAATAACTTTTTTAAGTACAAATATAACTAAACATTTAAATTACTTGAAAAGTAAATCGTCATAACAAATTAATCAGGACGTGATACATTTGGTTTGAATTATTGATTTCCAAGCGACTTGCAGATGTTTGGCATGTTGATGCGAATTTATCTCATTCTCAATCATTATTTTATCCCAGTGATTGTATTCATGTATTTTCATATCGTTACCAGGTTGTATTGTTACCGGATATTTTTTTTGGTTAGTGGAAATATTCTTGTTGTTTGTTTGTTTGTTTTGGGTTTTTTTTTTAGCTTTTAGATATAATCATACTGTTTACCAAATATTAACCTCTCCAAGCACATTAATCCTGAGAAAATCGAAACTCAATAAGGTTAAATTTTACAGTGATAACAAAAACAGTACCACAACGTGGGTGGATTTCATTTTGGAATTTTGAAATTTGCAAGCTTAAACCTGCGCAGACATTCTATTTTATGATAAGTTGGCAAGAAGTTTCTGATCTCATAAAAAGATTGATCCCGAAGTTAAAAGACATTTTAAAAGAGTTTACACATCGGCGTTTATCGGGGTGATATCACCCTCCCTTTTTGACGCGGGGATGTGCAGTTGGATCATCCCCCCTCCTCCGCCCAGAACTGTGTGGCAATAAACAATAGACACAAATTTTGAGGTAATCTTGTTACTTTCCAACCGTCCAAATGTAGTAAATAGTTCTGAAAAGCAAGAACGCTACAAGAGCTTCGAACGCACCGTTTCACATTAGATGTACATTTGTATCATGAACCTCTTCCGTTTCAAATTTCCTAGGCCGAGTAATTTTATGATTTTCGGTCATCCCCAATCCCCTTCCCCTCCCGGGCCCACTCGCCGATATGGGTTTACGCCACTTGGTTTTAACCCAGAGATATTCAGCAAAGACGTACAGAACTCTTTAGGCTACATAATGTAGACAAGCATTCATTTTATACAGATTTTCGCTTGATATTTGACGATAAGATAAACATTCGAGCAAAGAATGGGAGATATCATCTCCAATCTTTTTCTTATCTTACTTTATTAAACTATTTAATTCCAAAACCTTTAACACGGAAGCCACACAAATGTACTCAAATAATAATTTTTAACAAGCCTGTTCAAACTACGAAACTAAGAAACTATCGAATATTTTACTGATGTTGCTTTACATTTGTTAAGACTTGTTGCTTTAAGCAACGGCCATGGAAACCGTAATATGCGAACATATTTTGCCAAAAAAACTTTCCCTTTTGTATTTAAACTGAAGCAGTGTCCCTGGATGTGCGATGGAAACCTGCCGAACAGAGCTCAACTGCTCTGGAGGAAAACGGCCTTAGTTTTGAGGCAGGGAAGGCTGTGGATGGAAACATTACTATATTTTCTAAAACAGGTGAGATGATCGCTTCACATTGTAGACAAGCAATGTTGTGGTCGGGTCCATCACAGGTCCGTTCAAAAGTAACTCGCAAGTACAGTAAGAAGTTACAGAGACCAAAGCGAAAGCAAAGGGGTGTTACAGTTCAAAGCTTGTGACTTGACTTTAGACTGGGAAAAGTGTGATTGACTTCTGAGAACCAAATTGTGATGGGCTTGACGATACGACAGCACTCCATCCACCATGTCGTTTCTATGTTCTTTTATTCAATCATTCATTTCTTTTTAGTTTCTCAAGTCTTGGCGCGGGCCCGAGGGCCAGCATTCCAAGAGACGATTCCTTTAACAACAATTTATAATAAAAAATAGAAAACCTTTAAATTCTACATAAATACAAAAAAATAATTAAGTTTTTTTCCCTTGTGGTATGCCCCGCTAGCTGCCTACCCCAATGCCCGGAACTGGTAGGTTGATGGCAAATGAAAGTAGTACCTGGGTGACTCGTGTATAATCTCTGTTTTATATCTGTATAGGCCCAGAGGACAATCCGTGGTGGAGATTGGACCTGGAGGCAGTCTACTGCTTGAGGACAATTACGATCACCCACAGAATTGGCTTATCGGGTAATTGTGGAATTATTACTGTCATGCTTGTCAGATGCTCTGCTAGAACGTCAAATGCTAGATCTGATCAGAAGACAACCGTGACCAAGCAACTGGCGTCTTTTATGATTTTGTTGGCTGATCACGTATCGTGTTGTTTTTTTCCACCTAGTCTTTCTAAGTAATTATGTATCATCCAATAGCACATCGCAATGTACTTTTAATAAACGCATTTCATTAGGGGGTAATACATTTCAGAGCAAATACATTACAGTGAAGTCTCGATAAGTCAAACTCTGATAATTCTAATGTCAAACAAAGACTATATTCCTTTTAGTAGTATAACAATGATATAAATCAATGATATAAATTAGGTTTTAGCCTTCACCGACATATAATTACTGTAAAGTCGGTGTGTTACCTCCAGAGTGAAAGTTGGAAAAATCACTCGGGTGGGACTCGAACCCACGACCTCCTGCTTTCTAGTGCAGATGTCTTACCACTCGACCACCGAGCTAACGGGGTCGGTTGACTGGTTCTAATCCTTGAGGTTTGACCTATCAAATTTCACCTTTATTTCTGACAATACCCGGAAAAGCTATAATTCTGCTGATGAGTACCTTACGGTAACAGTCTGTTCAGAAGAGAAATATGCCAAAGTTTGATTAACTCATATCCTGAAATTGTTGGATGATATATATAAATAACTGTTAATTAGATTTTATTGTATATTTTTTGTAGTGATTCTGTGCACAGTTTGAAGCCCCGAGCTGGCAAAACTCATCCAAGTCTTGAAGTTATATAAAGTTTCAGGCCAAAACGTTAAGCTTTAGTGATATCATAATGTTCGTGTTGCTACAATGCAGATGACCGTTTGGACGGCGCTGAAGTACGTGCTGGGTTTAGTCCAGATCGTTCAGCCAACAGACTTGTGGGAACAGTCGGCGACAGTGCAATCAGCAACCGTGACCATAGGCGACGTATTACTACATTCATAGCTGACCCTGTGGTCACTGCTCGCTATGTGAGGTTGGACCTCCTCGGTGAAGATAAAATCCTTCAAATTGTTGAAGTCATGGTTGAAGAATTCGTGGATGAACAAACTCTCACCTCAACTTGTGAGTAATGTTTTTAAGTATCATACTATGGTGGATTAGAAATGAATAATTTATACGAATACTAAATTCAAGTGTAAAGATCGAAGTTGGGTTTCGCTTCGTTGAACACGTCGTTATAATGTAAGGGGGAAGATTAATATGAGAAAGTCGTAAACGTAAGATGATCATTTGAAGTCAAAAGTTATTTTTTTCCCCTGCATTTTTGTAGCAATTTCTGTGGAAGGAAACTGGACTTCTCAAAGCGGCACACACTATGGCAGGGGTTCTGCTCTAGCGGTTGACAGAGCTTTCAACTACAATTACCTTTACTGTAGCGCCACAGGTAAGGCCTCATTTAATAGATAATAAACTACAAAAAATGTCATAGAAACTACTGGTTTATCTTTGGCCTGTGTGTTTAATGATAGCATGTGACGACTCTTTCCGGAAAAGCTCTCTGAACCTACTTTATGTACACAGTCAATACATTGAATTCCCCTCATTATAGTTAGGCTTAGTAATGTTTCTCATCCGAACTTTTGTTAATGAACAGCAAGGAGGCAGGCGGTTTTGTTTTTGAGTCAGAGAGAGTGGTACAAATTATATGCAAAAGAGTTTTTTAAATTGATTATTAGTATCTTAAATGTTTAAACTTGTTCGAAAGATAGGCGGACAATAGTAACATAAGTTACAGTCGGGTGCCCATCCGAGTGTATCTCAGTTACAAATTCATCAAGTGGTACTTCGTTGAGACTGCAATCACCATCATAGCACCAGGTTTGTAGACATTGTAAAAGTAGTATCCTTGTTGCTTGATGAGAAGACGCTGAGCACCCGAATTGGAAAACTCCCAGATGCAAAACTCAAGTGTCAGAGCTTCCCTCTTGATATTGGAAGACACTGCCAACGTGGTGTTGCACTGGCTAGGGGTTTGCGCCAGATCGTAACCAATGGTTTTAATGGTCAGTGACAATGAAGTTGCAGCCGAACTGGAAAACTCCCAGAAACGAAACTCTAGTGTCAGAGCTTCCCTCTTGATATTGTTGAATGTGCTATTGGAAGAAGATTTGGCTCTTTGAGGCAAATGCGATGGGTTGACCTTCCTGGGTGATAAACAATCCTCTTTTAGATGCATCTACTTTAAGGACGGTTTCTATGTAGGTCGAAGAACCGTAGCAAGGACTGGGTAGAGATGGAGTGTTTAAGGGTTATAAAAGAAGCTTGGTGGTCTCTGGTACATCTTGTCGAAGAAGATCTCTGAAGCGAGCATTTTTGTCTTCGCAATTTGGACTGCAGGTGAGCATGTCAATCGAATTATTGGCAAATGTAATAAAAAGATGGGGATGATCAAACGTACTCTTGGTTTTGATGCACCAGCTAGAGTTTCTAAGACACTTTATGTTTCACCGGTAAGAAATGACTTGGAGTACTGTAGTCCACTATGGAGTGGCACGTCGAAACGCAATATAGGGTTACTTGAAGGTGCTCAGAGACTTGCAATTAAATGGCTCTGTAGAGGTGCTAGTCACCTGTTCCATCTTGCCACTCACTGGCTTAATCTGAACGTATTCTGGCATAAACTCTTTTTTTTAATAATTTATTGAAATTGTAATTCTCTGTTTTTTTTTATCTGTGATTCTCTTTATCTTGTAATATTTTTTTTATATCAGCCAGTGAAGAAGTGTAATAATATTAAAAAAAAAAAAAAAAAGAATGTAAAAACAAGGTGCCAAAATGACTACCCAAAATCCATGATTTTAGCACCAAACAAAAAGGTTTTGGACAAAAAAATCACCCTAAACTACAATCCAACCCACTGACATGCCACTCAATGAAAGATCTTGATTTTCCGTTTAATTTAATACCACATTTGTTGTTGTCGTGCTTGTAGTTCTGAAGATAATAATTATAGATTTTTTTTTATTCATGTAATAATTTGCTGTTGACATCATAATGACGTCATATATTATAATAAATAATAAATGGAGCATTTATAAAGCGCTTTTAACAAATATCAAAGCGCTGTACAAAACTACAGAACTACAATCTACAATCTATTGCCCTTCTCATCATCCAATTTCTTGCATCCTACTTCTTTTCGAAAAGGTAAACTATGGAGATGCTTTGGTGAAAAAAATGGTGCTTTCGTCCACCGTGTCACGATTTTTTTCACAAAGGTACCCCACTAAACCTTGACTCAGAAACATAAATCTACTTTGTTAACAGGAGAAGCGCCATCATGGTGGAAACTTGACCTGATGTCTGCTCAATGTGTCGGCAAGGTGACAGTCAAGAGCACAGATTATCATCAGGGTGAGTTGATTTTCCAACTACATTGGCGAGAGATGACAACATACAAATTGACAAAACAAAACCAAGGAGGCCTGGGTGAAGCAATCTTTGTAAAGAATTTTTATTACATTATGTAAACAAACTTTCGGAATTTAATTTAGTGATCGAAGAACTTCACAAACCGTTATTTCTTCATACAACTTCATAAACACTTGCTGACAAAGTAACTCAGTTTCTTCTTTTTTTTCATAATAAGTATATGGGAGGCTATTTACTGAGAATTCTGTTGTTCGAGCTGGTATGAGCAGCGTGCCCACAGAGAACACAATGTGTGAAAGTCCGATCTCTACATACCAAGCTGCAGCTAATAACTGGATGGAGTTTGACTGCAATCCACCTGATGGACTGACTGCTCGATACATCAGCGTCGATAATCCAGATAAAAAGGTCATTTACCTGTGTGAAGTCTTAGTGTTTCCATGCACACCTATCCTTCCAGCAGGTAATTTATGTTCTAACAAGCTGGGAGAAAGTTTGACTTATAAACAAAAAGATCATAACTTCACAAGAATAACATTTCGTGAAAGCAAATGAGATATCAAAATAAATACCAGTGGATCTGTCTTTCACAACAGATAGCTCTTATATTAAAAAGTGAACTAACCATCGCTAATCCATTACCAAAAATGAGTATATGGGGCAATAAGTAGAGTCGAGGTATGTATGTCTTTTCATCGCAATGAAGACGTCAACTATACATGTTTCTGTCAATGCCACTGCTCATTTGTCCAGATGCGACAACTACTGGCATGCAAATCAATTCAATCCAATTTTTTTATCCGAACAATCCTTTTTTATTTGGGTCCGAACAAATTTCTAACAGGATACTGCAAACAAAATTTTCCATTCTCAGTGGACTTTACTTTCGTCGCTAATCCGGCTCTCATCAACTTGACTGGTGGCAACGATGTCGTCCTGACAGCATACAAAGGTTGCGAGGCCTTCCCTTCTGGTGTCACATTTGGCCGTCAGTTGGCAACAGGTGGAACGGATGGACTTCCTCCCGGATCAACCGAAGAAGGCGAGCCGTCTTTGGGATGTAAAGCCTTATCTTTACGGTTACCTGCGGCGGATGGGATTAAGAGAGTTGGTGTCTTCTATTTTGAAGGAACTAGAGGAAGCACCAACACCAGGATTCAGATCGTAATGCTGCCCAAAGGTGGTAAGAAAACATACCTGTTCGATTAGAATCACAGGCCATTTACTGCTGAAATAGACGGCAAGAGCAAACCAAGTTGGAGAACACCACCCAATTTATTTTTCTCAAAACATTCAACCGTTTAGAGTAAATAATTGGTCGGATTTCAGTCATCAAGATATGCAGAGGTTGGGGAAAAAAGCTCCTGAATACCATAATTTCACATTCTAGTGGTGTCCGACTAGACACCGACAGTAGACTGGTAAAAATATGAACAAAACTTAAATACCTGTCCAACACCCAATTAAAGGACAGGTAACTAAGTTACTTTAAAATACGCTGCAGGTTGTCTCTATTTGTTTTAAACTCAGATGATGTTCTGATACGTCCAGTTCAGCGATCAAAGATAGCAAATGTCGGAGACTCAGTTCGACTGGAGATGCGAAATGTGAATGCACCGAACACCAACTACAGATGGCGGCATAATGGGGGTGACGTCATCACATCCTGGAAAGACCAGCTCAGTGTGTCTATTGATGATGTTGCTGTGAGTGATGGAGGAGTATACAGCTGCTTCGTATCTGACCAGGAGATTCGACAACTGCATGGGATCATGAGACTTATTGTGCGAGGTATATTTGTAAACGAGTTTTTCACGAAATGCGGTTTTGGAAACCGCGTCCTTGTTTGCAGTATTTTGTTCATGGGTCCATGCACATACAACACATGCAAACAAATGCATTTACCTTCTTGGAGAAATGAGGATTACGACATATGAATTAGGATCAAGTTCCATTTTGAACTAAGATCTCAAACAAATGTCCTTGTCAACACTTAGGTTGTTCTGATGGAAAATGGGGGCCACCATCCTGCCTGAACCTTTGTCGACGGTGTTACAACGGAGGCGTATGTGATGACATCACAGGAAACTGTGTCTGTGCTCCGGGTTTCAGTGGAGAATACTGCGAACAAGGTGCCGCTTTATAATACATTCATTTTTTGGTTTGTTTTAATAGCACAAACTATAGCTTCAAAACAAAAGTTGTTGTTACAACAGCGAGGTAGCGATTCAGTGACTCGCGTGGAATGTCTTTATTGGCTGAGCTAGGTGGTGGAAAGCCGAAAGTCTGGCGAATACAGAAGGAATAAGCTATGACACACCATTTCACGTGTGACATTTCCGAAGCACCAACCATGAAAAGAAACTTATTTAATCATTAAATCTATCGACTGGGCTATTTTGGGAGTCGTCAGGTTCACATTTTGTCTCTTTAGGCAAGTAACCTAGTTCATGCTGTATAGAGATCTATTTTTTAAATGATGTTGTTTTATGTACCTTCATGCACACAGTTCACGGCCGTAATGTCTTTGGCCAGAACGCTCGTCATCATTGCTCCAATACCACCGATCCACATGACGACGCTTGCCGGGGTCGTTTGTTTTGTCTTCCTGATCCTTACGGGTGCTCGTGTGCTGCAGGATTCAAAGGACTAGACTGCACGCAAGGTTAATAAGAATAGTTCTCTTTCCCGATGGTGACAAGGGTGAATTCAGAATCATTTGTAGATCGGGTCTCTATTCTTCTGGCATGTGTAGTAGTGTGTTGATCTTAAATAGTGCAATTATTCCTATATGAACATCGACATAAGTTGGATGTTTCGAGGGTTTTGTTTATTTTATTTTTTTACTACAGTGCTTCGTTAAAGAAATGTATCCTTATTTTTTTTTTACAATCATCAGACTGCTCTGAGGGGACGTACGGAGCTGACTGTAAGCAGACATGTCACTGTGCACATGGAGACACCTGCAGTAAGGATACAGGAGAATGTAGCAGTGGCGTTTGTGACTTTTCATACTTCGGAATCAACTGTCAGTGCACAAGTAAGTGGAACAAACAACATGCACCAAACTGAGGTCATGTTAATTCTTATTTTAACTGGGTAGCCCATTCACTGGAATCCACTGATCTTCCATGGGGCCCAGTAAAGAGAAAGCAGTGTAAAGAAATTACAGTTTAAGAAGTGGGAGGAAAACCCAAGGAGAGCATTGTGAGGGAAACCCACGGAATCAGGTAGGGACTGAAAACCATGCAAAACACCTATTGGCCCAGGCAGGTATTGAACCGTTACACACCTATGTTCAGACCCACCTATGTTCTGACACACCTATGTACCGATACCCGTATGTTCCGACTGCACATATTCCTATTCCTACCCCTCCCCCCTAACCCTAACCCCAAGCCTAACCCTTACCGGGAGTAACACAATCTTATGTGCGGGTTGTCGGAACATACAGCAGTCACCATCGAACCCAGGTCGCAGCAGAGGAAGGCGAGGAAAGTACCGCTACGCCAACCTGACTCCCCTAACAAGTACTTCACACATAGCAGACCTCGTGGCAAAAACATTATGGGTTTTCCCCTCGTTTTTGTTATGTTTCAGATCGTCCAGTGGAGTTGACACCGACCTCCATCTCACAGCGCAGCCTCAGTTTCTCCTGGCGAAGTCCACTCTGTCCAAACTTTGGCACGATCACCGGCTTCGTCTATACACTGACCGACGTTAAATTTGGACCTGTGCCGCCAGTTTTCAATACAACAGAGAAATCAGTTACCATCGATGGTTTGATGCCTCACACGGTGTATAGCTTTCAAGTTGTAGCCATAACGACTGTAGAAAGTGGAACGTACAGTGAACCTTTAATTGTAACCACAATGGAGGGAGGTAGGCCTACGTTTTACTAAAAAGAAATATACTAAGTTTAGTTCTTATTTTACGAATGCCAAAATGGTACGAATGCTTTTTTTACTTCATAGAGCCATCAGCGCCCCCACATGTCAACATTCAGAACATTGATGACGTTTCAATCACCATCACGTGGTCACCACCCAACTCACCGAATGGTAACATCACCAACTATGACATTGCTTACTGGAAGTCGGTTGACGCTGGGACACAAACTCTGAGAAATGACGTTGGCGTGTCGCCGCTCGTGTGTCGCGTCGATGGTCTGGAAATGTCTACTATGTACCACATACAAGTATGTGACATTCTTACCCTCGTTTGTGCGGACTGAGAAAAAAATATATATGTGACACACTTACTTTTCAAAACATAAAGCCGCGGAAATACTTTCAGTAACTTTGAATTCACAGGCATACATCGCCAAAAAAGCAGCTATAACAATGACAAATATCGTGGTTCTAATCATTTCAGGTTCGGGCCAAGACCTCTGCAGGTGCAGGTCCATGGAGCGACACAGCCACCGCATCCACACAAAAAGGGAGGGTGATCTCCAATTAACTTTTTTTTTAATTATTATTATTCATGATAAAAGTCTGTACAAACATTTTACAAAAACCACAAAGTCACAAAATCACATTTTTCATTGCGAATAACACACACCAGCAGTAGAGGAAAGTTTGCTGGAGAAATAAGCTCTAATAAGAAAGACATGGATTGCCATGTATGCCTACAGTCTCTGTAGGTTTTTTTACGCGTAGTTACTGAACACTCAGTAAAAGTTTTGAAAATGTGAATTCTGTATTGTATCAAGAGAGTCATTCAAAAAGTAACCACTGTACTTCTCTTGAAACTCAAAATCTTCAAATCTACTATTTCTGTATTATAGCATTTATTACTCTCGGGGCCAATGGGAGATTTTGGGATACGCTTGGTGTCACAGCTGGGTTTTGTAAAATGTAATATTTGTACTTGTTCTGTATACTCTTTAAAACAAACTGAGCAATGTTTTTCCAACATAAAAGTCATCACGAAATACTTTTATCTGTAACAATTAGCAGGTACGACCGATACACAGATAAATGGACCGAACGTAGCAGCTATCGTTCTCGGGGTCCTGTTAGCTATTGCTGTTGCTGTCATCATCATCGGCTGTGTGGTATGGAGGAAACGAGATCGAGACCGCAACAGTGCTCCAAATACACCGAGACTGAACGTCACTGACAAACTTGTAAATCTTTGTTTTAGTCTAAAAAATGATTGTTAGTGTGTTTGGTACTCATTTTCGGTACAAAGAGAAATACCAAAAGCTATTCAGAATTCATTACAAACAAAATAAAAACTTAGTTTCGACAGGTAGACAGTCGCTACTCATCTTCCTGGTCTGGAATAGTAACACAAATGTCCTCGCTTCACTTACCATTTAGAAGATAAATATTTTTTTTGTCCTGGTCATATTAGGAGCTTCCTGTTGTGAGAAATGCTAGCATGCATGGCATTGAGTCTCCGATCTCAGACGATATTGAAAGGGACATCTACGAAGACGTTGGTTTACCAGTCTGGGCTAAGGGACTGGAAATCCAATGGAGTAATCTCACGATTGAGGATAAGGTACTCGGCAAGGGAAACTTTGGAGAAGTGAGAGCAGGCAGTCTCAAGATACGAGGGGAAGTGTCCAAAGTGGCCATTAAAACTCTCAAAGGTAAATACAAATCGATGTCAGGCCGATAACACCGTCACCTTACTTGGTTGTAATCGATGCTTATTTTGATCACACTATATTTGATTTGTGGAACATATGTTTCGTTGGATGGCAAAACAGAGTATGAATCAACATTTTCTGTTATTTTTATCCTTACAGGTGCGACAACAACTGCTTCCGACGACTTCCTGGTCGAGTTCAAGACAATGGCTGGAATCGAGCCACACCCAAACGTAGTTGGTCTGATGGGCGCGTGTATGCACGAAGGTATACCTATCTAATCAATCATACAATAACTGTCAATATCATTGAACGATAACTCTTTTTAAAAAAATCAGTTGGGGAATTTTTCGGGGACTTTTCTCCAATGGACAAAGGAATGTTTTTAACTAGATTCTAATCGGTAGGAAGGATTGGAGTCTATTGGCCACACATTAAGAACAAGATATGCTTTACACGCTAACTTTAAACTTTTCACGCAACTGTTATTTTAGACGTTAAACCCTGCAGTTCTTTTGTTGCACCGAAATTTAAAATTTGAAATTTAATGCACCGTCTGATTTTGAACATTCGGATTTCTTTCTTTATTCCAGCCCTTTTGTACGTCGCTCTTGAATATCTCCCCAACGGCAACCTGCGTGACTACCTGAGGAGTACTCGCTCCAAGCAGCAGGAGGCAATGAAGTCGGATGATGGTGTATCACCGCTGACTTCCTCCAACTTACTGACATTCGGCATAGATATAGCCAGAGGAATGGATCACCTCTCTGACACTGGGGTAAGGGCCTGCAATCTATTTTTTGGTTGAGGTGTAGCAAATTCAATTGTCCAGCATTTTATTCATACAGATTGAAATCTCGAAGTTCAAATCTCGATATTGTGTTTCTTGAGCAAGATACTTTGTCTTCCTTTCTCCACCTTGGAGTATAAATGGGCCCCGTGACGGTACAAAAACAGATTGTCGAGATCCGTAACTGTCGCGTACAACTGGAAGACTTATCGTAAAATAAATATATTTTTTAACGTAGATAATTCACCGTGACTTGGCTGCGAGAAACATACTTCTCGGAGAAGACTTGACTGCCAAGATTTCTGATTTTGGACTATCACGGGGAGAGGACATTTACGTTCAGAAATCGAAGGTAAAGCTGTCACTTTCTCAATACTGTCAACAGAATAGTAAATGAAGTGCACAAGTGCAGAATTAAAACAGGTGAAATGTCTTCACTGATCTTCTTATGAATTTATTCTTTAAAACACAGTTTCCAATAGCACTCGAGAAGCCCCTAAAACCAAACAATAAATGCTGCACAAGTTGAGTAAGCTAGTACAATTTTATGTGTAATTTGTGAGGAGTTTTATTTTTTGAAATGCAGATTGCAGGTTGGTGTACTTTCTTCATTCGTTTATATGTTCTTTTTTTTTTTGCAACTGTACTGTCTTAGACCCGAGTTCCTTTCCGCTGGATGGCCATCGAGTCTTTGACCCGCCGGGAGTACAAATCTAAGAGTGATGTGTAAGTATCATCAAAATATTATACGACTTGAGATAATTAGACATCCAGCAAATTCCAAGTCAAATTCCAAGTGAGAATAATATTATTATTCGTTTTTCATGCATGAGTCTTATCGGTGATCTTGTTCCAGATGGTCATTCGGGATCGTACTGTGGGAGATAGCCACATTTGGTAAGTAACTCAATTTGTGTATTTCAGATCTTTATATTCCATAGGGAGGAATGTGTAATAAATTTGAAGCAAAATATAACTTGGCTGTGTGTTAAAATCGTGATTGGTTATTATTTTGAGGTAGTTTATGCTATCAGAAAAAATAATAAAGTTTGGAAATCTGTATTTCTAATTTGACCTTCACTTTTCTATCCAGTCACCTTTTTGCAGTTCTACAAAACCTTTCTATTCTCAGCATAGCCTCATTCCATAATTAAAGACCATGGCAATTTCGGAGTTCTAAGACTGGTATTGTTTTATGGACAATTAAAGATGTTATTGTTTGACGACTGATATATTGTATTAATTGGTTATTGCAGGTGCAACGCCCTATCCGGGAATTCAGAGCTTGTTGTTGGCCAAACGATTACAGGAAGGCTACCGAATGCCCAAGCCGGAAAACTGTGTCGATGAAATGTAAATAAGCAAGAAAATAACCTTTTCCCGGAAAGGCGTAACATTTTATAAAAATATAAAAATCTGATTTCGTTGTCTCTTTAGCCTTGTCAAACTTCAGTGGAACAAAAACAAGACAAAGACAGTTTGGCTTCGCAGAATGAATAGTTTTAACTATAATGACATCAACGCAGTGCCAACCAAAATCATCGGTATTCGTGGTTTTTTGAAAATTGTGCATGCCACAAACGGAGTCTGTAGAATTGTTAAGGTGGCTATTGAAAAAAAAGTGTGCTTCAAAGTGACAAGGAATTTCGCCTCTTTCCACCGCATCTCAACAACACCCCCAGTAAATTGGCTTTGTTGGGTTTTTTACTTTCTCTAGCTACGATCTGATGATGAAGTGTTGGCAGCTAGAACCCAGCCAACGCCCAAGCTTCAAAGAAATAATGGTGACACTCGAGAAAATGAACGACCCATCAGATGAGAACGTATGTGTACTGTGTTTTTCCCCCACTTTTTTTTTCTTATTTGTTCATCACAAACGCTTATACAACATGTTATAGAAGCGTATGATTTTTGTCCTATTGATTCTCGCTTACTTTTCGACGGTCTTAAGGCCATTCGCAAAATCGTCTTTAATGGGCTCAAGAAATATATTATTCAAATATCAATATTCAAATAAATTACATTTTATAAATATTTTTAATGAAAAAGTGAAAGTTATAAAAATCCACTTTTGGTTAACATTTCAGATCTACATGACAACTCATTTCTACGTGAATAACGTGATCAAGCCAGAGTTTGACGATAACTAGAACAACGGTACAAGACTGAAGAAGAAGCATCTTAAAGAGAACAAGACCCTTCGAGATATCTGGGAGATGCGACTCAAATATGATTGACTGATTATTCTGATTATTTTGTTTTGGAAGAGGCGCTTTGTAATCGACCCAATTGCTATACACTAGATACCTTTTATGTTTCATATTAAAATGTGTTCTTAAATACTTGAAAACAAGACTTACTTTTATTTGATTTGATCGTACATGTATATATTTTTTTTACTGTCATTGGATAAAATCAGAAACCCAGATACCACACAGTATGATATTAACTGTTATAGCACGTGCCGTGGTGATTATGTTATGTGGTGATTATGTTAGCTATTTTAGCTGTATATGTGTATTGATTATGGATGGTAAAGCTGTTGGATGCAGTAAACAAATGTTTAAAATATATTGGGAATATTTTATGTTACTTTTTTGCAATTTCTGTGTAGCAATTTAGCATACACCTTTAATTAATAATGATAATTTTATGTGTGTATGCTTTATATAATGTTCGATTACTTAAAACTGTTATGATTTTCTTATATTTAGATATAGATATGATGCTATCTGATGTACCTTGTTAGTCATGAAACATTTGGTATTCTCCAGTTTGGAATCTTTTTTATAAATCGGATCACATCCAAGAAATCCTGTCTGTTTTCGATAAATGTAAACGTATACTCAGATAAACATATTTCGCGTATTATCCATGAAGTACAAATAAATGTTGAGGAAAGTTTTATTATAACAATAATCATTTATGAGAAAGATTGGGTAAGTTAGAAATTATATACACAGTAACTGAGCTTCGTAAAATTTACAATGTAAATTCTGAGCTTTCTGACTATACATGTACTTTAGATGTGTTAGCTTGTTTCAGTAGAGACGCTACAATACAGGGAAAAAAAGATCAATGTCAGTGTCTTTGTATTGATTTAAACAATAATGATCTTTCATATCCATGAGATATAAATGATAAGGTACCACCCATTCCCTGGGGCCGAAGTAGTACTAAAGTACGAGTCAATAATGTCCCATCAGGCCGGCGTTTATCTCCGGTTTCCTTGGCATGAAACGACTGTAGAGAATATTTCTATTCCCCCTGGATGGGATGCCAGTCCATCACAGGTTACCCCCAGCTAATGCATGTACCCATGATACTCCTGGGTGGAGAGAGGCAAGAGGGGTGATCTGGTTTGCCCAGGGACACCACATAATGGCCAGCAGACCCTGTAACCATGAGTCACAAGCCTATAAGCACAAGGCCACACCCTCCCTTAATATGAATTCATTAAGTATCAGAAGTCCAGAGACGATTTTTAAGTCGAAGAAAAGCAAAAAAGGAAAAGCAGCAGGAACTGGTTTTTTTTTACATTCAGCTTCTGCATGTGAAAATATGCGAAGTGCAACAAAAGGTTGACTTTTTGACCCAGAACCTTACTGTACATATTAATATACACACTTCTATTGACACAAGAGCAGTTGAAAAGGGACCAATGAACTGCGCGAAGCAGGCATTGTTCACGCGTTGGTTCAACAACTCCAAACTCAGTGTGTTTATTGTACATACTTCGTACGTATTGATGGCGCCATTTGGTTCGTGCGCATGTTTGAAATAGGCCTATTACTCTAAAACGTGTGTCTCTATATAGAAATAGTCAACATGGGTCAATTTCTTTCATTTCCAAATTGTGAGAAGTATATACACAGGGACAATTAAATAGTTACTCATTAAACAAAATGTTAGAAACAGTTTCATTTATTTTGAGCGTGAACACTTAAAAATATTTTGAACTCGGTGAAAAATTAAATCTCATTTTGAATTTTCAGTGATTCTTCAGAGAAAAAAAAAACTTTGGATTTTACCTCATGTTGCCAAATATATCTTTTCCCCAAAAACAAGGTATATGTGTATTTGTAGTCGGTGAACCTTTCAACCCTGTAGTCTGGAATTCAACTGGGCAATTTCAGCAGATTTTGTGAAGGGTTGAAGGTTTTTTTTTTTTCTGGTCCACTTTTTTGATGCATGTATTTGTTATGTGTGGAATTTTTAAAGACCGCCCTCTCTGAACATTCGGTGCCATTTTTGTGTGTGATAAATACCAGAAAAAGTCACAGCAGAGTGCACACAAATATTGTTAAATAGATGTCCATGGAAATCCGTATTGTTTTATTCGTAAAACTATTATCAATTTCATATTTTACTTTTTTAGGAAATATTCGCAGTCTTTGCAGCTTGCTGAATTCCCAGTTATTATTCTGTAGTTTGTCTATGTACTGGTTATGTCCAAAGTGATCATGAAATGTCAACACTTTCTTACTCTGACTTTAAAACTGGTTTTCGAACATCAATTAGATTATATTACAATGAAACAGTTGTACCGATATTATTCATTAGCATCTGCATGCAAGTGATGGATTGGGTCGTACAGCAGTTTACTGCACTTTGATGTCCATGATGGAACAGTTTCAAGAGGAAAAGGTTGTAGATGTGTATCAAGCCGTTCAGCGCCTACTAGTAGTGCATCGCAGTATGATGTACTCCCTAGTAAGTATTTTGCATAAATTGTTCAAGCATTAAATGCGTTAACATTTGCCGTTTCGATTTAAGTCATTGATTCATATATACTTTCTGTGTCCAGCAGGTGCACACGATAACACACAATTGCTTGTAATTCTCCTTACTAGCTGCAAATTACAGACTTACCTTTTGTAATCGGTGCCACATTTCCATTGTCTTGCAGGGTCACTGTGCAATGTGCTGCGATGTATTCCAGGCTAACTTGGACTCGTCCATTGTCTACAAAAACCTGTACAAAATATATATCTGTATATTAGTATAATTTAAAAGTTCCAGTGATCGTCGGGTTTCCGGTGATTGGCCCTGTTTGATACATTTTGATGTTTTCCATCACTAGTCAAAAGTTTGTCGCAGGGGGTTTGGGTGCAACGACCCAAAGAAATGTCCACCCTAAAAAACATCGACATTTTTTTTAAGAGAGGGTGATGGTTGTTTTCCTCTCTAAACTATACGTTTGTAGTGCCGTTCATTTTTTGTAGTGCCGTTTACTTTCCTATGTCTACAGATTCCCTACACAATTTCCTAACCTATTTTCATGTATTATACAATCTTATATTTACACACATATTTCCGTGCATCAACCTTCTTCATTAACAAAAGCGCTGGCGTTAATCATACACTCTAAAATTCTTCTTCCCTTCTCAAAGCATTTAAAATGTCAATATTTTCCAGTGAATGTTTATATATAATTAGAGAATTCTAGTACTATTGATTATTAAATTCCTATACATGTATAATAATCACAGAGTGCTATAAAGGATATGTTTCTGTGCTAGTTCGTCCTTTCATTTCATTATCAGTAATGGGAGGATTTATAAAATATTTATGTTATAGCTAGTCAGTGCACTATGATAGCAGTGGCATAATCACCTGGGTGTGGGGGACTATGGGGTATCCCCCACCCCCCATATTTTCTCACTTGCCCCTTTATCAGGAGTTCCTTTTCAATCACGAGCGCCGGGTTATTTTTCCCAGAGTGCCCCTTTGTACGTCGTGCGAACGTTGCAAATTGTGCCGTCAGGAAGAGCGCCACCTAATGCCCAACATTTCCCACGATCGGCCGCTTTGAACAGCGCCCCCATAGCCAAATACTGTCTTCCCCCCCCCCCTTTCCCGCAGAGTCAACAGCCATAGCACACACGCACTTTCTAAATTTGGAAGCGTGGTTTCGCACACAAACATGACAAAAAAGTGACGCCACTAGTGACATTCACTGAGCAGGCTATTCAATTGCCAAGGACAGTGCATCATTGAAAGTTTATTCAACCAGGAAAAAGTGTCTAAAAAATACAATATTACCTGCTATCATGGCATATTGCGTATGTGTAGTTCTATATGCTTATTTGCTCTGTGTTATAAAAAATCTCCTGAAATTTAGTGGGTTTTTTCAGTAGCGAATCCCACGAAATGGCAACCTACTTCGTTTGGGGAATGTTTAGTTTTGGGGCAATCATGGACGTGCATGACTTTGGGTCCAAATTTGTCTACAGCTTTACCATGTGGTCAAAGTATTTTGTTATCAGTATGATACCTGAAAAATTACGATGAGAATGGGTTTTTGGGTATTCCTTGTGGTTCTTCTGTGGCGTAGTTGGTTTTCAAAAGTGACGGCTCACTCGAAGTTGCGAACATTGTGCTCTATTCGACTTTAGAAATATTCTATGTCATAAATTTGCGATATTTGTTGAAGATAGTAATGCCTCTTTAATAAAACATAAAAACTGCGTTTCCAAGAAAGAGTTTACATTTTTTCCTTATTTGTGTGCCTGCTTGTTCCAAGGACATGGCTGTTTTGAATCTTTTTTTTTAAATTGTTTTTATTCGCACACGTTTTTGGTCACCAGTTGTCATTTCCTCATGCAGTTTTCAAAATAAACCATTTCCTCAACGCCATGGCCATCTGTTCTGCCCTGCGAGCTTACATTGTCACGCGAGCACTTTGAAGAAAATTTTGGTTTCATCAACAGAAACAACAATGGAAATTTATCACAGTGCATTGACTGTCTCATACTGCAACACTCGTCACTGTTGGTGCTGTAGGAAATGGTAGTTCACAGTGTTGGAAGCAACAAGGCCACTGCACCGTGATGTTCTCTTTCACTTTATTACGTATTGGTAGGCTTATGGATCGGCTAGGGTTTTCAGTCACAACAATAACCGCTATGTAAAGATCATTGACAGGGGTCGGCCAGGCAATTCCCCTCTAGCGATTACTCATTCAAAAATCGCAAACCGAAACATTTTCAATGTGCACTAGCTATAGGTACACGTTCTCCGTGTGTTAAACTCGTACAGTAGATCAGATTTATTGGATATATATTTATTTCCGCATGCAGAAATCATGGCGGCCTGTTCGCTACGATGGTGTCGTGTCTGGGTGTGGTTACTTCTGATTGTTTTGAACACAGGTAATTGAAGTGTATTATTGATTAATGATGGTTTGTCGTTTCCGTTCATTTCACCACAATTCAGTGATGAAGTTATTTTTTTACTCTGCGAAGTAAAACATGAGTAAAAAAATTATCAATTCAATTCAATTCAATTCAAGGGTTTTACTATCAATTCATTGCAGCCCAAAGGCTGAATTGTGAATGATTTACAATACCTTTTTTTTTAAGTACAAATATAACTAAACATTTGAATTACTTCATACAAAAAGTGAATTGTCATAACAAATTAATCAGGACGTGATACGTTTGGTTTGAATTATTGATTTCCAAACGACTTGCAGATGTTTGGCATGTTGATGCGAATTTATCTCATTCTCAATCATTATTTTATCCCAGTGATTGTATTCATGTATTTTCACATGGTTACCGGGTTGTATTTTTATCTGATATTTTTTTGTTAGTGGAAATACTCTTGTTGTTTGCTTTTGTGTTTTTTTTTTGTTTTTTTTTTTCTTTTCAGATGGGATCATAAAGTTTACCAAAAGTCAACCTCTCCAAGCACATTAATCATGAGAAAATCGAAGGTTAAATGTTACAGTGATAACAAAAACAGTACCACAACGTGGGTGGATTTCATTTTGGAATTTTGAAATTTGCAAGCTTAAACCTGCGCAGACAGGTTTAAGCTTTTTAATCCTTGTAGACAAGGATTAATTTCGTACGGATTTTTGCTTGATATTTGACGATAAGATAAATATTCGAGCAAAAAATGCGAGCATTCATTTCCAATCCTTTTTTATTTAACACCGAAGCCACATGTACTCAAATAATTTTTAACAAGCCTGTTCAAACTACAAAACTATGAAACTATATCCTTTACTGTTGTTACTTTTCATCTGTTAAGACTTGTTGCTTTAAGCAACGGCTATGGAAACCGTAATATGCGAACATATTGTGCCAAAGTTTGTCGTCGAAAAAACTATTCCTTTTTGTATTTGAAACTAAGCACTGTCCCTATATGTGCGAGGGAAACCTGCCGAACAGAGCTCAACTGCTACGAATGCAAACGGCCTTAGTTTGGAGGCAGGGAAGGCTGTGGATGAAGACATTGACAGTTTTTCTAAAACGGGTGAGATAATCGCTTCACATTGTAAACGTTGTAATGTTGTGGTCAGGTCCATCTCAAGTCCATTTAAAATTGCAAGTACAGTAAGAAGTTACAGAGACAAAAACGAAAGCAAAGGGGTGTTACAGTTCAAAGCTTGTGACTTGACTTAAAGACTGGGAAAAGTGAGATTGACTTCTGAGAACCAAATTGTGATGGGCTTGACGATACGACAACACTCCATCCACCATGTCGTTTCTATGTTCTTTCATTCAATCATTCATTTCTTTTTAGTTTCTCCAGTCTTGGCGCGGGCCCGAGGGGCCGCATGCCAAGAGACGATTCCTTTAACAACAATTAATAATAAAAAATAGAAAACCTTTAAATTCTACATAAATACAAAAAAATAATTAAGTTTTTTTCCCTTGTGGTATGCCCCGCTAGCTGCCTACCCCAATGCCCGGAACTGGTAGGTTGATGGCAAATAAAAGTAGTACCTGGGTGACTCGTGTATAATCTCTGTTTTATATCTGTATAGGCCCAGAGGACAATCCGTGGTGGAGATTGGACCTGGAGGCAGTCTACTGCTTGAGGACAATTACGATCACCCACAGAATTGGCTTATCGGGTAATTGTGTAATTATTACTGTCATGCTTGTCAGATGCTCTGCTAGAACGTCAAATGCTAGATCTGATCAGAAGACAACCGTGACCAAGCAACGGGCGTCTTTTATGATTTTGTTGGCTGATCACATATCGTGTTGTTCCTTTCTACCTAGTCTTTCTAAGTATTTATGTATCATCCAATAACACATCGCAATTTACTTTTAATAACCGCATTTCATTAGGGGGTAATACATTTCAGAGCAAACACATTACAGTGAAATCTCGATAAGTCAAACTCTGATAACTCTAATGTCAAACAAAGACTATATTCCTTTTTGTAGTATAACAATGATATAAATCAATGATATAAATTAGGTTTTAGCCTTCACCGACGTATAATTACTGTAAACTCGGTGTGTTACTTCCGGAGTGAAAGTTGGAAAAAATCACTCGGTGGGACTCGAACCCACGACCAGATGTCCTACCACTCGACCACCGAGCTAACGGGATCGGTTGGCTGGTTCTAATCCTTGAGGTTTGACCTATCAAATTTCACTCTATTTCTGACAATACTCGGAAAAGCTATAATTCTGCTGATGAATACCTTACGGTAACAGTCTGTTCAGAAGAGAAATATGCCAAAGTTTGATTAACTCATATCCTGAAATTGTTGGATGATATATATAAATAACTATTTAATAAATTTTATTGTATATTTTTTGTGGTGAATCTGTGCACAGTTTGAAGCCCCGAGCTGGCAAAACTCATCCAAGTCTTGAAGTTATATAAAGTTTCAGGCCAAAACGTTAAGCTTTAGTGATTTCATAATGTTCATGTTGCTACAATGCAGATGACCGTTTGGACGGCGCTGAAGTACGTGCTGGGTTGAGTCCAGATCGTTCAGCCAACAGACTTTTGGGAACAGTCGGCGACAGTGCAATCAGCAACCGTGACCATAGGCGACGTATTACTACATTCATAGCTGACCCTGTGGTCACTGCTCGCTATGTGAGGTTGGACCTTCGCGGTGACAATAAAATCCTTCAAGTTGTTGAAGTCATGGTTGAAGAATTCGTGGATGAACAAACTCTCACATCAACTTGTGAGTAATGTTTTTAAGTATCATACTTTGGTGGTTTAGAAATTAGTAATTTATACAAATACTAAATTTTAAGTGTAAAATCGAAGTTGGGATCGTTTCGTTGAACACGTCGTTATGTAAGGGGGAAGATTAATATGGGAAAGTCGTAAACGTAAGATAATCCTTTGAAGTCAATAAAAAAAATTCATGCATTTTTTGTAGCAATTTCTGTGGATGGAAGCTGGACTTCTCAAAGCAGCACAAGCAGAGGCAAGGTTTCTGCTCTAGCGGTTGACAGAGCTTTCAACTACGATGCTGGTGTTTGTAGCAACACAAGTAAGGCCTCATTTAATACATAATGATAAGTTACAAACATATGTCATAGAAACTAATGGTTTATCATTGGCCTATGTGTTCAATGATTGCATCTGACGACTCTTTCCGGAAAAGCTCTCTGAACCTACTTTATGTACATAGTTATTACCCTCATTATAGCTAACCCTTTCACTTCCATTTGCTCCTTTGGCACCAAAAGTCGACGCCACTTCTTTACCGGTGGCTCCTTTTGGCACCAAGCCATTCTGCTTTTGGCGAAAATGTAAATAGCGCCCCCTCTCGACTAAATGTCTTTCTGGCATTATTATCCGTTGTGTGCAGTTATAACCCCATGGTTGAAGCATATCAAACAGACTACTCCATTATGTGAATATAAACATTATTCCTCCCACGTCTCTGCTCTCGGCACTTTTCCTGAAGCTGCCGTAGGAAGAAGACCATCGTTGGTCTTGCAGCTCTTGCAGCTCTAGCAAGCAATCTGTTCAGCACTTCACGGGTGAAGGCCTTCCTCATGATACCGAGGAGGGAGATTCCAATTAAGTTGTTGCACAAATCTGGGGTTGACGTCCTGGCAGTGTTGATGTGTGGGCGTCTTTTTAGCTTTGAACGATGGATCTGTTTATTTGGGCTGAAAACGTACTCTGTGCCAACCAGTGACTGGTCTATATCACAGTCAGCGCTGTGGTACAGCTGCGTGTGATGAGAACGCATTTCAGTGAGGGTTTTCGTGTGATGATAAGATGAAGATGAAGCCTATGACAGGATCTTGGCTGCCGTCAGGATACTTGGTGGTTAGGCTTGGTGGAGAAGAACATGTTCGTGATACAAAGGTCGTGGTCAGAGCATAACTCTAGCAGCCTCTGCCCGTTCTCATTTAGCTTGCCACCGCCAAAGTGAGCGATGCAGTCGGGCCAGGAGTTGTGGTCAGATCCCACTCGTGCGCTCAAGTCGCCGAATAGGTACAGTTGTTCTATGGCCGGGATACCTCCGATGGTGGTGTCAAGTTCCTTGTCGGACTGGTCCTTAGAACTTAAGTAGGAGAGGCTAAAGTGCTATCCAATGACCTAGTGAAAATGGGGCTGCTCATTTCTTTGTGACCCCCAGCACATCCGAACCGATTTGATCCCAAATGGGTTAGGCTTACTCCTAACTAATTCTGAGTTTGTATTTATGGGCAATTCCGATTTTTAGGCACTTTGAGACGCAAAAAAAGAGTCTCACAACTTAATGCATTGATTTCGACAGTCAGACTTTTATTTTTACCCTGATACATAGTCTCACATATATAAATGGAAAACTTTTATTTGAGGGTTGTTGCGCAACAATTTAAACTTCTATTTACACCATCTATTTGCTGGTAACTAAACTATGTATTTATCAGGGTAATAAAGGAAATCTCATTTTCCATTTTGGCCCATACCCTAACATGGTGGTAACTTTAATAACGGTAACTTATGGTTTGTCTGCCCATCTTTAGAATAAGTTTAAACATGTACGATACTAATGATTAATTACAAAACTCTTTTGCATAGAATTTGAACCTTTCTCTCTGACTTAAAAACAAAAACTCACAATAACACTTACGGTCTGCATGTAAAAACAAGGTGCCAAAATTACTAACCAAAATCCGTGATTTTAGCACTCCCAAAAAAAGTTTTGGACCAAAAAATCATCTTAAACAACATTCCATCCCAAAAATCTTTTCCCTTTAATTTGATACCACATTTGTTGTTGTCGTGCTTGTAGTTCTAAAGATATTATCAATTTTTTGTGGTTCATGTTATAATTTGCTGAAGACGTCATAATGACGTCATATATTGCCCTTCTCATCATCCAATTTTTTGCATCCTACTTCTTTTCGAAAAGGTTTACCAAGCAGATGCTTTGGTGAAAACAATGGTGCTTTCATCCACCGTGTCACGATTTTTTTTCACTAAGGTACCCCACTAAACCTTGACTCAGAGACATAAACCTACTTTGTTAACAGAAGGAGCGCCATCATGGTGGAAAATTGACCTGATGTCTACTCAATGTGTCGGCAAGGTGACAGTCAAGACCATAGATTATTTTCAGGGTAAGTTGATTTTCCAACTACATTGGCGAGAGATGACAACATACAAATTGACAAAACAAAAACCAAGGAGGCCTGGGTGAAGCAATCTTTGTAAAGAATTTTTATTACATTATGTAAACAACTTTTGGAATTTAATTTAGTGATCGAAGTACTTCACCAACCGTTATTTCTTCACACAACTTCATAAACACTTGCTGACAAAGTTACTCAGTTTCTCCTTTTTTTCATAATAAGTATATGGGAGGCGATTAATTGAGGATGCTGTTGTTCGAGCTGGTATGAGCAGTGTGCCCACCCAGAACACAATGTGTGGAAGTCCGATCTCTACATACCAAGCCGCAGCTAATAACTGGATGGAGTTTGACTGCAATCCACCTGATGGACTGACTGCTCGATACATCAGCGTCGATAATCCATTAAAAGGGGCCCTTTACCTCTGTGAGGTCTTAGTGTTTCCATGCAGACCTAACCTTCCAGCAGGTATTTTATGTTTTAACAAGCTGGGAGAAAGTTTAAATTAAAAACAAAAAGATCATTACTTCGCCAGAATGGCATTTCATGAAAGCAAATGAGATATCAAAATAAATACCAGTGGATCTGTCTTTCACAGCAGATTTTTCTTATATTCAAAAGTGAACTAACTATCGCTGATCCATTGCCAAAAATGGTATTTGGCGCAATAAGTAAAGTTGAGGTAGTGCTATCTTTTGATCGCAATGAAGACGTCAACTATACATGTTTCTGTCAATGTTACTGCTCATCTGTCCAGATGCGACAACTACCAGCATGCAAATCAATTCAGTCCAACTTTTTATCCGAACAATCCTTTTTTTATTTGGGTCTGAAATAATTTCATACAGCATATTGCAAACCAAAATTTCAATTTTCCGTAGATTTTACTTTCGTCGCTAATCCTGCTCTCATCGACTCGACTGGTGGCAACGATGCCGTCCTGACAGCATACAAAGGTCCCGATGACAAACCTGCTGGTGTCACATTTGGCCGTCAGTTGGCTACAGGTGGAATGGGTGGACTTCCTCCCGGATCAACCGAAGAAGGCGAGGCGACCTTTTACGGAGGTACAGCGACAACTCTACGGTTACCTGCGGCGGATGGGATTAGCAGAGTTGGTGTCTTCTATTTTGAAGGAACTATACGAAGCGTCAAGACCAGGATTCAGATCGTAATGCTGCCGAAAGGTGGTAAGATAACATTCCTGTTCAATGGTACTGCTGAAATAGACAGCAAAAGCAAACCAAGTTGAAGAACACCACATGACCTTTTTTCCTCAAAAAAATCACCAGTTTAGAATAAATAACCGGTCTTGATTCCATCATGTAGATTTGCAGAGGTTGTGAAAAAGAAGCTCCTGAACAACATCATTTTCAATTTTAGTTGTAGATCCAACAAGAGCGAAAATGGACTGGTTGAAATATGAGGACAAAAATTAAATACCTTTCCAATACCCAATTTAAAATATGCTGCATGTTATCTCTATTTGTTTTACACACAGATAATGTTCAGATACGTCCAGTTCAGCGAACGCAGATAGCAAATGTCGGAGACTCAGTTCGATTGGAGATGCAAAATGTGGATGCACCAAACACCAACTACAGATGGCGGCATAATGGTGGTGACGTCATCACATCTTGGAATGGTCAGCTCAGTGTGTCCATTGATGATGTTGCTGTGAGTGATGGAGGAGTCTACAGCTGCTTCGCATCTGACCAGGAGGATCAACAACTGCATGGCATCATGAGACTTATTGTACGAGGTATGTTTGTGAACGAGTGTATCACGAAGTAAGCGTTTCGAAACCGCGTGTAAATCCTGATATTTTCTCATTTTGTTTTGAATCAAAACAATTCACGAGGTTTGCTTCGATCACGCTATGTAAAACGTCTTGTTTGCAATCTCCATTTTGCTACAGATGTGTCTAGGAACTTACTCAAATATGCAAGAAATAGTATCACCAACATATCCATTTACCGTCTTTGTGAAAAAGGGATTAGGATCGATGAATTAGGAATATGCCCCACTTTGAAATAATGATCACAAACAAATTTGCATGTTTAAACCTAGGTTGTTCTGATGGAAAGTGGGGGCCACCATCCTGCCTGAACCTTTGTCGACGGTGCTACAATGGAGGCGTATGTGATGACATCACAGGAAACTGTGTCTGCGCTCCGGGTTTTAGTGGAGAAAACTGCGAGAGGGGTGCTGTTTATGAACTTTATATTTTATTGGTTTAAACAGAACAAATATAGCGTGGTGTCAATTCTCTGACTTGCATGTAACGCAATTATTCAACTTGGCAGAACCGTTTCAGTCTGGCAAAGGGAATAATATTTAGTTTCCGCAGAAACAACCATGAAACGAAAATCGTTTATTGATTCATTAATTAACATTAATTCTATCAGGACTCTGGTATTTTGGTGTTCGCAGCTTCATATTTTGTGAATTCTAATAGGCCTAATTGACCTCGTTAAATCTCTGGTTCTTCTCAGAACCACAAAACTCACAAAGAGATCTCATTTAGCTGGTGTTACTGCAAACCTTCTATTCATTGATCATGATCTCCATGAAAACCCTTAAGTTCCATTTGACCTCGTTCATGTTTTATACAGATGTAATTATCTTATGAAGATCTTTTATCTAACTTGATGCATACAGTTCATGGCCAAAATGTATTTGGCCAAAACGCTTAGCACAGATGCTCCGATACCACCGATCTACATGACGACGCTAAGTGCCGGGGTCGTTTGTTTTGTCTTCCTGATCCTAACGGATGCTCTCTTATTATTGTATACAGCACACGGTCGCAATGTCTTCGGTAAAAATGCCGTCCATAGGTGCTCCAATACCAGCGATCCACACGACGACGCTTGCCGGGGTCGTTTGTTTTGTCTTCCTGATCCTTACGGTTGCTCGTGTGCTGCAGGATACACTGGACTAGACTGCACGCAAGGTGAATAAGACTTCATGTACCTCTTTTTGCATTATGGTGCCAAGGGTAAATTAACATTGTTTTGTGGATTGGACCTAAATCCTCTGGGAGGGACAGCAGTATTGTGTACAGCTTTATCAGAGAAAAGTATGCATATAAGCAAATCAGGTTTGTACGTTTTGTAAACGTGTTTGTTGCAGTCTCATTACGAATACTACTGGATGTTACTTTTTTTATACTAAAAGACATACTTTGCTTAATCCTATAGTACTTTTTACACCGTTACCTGCAAAATATTCCTTCTCAAACTTTTCTTTGTCAGAGTGTTCCGAGGGGAAGTATGGGGCTGACTGCAAGCAGACGTGTCACTGTGTGCCTAGGGACACCTGCAGTAAGGATACAGGCGAATGCAGTGGTACATGTGCCACACCGTACTTCGGGTTCAACTGTCAGTATTCAAGTAAGATAACCATGGACTATGATTGCGTCCTCTTTGGCTGAAACTGTCATTTTTTATGTAAATAAATACAATAAAATTTGAAGCTTATATACGTTTTCCATCGCATCAACAATCTCGAAAAGCTTTATAATTATTTCCCCGTTCATCAGGTCACGAGACCACACGGCTGCCGATATCAGCGCATTTTTAGTCCCTAACGCTCACAGGTACCCATTTATTCTCCTGGATGGGGAGAGACAATTGTAGTTAAGTGTCTTGCCCAAGGGCACATACATGTTGGCAGGGAACATAGCTGGTTAACCCGGTAGTAAACTTGTAGACCAGTAGCTTGAGAATAACACTTCACTGCCATCCACACTGACAAGGGTCGACATTTGCAGAAGGGAATTTTACTGTCATGATTCTGTAAAGTTAAAATATGACACTGGTACGTTGAAGGAAGAATATCCCAAACATTTGTGCATTTATACATAGCCTATCCACCTTTGGGGAGAACTTGTAATTGCTAATGAGCTTAAAGTTAACATACAACAATTGCTTTAGTTGTAATATTCAGAAATGGACGGATTTTGATTTTATTTTTAATAATTAGCAAATGTTACATTACATTCATGGTACATTACGTTCAATTACTCGTCATGATCGGAACGCCTTCAAGCAGGCCTAACGCGAGCACGTTCTCTCAATCAGTGCCCGTTGTAGATTTTATTTTTGCTAATAGTTCACTGAAATTCTACTAGGAGACTACAGTCCCAAGACACGATTCTTCACAATCTCATGTTCTCCTCAAATGCTTCTTACACGACTTTGTGCCCACGTCCACTCATTAAAGCTTCTTAACACAGATTATATTATAATTATTAACATTAGGACGTTAAGGTAACAATAAACACCAACACAATAAAGCCTTACCTTTATTCTCTTTTACTTTGTTGAATTTTAGTAACACAATAAAGCCTTACCTTTATTCTCTTTTACTTTGTTGAATTTTAGTACAAGATCTTTTCCCAGGACAAGTTATAACAAGGTCTGTCATGCAACGCAACGTTAGTTTCTCCTGGAGCAAAGTTGTGTGTCTAGCCAGTGATTTGCAGGGGTACAAGTACAAACTTTCCCAGGCAAAAACCGGAGCATTCATTAAGCCACCAACTAATACTACGGACACCTCGACGACCATTGACGGATTAACACCGTACGTCGATTATAACTTCCAAGTAGCATTCTACACTAATATGTCGACTGGGTCATTCAGCAGATTTCTGACGGTGCGGACCACAGAAGCAGGTAGGGCTTTTGAAAATAACATCCAGTACCGTTGATTCCTGAATATCCAACCGAAAGCCTTTCAAAACCATCAATCCACCTATATAGTATAAGACCATCACACTGCACAACTGGGTAAATACAGCCCCCTCGTCAATGCCACATTGCTGTTTTCAAGATGTGTGCTTCAAATGAAAGCAGGCATGTCGGATATTTTGTGCATTCGTGTCGGTCATGAATCACGGCTTTGATTGGTCAAAGCATCATAAGCCTAGTAGATCGGTCTATTTCATACAGTATGACGTTTTAAGTACAAAATATTTCAAAAGTAAGATTTTCGATTCTTCAATTTTACAGAGCCAACAGCCCCTTTGAATGTCAGCATTGCGACCGTTGATAATCAATATCCCACGGTTGTATGGACGGAGCCTGATCCTCCACAAGGGATCATCACAAACTACGATGTGGCGTATTGGGTCGTGGGAAATGAATCATCGAGAGTTGAGGTGTACAATCTCAGCGCAGCAATACTGTCTTACCAACTACCCGAGCTTGTTGTTAATGTTACCTACTTCATGCAGGTAATTAAAAAAAAAAGAAATTTCTACTGTTTAGTTTGGTAACTGCCGAGCCTGAACAACGGACATTCCGTCATTGCCAATGCAAAGATTATATCATTCATTAGATATTTTTCAACGACCCACAGATATAAATCTTGCTGATATGCGGCCTGCAGTAAAAGGAGTAAGGTATTAAATAACGTTATTCACAAATGTATGGAAGGCGTGGAGAAGAAGATACTTGCGAGATCTAGATAATCATCTTTGTGTATGTTCTGTCTTAGGTGCGAGCCAAGACGTCAGTGGGCGCTGGCCCGTGGAGTGAAGTCATCAATGAGACTGCAGTAGGAGGTAAGAATAATAAATAATAAATAATAATTAAAACAAAAAGGAAATGTATAAAGCGCAGACAACTGCAGAAAATCCACATCAAAGAGCTATATGACAAAAATAAACACGCAAAATGTACTATTCAGGTTCGAAACAAATTCCAGTAGAACTTTAATACAATAAAATTCTACAAAGCCGTAAAAAAAAATCTTTAAATTTTTTTACAACAATCAAAATTTACAAAATACATATAACAACAGGTCTTAGCCAGCCAGACATATCCAATGCAGTACAACAGTGAAACATGTGAAACACCAGTTGGATGAATACTCATACCTCATGCATCCAACGAATGAATTATCAGTAGCCAGCCCCAAACATTCTTTCTAAACAAGAATTAATTGAAGAATACTTCAGTTACTTCTGTTTCCAGTCGCTAAAGTTAATTGCTTGTCAATTCTCAAATCATAGGATTTTAAGGGGGGGAAAATGGAAATTACGTTGAGTTTGATTCTGAGTTTGATTTCAAGCTGCAAACTTTGTAATCGACTGCAGACAGTTCATTTATTGATTTTTTCCCGCCTAATATTGACAGCAATCCAATAAGTCAGTACCTTTGTTTCTTTCAGTTCCTGGATATGTGGAGAACCTTCATTGGACAGAAAGATCTGAAACCTCACTGACCATCGCTTGGGAGCAGCCCCTAAACCCCATGGGACCCCTCACATATTATGTTGTGTGTACAAGAATCAAAGTATTTTGATTATGAGATTTAAATTTTGAAGATCTTGCTGAATAATCAAACGATGCAATTGATGCAAACATAATCTGACACGTAATAGCAAGCGTCTCATACTATACGAGAATATTATGACATCAAATGATTGGCTTTGTTAATCGTCACCTTTAGGTGAAGATCAGAGCTGTGGAGAAACCATATCAACCTGGATTTACTGCAGGAGTTACGTACACCGAATACGAAGCTGACAGTTCACCATATACCGAAGCGAATCTTCAACCGGGCACCAAATATGAATTAAGTGTTTTGGCAAAGAATGGCATACGTGTAGGATTGCCTTCAGTCTTGGAAGTCTACACAAAACCACTGTCAGGTAATGTATTGTTTGAATGGAATTATATCGCTAGTTTAATGACAACAGTTATACATTTCGTTTCTGCCACTTTATAATCTCAAACTCATAGAATATATGAGTTACCGCATTAACCAAAACAAAGTCGCTAAAAGCACGTCAAGCCTGGTAAGGAAGGCCCACCTACATGTATAGATCCATTTTAGAGTCATGATTTCATCAATACTAGGGTTTTGAAACAAGGCTTGATAGCATTTTGAATATTATGAGAAACACAATGTAATTCATTGAACGATGTTTACATGATGTTTTAAACTAAAACTAAACCCAACCTAGGACATTATAATTATGATGAAAACATATTATGATGAAAATATTTTCCCTCTGAAGACTTACTTATTTCCCTTTTATTCCTTTCAAATCAGATCCACCAGCACCAAGGACACCGATGACGTTCGACAACGAGGCGACAGAGACGACGGTGACAATTGGTCTCCAAGCCGTAATCCCGGAAGATGACATGTTTGTCGAGTAAGATTGTTCAACAATGTGTTACGACGTAAAATTGTACATAGCTACTTTACATTTTATTGAATCACAACTTCCATAAAAAAGTACTTTCTTTAAACAATATTTATTTCAAAAAAAGGTATCAGATATCGTTGAATAATTATGACACATCAGGATCGAGACAGAAAGTGCTCTATGAGATTAGCTCTGCTAACTCCATTACACTTATGCCTTTTTTTACAGTACCAAAATCATTCTTGTTTACACATAACAATGACTCAAAAATAAAAAATACATGCAGATGATATTGCCAACGTGAATTTCCAAATTAGACCGAAGCAACAAGCGAGAAAATGTCTTCTGAGCATTAACAATTTTGTTATTGTTTGCTGCAAACGTTTATTGTGGCAGATACATCTTGGATCCTGATTATCGAAAATCTAAGTCAAACGAATCATTCTTGTTTATAGATCATACATCGTACATGTGAAGAAGGTCCAGACGTCATTGGTAAGGAGAAGGGACGCTCTGATTGCTAAGCATTTCGAGGACTCTGCAGATGATTACATTGCAGCAGAAATGACTAAAGACAGCGTTCCTGACAAGTTTACAGTCGGTGATGGGAAGGTGTACGGAGGCTACTACAATGCACCGCTGCAGACGGGCGTTGCCTACAGCATCCGTGTCGGCTCAGTCAGCCAGGGAAACGAGACGGTAAGAAAAACGGGTTTTCGGCTACCTGACTTTTTTTCAAATGGCAACCATCTTCCCATGGTTGTGAGTGATTTGTAGACACGTTTCCTCTTCACAAGGTGGAGAAACTTAAATCCGTTTGTAAATCTGTCAATGTTATCAGTGTTCAATTTGTAGTAAACACGTATGCTTTGTATAATTTTCTTTGAATGTAGGAAGCCTCCGTGACTTTTTCGGATCCGATAAATGCACAAACTGCACCAGGTAAGTTAAAAGAAAAGGTAGATCTACTCTGTACAATATCTGTGGATGTATAGCTTCTTAAAAATGCAGTGTTAAAGATCGTACAATGCTGATAATCACTCTGGCAATCAAATTGCGTCATGCAAACGGTCCATTCACGTTTCAACCATATGCACCGCCGTTACTGGTCTCATAGCCTATCTAGCCTATCTGGTAGCATATCTAGAAGCCTATAATTATGGTATAGAATTTTTGAAACCCACTAAAATAAAAGACATCATAAGACACTGGTAGTATCTATACCAATCAAAATATGTGTCTAGTTACCTATGGGCTTATTAAGTGAGGAGAATGATGATGGCAGATCTAAATAAAGAAATGTTAATGGATCATGTATACCAAAATATTTAATGTGCCAGGATTGGCTTCGGTCATGAGACTGCAAGATGAAATCAAACGCCGGTCTCAATATAGTTTGTTCCTGGCATTTTGTAATACTCGAATTAAATGTCATTTGTTACAGCTGGGAACCCAGTGGGAATTGCATTTGGGGTCATCGTTCCGGTATTGCTTCTTATTGCTGTTGTTATAGCAGTTGTCGTCTACAAAAGGTAATTACACATTTATATATTTACCATCAATAGTCCTGTGTAAATGTAATTGCCTCTTCGGTAATTTTAAACTAAAGAGAGAGAAATGTATCAAGAACATGTTTTTGACACTTGCTTATACCCCAAAATATTTTAAATAAACTTTGACCAAATTTACAGACGAAACAGCCGGACAAAACATCAATCGGATGCCAATGGAGTCAAGGCGCAGTCTACAGTTGAATTGACAGATGATGGCATGCAAGGTAAATCGGTGTTGAACTCGCAGCCAAAAAAATCAACTATTCATCCAGCGTTGGAAATCTAGTTGACGCTTTCAAAATAGTCATGCCAAAAGGCACGTCAGCCATTAGGTTTAACGAAACATAAATGCCGTTTTTCCTCATCAAATTGTTGAAGCACACATTTTTTTTAAAGTCAGTACAAGCTCTGAAAGCCAAACATAGAAAGGTTCTTTATTTTATATCTGATTTTATTTTAACATAAAATGCTTCTCAGTTTAAGTTTTTACAAGAACTCATCTACTAAAACATGTTGCCTAAAGTTTAGAAAATGGAAAAGAATCAAATGTAAAAAGGGCCACTCGTGTATATTTAAAGAAACTATTTACCTATAAAATCGAAGTGGCAATGTCTAGGTAACATTGTAAGACATTATTTTATCGAAAGATGAGCCGACGGGAGCATCAAATGCCTACGCTGACGTTCAAGAGGTGCATCCGAGTAGTCCACCTACACCTGCAGCAGATACCACTGCACCTCCGACTCCATCAATCAAAAAGAAGCCCTTCAAGCAGCCACCACCAGTTCGTATTGACGACCTAGCTGACTATATCAAGAAAAAGGAAGCAGCAGGAGACGGTGGATTCCAAGCTGACTACAAGGTTCTCAAATCTCTGCTTCCTCTTTTAAAAACTGTTCCTCAGTATTTACTCTTGATTTGCAAACTTCACTCACTCAATTCAAGACTTTGAGAGAGCATCTAGAAATATGCTAATGAAAAGAAAAGGCAGCATTTGTGCAAAACTGTTAAGAGTGCCATGAACTTGTATACAACGGCTATTATGGCCTCCTCTCGATGCAAACACAGTCAATTATTCTAGTTACAAGGATGACACATAAGTCCCTTGATAATTGCTTATAAATTTATTGTTTTCTTATTTTTTTTCATTTAAGACTCTTCCCAATGACCAGCTTCACCCTTGGACTGTGGCGAGTAAACCAGAAAACAAAAAAAAGAACCGGTTTGCCAACGTCATCCCCTGTATGTATCATCCCCGAAATTAAATCTCATTTAATTTCTTAATCGATTTTATTAGTAGACACAATGTTGGCACAGTTTTGTTTTGTTTAAATCTTCCTTTTTTTTCTACGCAGATGATCATTCTCGTGTTGTGTTGACGCCTGTAGAGAAAGACCCACATTCGGATTACATAAATGCCTGCTACGTGGATGTAAGTCGAACAAAAGTTGACAAAACAACGAACTACGTTTGCAAGCAATCAATTTCTCTGATAACTTGTTATTTTAACTACTCAGAAGCTACGTCATACAGTGATATTGTTGTACTCATTGTGTGATAATCTGTTGTTTTTAGGAACGTTTGCATAGAGTATGTGAATCAATATTAAACTTTAACGTTTTTCATTACATTTATTTCTGCAGGGTTACAGCGAAACCGACAAGTACATCGCAAGCCAGGGTAATTAAAAAAAAAACTGATGTTCTAAATTCTCAAAGCTCTTTTTTCGTTCTGTTACAATTGTGTAATACTATTAACCAGTTACTAGTAGGGTAAATTGAATCATACAAGATAATTATGAGTTTTTCATCTGATGTTATCAATAGGACCCAACAATGCGTCTCTCAATGACATGTGGCGGATGGTGTGGCAGATGAACGTGGACAAGATTGTCATGCTGACAAATCCGGTGGAAAATGGAAAGGTACTCTAAACTATAAGAGTGTATGCATTTATTTTCGTTGTCATTTAAGTGAATTTAAGAATAAGATGTTACTATCATAATATTGAGTATATTCAGTATTCCATAATTGTGGTTTCCTTATCATCAATGATTTCTTACGATATTGTGCCTGTGTTGTTGCCCCTTTTTTGTTGCCTGTGTTGTTGCCCTTTTTTATTGCTAAGTGAGTTAAAGACAAATTATTCTATAAGTAACAGAAGCGTAACAGTTACAGAAAGAGGGATAATGTAGACATACCAATCTGAAATCTCGTTTGATACCGTTACATCATTCAGGAAGAAATCTTTCCTTTTTAATCTAGATGAAATGTCTGCAATACTGGCCGGATACCGGAGCTTCTACATACGCTAACATCACAGTGACCATCATTGACGAGCAGACCTTCCTTGACCACACCATTCGTCAATTCAAAATAACCGAGGTAACTTCATTAAAATAGAGCACTATACGTCAAAGCTTTCTTGACAAATCTAGCAACAGATGTCTATATTTATCTTTGTTTAACAGCCATATGCATGATCGAAGTTTGGATCAAGTTTAGTCAGTATGATTTGGGTATTCAAATCGGAATGATTATTTATGATGAAAATATTCTGTTTCTTCCCTACAGCGACTATAACCAGCAATTAACCAGCTGATGCATGTCACAAATGCATGTTTGTGTGTCCAGTTGTCTGCAACAATCCATCTTTTATCTCAACAAGACAGCTCTGTTGTTCACCTGAGTTTTAAATATTTGTTGTCATCACTTGTTTGGCAGGTGAATGAAGAGGAAACACGAAATGTGAAGCAGTTCCACTACACCACGTGGCCAGACATGAAACCACCTGAATATCCCGCACCATTGCTCAACTTCATGCGAGTGGTGAACGCTGAACACAACGAGGGACGAACCATTGTACACTGCAGGTATGAGTTTAAACAGTTGATAATTGTAGTTGCTTCATATAAGATTAGAGAATTTAATGGATCGCCTCAAGACCGGGTGTGATCAGAATAAGGCAAGGCTCTTCATTGGTTCATTCCGTACTCTCTTTTTTTCAGTGCGGGCGTTGGTCGCACAGGGACGTACATCTGCCTTGAGTCCATGCTTGAACAGATAAAACAGGAGGGACAAGTCAATGTTCTTGCCTTCATCCATCGCATGAGACAAAATCGGATCAAGATGGTTCAGACTCCGGTAAGTCAAGATGCTTCGTGCAAAAGGAAGTCGTAAATAAAACAACCGAAGCGTTAAACATGTTAACGATTTTCAGAAAACAACAGACATCGTGCAACTATTTCAACAGTGTAGCAGCTTGACGGACAATACACGTTTGTACAAAAATCTGTTTGCATTATTAGGAACAATACAAATTTCTCTTCGACGCCCTCCTTGCGGCCTCTCTGACTGGGGAGACTACCTACGATATGACAACCTTCCGCCGGCAGCTGACTTCTCTGAAAAAGAAGGAACCTGGATCCAAGGACAAGGGCATTGAGAAACAATTCCAGGTAATAATAAATAACAACCTAAACAGACACTGGTGTGTCGCATGGCGTATGGCGGGTAGCATTGGAACTAGCATCAATTCACTGTACTATTTTGATCATCATTGTCATCGCCAACCGCTGCATGCTACTGTTCTCAATCGTGATTCTGCCTTTTTGGGTGTTCAAAGTTTACATGTATGTACTTTGCACATTATAAAATAAGGGAACCTGTTTTTCAGGAGAACAGCGATTCGTCGAGTATACTCAAGATGTCTGCGACATTTTGGCTAAACTCTTAGGTAATAATACTCTCGGATATGCAGAAGTTCCCTTGACATTCGTGTACTTTTCCCAGAATTTGAGTGAACTTCGAGTCAGTCGTGCCAGTGGAAGCAGTAAAGCGGGAAAGCTTCCAGAAAATGTGGAGAAGAACCGCTACGAAGATTTCATTCCAAGTGAGTGATTTTACTTGATGGCCACATTTTAATTCCAGTCCCTCGATAACAGAAAAGACCTCAACCTGACTTTGATATCAAGTCACAAATAAGAGCTATACCTATACCCTTCAAGAGGTACATCACGAAGATCCCAGTCGATGGCGCATGATGTAATATTAAAAAAAAAAAAAAAAAAAAAATATGTATATATATATATACACCAGTTTTGGTGCTCAAGGCGCTACATCAATATTACCCTGCTCATTGGGCCAATGAAACATTCCAAATACCATCTCAGCTCCCTGGGGAGTATACAGCTCGATGCTGCCATTTCGGCGCAGAGTAGCCGAAATCAATCCCAATAACCACCTCTGCCCTCACAGGTACCCATTTACTCCTGAGTGGAGAGAACCAATGAGTGACAAAGTGCCTTGCCGAAGGGCACACACACCACAACCCCAGACGACAGTTTGTAACTTTATTGTGATTCACTTATCTACTGTGCAGCTGACCGAGCGAGACCATTCTTGATGACCAATGCACATGAAGATGACACCAACTACATCAACGCACACTTCCTATCGGTATTGTCAAAGTTTTATTGTAACAATGTTTTGTTTTAATGTGCAACTATATTGCTAGTTTTTGTTGATGTTATTGAAGGGTCATCTACGAAAGGTGAACATTGGTTCATATTCTGTAGGCCTACCTGTGTTTCAAATATATTTTGTATATTTCAAGTACCGGCTTGCTTTACAGGGCTATCGCAAGAAGGACAGGTACATCGCGACCCAGATGCCGATGCCCAACACCACTGCCGACATTTGGCGTCTGGTGTACGACCAGCAAGTGACGTGTATCGTCATGCTCAACCATTTGGATGAAGAAGACGACGTAAGTCCAAATAGACCCAATTGGGTTACATTCTTAATCAATTCGGCCCAAACAAAAAGAACCGACAAGGGTTACCAAACGATAATAGCGGTACTTTACTTCGAGGAGTCTTGCCCCAACACGACAATATTTTTGATCAAGCAAACAGAACAAAATCACATTACCTTGTTTTGTTTCCTCCGAGCAGACAATGTGTCGTTACTGGCCAGACAAAGGAAGCATCGAATTTGGACCTCTTGTTGTCAAACTGTTGCGCACTACAACTCACAAGGGTGTGATTGAGAACACGTTTTCTCTGCAAAACAAGACAAAGGTAACATGACCATAAAAAAATACTTCAAACGCAGAAAAAAAAATACAAAACAAATTTGTTTGCAATTGCGATTAAGGCACTTCTTGTCTTCTTTTTTCCAGAATACTTTCTATTATTAAATTTTCAATGGAGATTGTTGTCATGCCGAACAAAAACATTAATATTGGCACTAGATTCGACGCTGTGAAAAGTTACGTCGACTACTATAGCCGTAGTTCGGAGCAACTTCTAAGTGAAATCTAGATTACTCCGGCGACATCCATTTTATAAGGTGGCACAAGGATCGCGCGAGTCGCACTCATGTAGTTCTCACGTACGTCGTGCTACGTCGACCAATGGGTTACCAAAAGGTGTTTCTCATTCAGGTCGGTGGATTCCGCTATGGACGAATCGGGCGACCAAAATTATAAGCTTTTACTGCGACTTTAACTGCGATGGTGTCACGCTCACGCGTTCTTAAAGACGGAGCCCGCGCATTTTGATATTCCTATTGGTCGAAGAAGCGAAGTGCGTGCGTACTGCCTGAGCGCGACTCACGCGAGCCCGGTGCCACCGTAGGATTGTCTATGGTGATGCATTAAATTGTCTGCCTGACTCCATAATATATTTGGGTTGACTAGTGTCGCTTTTTGGTTCGTTCATGCATCACAAGTATAAAACGGGTATTGGAGACCAATTAACACCACATCCACCATTTGTCATGCCTAAACTTGATTTGTTTTCCCCCAAAGTCCGAGCCCTCGCGCACCGTCTGCCAGTTCCAAATCCAAGACTGGCCGTCGGATCAGGAGGTTCCCAGCTCTCGCCAAGGAATGTTCACTCTCATGGAGCTGACTCAAAAATGGCACGAGGAAAGACCACCCATCGTGGTTCACTGCATGTAAGTTGTATTAATGCTGTTCTCCCTCTTCCTCGCAGAAAGACACACCTTAAAGTTGGCTATTGAGTGCAATTGATCTAAGAATCAAGTTCACTCGCCTTGAAAACCATCTTCTCGCAGAGTTCTACTTGCCACTCTACAACTAAACTGCCTGTTATGCTAGAAAACTACATAATTATCTGGAAAGTTCGATGGCGAGCACATTCTTCCCCACTTTGTGCTGTAGTAATTGTAAGAAAGTTATACAATGGATCTAGGTATCGATACTGTCAAGTGTTGGTAGATGTTTAATAACTAGCAACACTACATTTTCTAAGGTTTGTTTGCAGTTGTTACTTTGCTATGGTGGAACCATTTTGCTTGCTGTCTCGCCAGAATAGTGGTGTGGACGTGCAGTTTAGGCTTTTAATACAGACTTTTATTTTTATTTATTTTTCCCATTTTGTCATTTGATATCAAGTGATGGATTGGGTCGCACAGCGGTGTACTGCACCTTGATGTCCATGATGGAACAATTTCAAGAGGAAAAGGTTGCAGACGTGTTTCAAGCCGCTTTGCGCCTACGTCTTGTACATCCCAGCATGATGTATTCACTGGTGAGTGTTTCGATTATTTTTTTCTTCAAAACATACTGAGTGCTTAATGTGATTTCACACTGACCCTGTTTCTAGCGTGTCCATTATTGTCTTCGTAGTGTGTCTTAAAAATGCAAACAAATATTGTTCCCAACTACTCTTTACTTCTTAAAGCATACGTTAGACTTTCTAGACATATTGGGATTATATTTTGTATTTATCAGAATTTATCTATATACTCCAAATATATAGCGCCCTCCTATTATGTACGTCATATTGCAAAAGGTAAATGTTTAGCCTATCAGGTGTTTTGTTTTGTTTGTTTTGGGGTTTTTTTTGGCTTTTCCGCAAAGTTGCGGAAAAGCCTTTGTTTCTCAACGATTTTTTTTTTTTTTTTTTGGCTTTTCCGCAAAGTTGCGGAAAAGCCTTTGTTTCTCTACGAATTTTTTTTCTTTTTTTTTTTTCTTTTTTCCTCTTGGGACTTCCAACCAAAATGCCATAGACTTTGTGCACGTTTTTTCTAGCAAACACTTTTGGCATAAAACAAAGTCATATGACAACAAAACTTAACATAGTCATAGAACATATAGCAAAGGTCGTTCGCGAAGATAGACGCAATGATGACGTCATCATGGGTCATGTGACGTCATCGCAACGTTGCATATTTCAAAGCCCTATATCTACAGAACGGTATGTGCGATTGGCTTGAAACTCAGCATGTGGTTAGACCGGAAAGTGTTATAGATAAAATTTGAGATGACGTCATCATGACGTCATCATGTGATTTTATATTTAATTTTGAATTTTTGAAGACTTTTGCCATATCTCACTAACGCAATATGATAATTTCGAAATTCTTTTTGTATTAGGTTCGCTGGGCAATAGATATATGCACAAAAATTGGAAAAATGCGTGACGTCATGATGACGTCAGCAAAAATGCGATTTTTTGAAACACATATAAGGCAACGTCCGATTGTCATGAAACTTGGTGGGTGGGTAGATAATGACACTAGTACACGAAATCTTGAATGACGTCACGATGACGTCATCGGTCGATTTTTAAAGATTTTTTTAATATTGCTTATTTTATTCTGCTTACAAAATTTAACACTTTTATTAATCCGATTGATTTCAAACTTGGTACAGACTAAAACCACAATAAAATAATGAGCACTGCCAAGTATTGTTACGATGACGTCATCATTAGACTTGTGACATCATCGTTAACTTGTATATTTTAAGCCCCTATATCTCACGAACAGTACATCAGATTGGGTTGAAACTTGGTATGGGAGTAGGCCGGGATGTGTTACAAATAAATATTGAGCTGACGTCATAATGACGTCATCTTGTGATTATATATATATATTTTATATATAAGACTTTTGCCGTATCTCACAAATGCAATATGCCAAAATCAAATTTCCCTTTGAATGAGGTTTGTTAGACAAGACATAAATGCACACAGTTTTGCACCAAACCAAAAATATGACCCCAATTTAAAAAAAAATAATGCGGAAAAGCCCTATGCTCTGTTGCAAACAGACATAGACCTGTAGTTTTTTTTTTTTTTTCCTCTTGGGACTTCCAACCAAAATGCCATAGACTTTGTGCACGTTTTTTCTAGCAAACACTTTTGGCATAAAACAAAGTCATATGACATCAAAACTTAACATAGTCACAGAACATATAGCAAAGGTCGTTCGCGAAGATAGACGCAATGATGACGTCATCATGGGTCATGTGACGTCATCGCAACGTTGCATATTTCAAAGCCCTATATCTACAGAACGGTATGTCCGATTGGCTTGAAACTCAGCATGTGGTTAGACAGGGAAGTGTTATAGATAAAATTTGAGATGACGTCATCATGACGTCATCATATGATTTTATATTTAATTTTGAATTTTTGAAGACTTTTGCCATATCTCACTAACGCAATATGATAAATTCGAAATTCTTTTTGTATAAGGTTCGCTTGGCAATAGATATATGCACAAAATTTGGAAAAATGCGTGACGTCATGATGACGTCAGCAAAAATGCGATTTTTTGAAACACATATAAGGGAATGTCCGATCGTCATGAAACTTGGTGGGTGGGTAGATAATAACACTATTACACAAAATCTTGAATGACGTCACGATGACGTCATCGGTCGATTTTTAAAGATTTTTTTAAATTTTGCTTATTTTATTCTGCTTACAAAATTTAACACTTATATTAATCCGATTGTTTTCAAACTTGGTACAGACTAAAACCACAATAAAATAATGAGCACTGCCAAGTAATGTTACGATGACGTCATCATTAGACATGTGACATCATCCTTAACTTGTATATTTTAAGCCCCTATATCTCACGAACAGTACGTCAGATTGGGTTAAAACTTGGTATGGGGGTAGGCCGGGATGTGTTACAAATAAATATTGAGGTGACGTCATCATGACGTCATCTTGTGATTATATATATATGTATGTTATATATAAGACTTTTGCCGTATCTCACAAATGCAATATGCCAAAATCAAATTTCCCTTCGAATGAGGTTTGTTAGACAAAACATAAATGCTCACAGTTTTGCACCAAACCAAAAACATGACCCAATTAAAAAAAAACATAATGCGGAAAAGCCCTATGCTCTGTTGCAAACAGACATAGACCTCTAGTTTTCATTTGGGCTGCTATAACTATTTGTTCTTTTCCGTTGTGGTCTTGCCTTGTGGTCTAAACCAATTAAATTAAAATTCAAGCCGGGATGGCTAAAACGGGAAAATCAAAGGCCCGTAATCAAGGCAGAGCATTTTAAGATATTGTCCATGAGAGGTTTATTACGTACCCAGCTTTTCAAAAGTAGGCCTCACTAAAATTACTGAGTTGTATTTTTACGAGTGTATCGTTTCCGTGTTACAGGACCACTATGCCATGTGCTACGATGTGTTCCAGGCTAACTTGGACTCGTCCACTGTCTACGAGAACCTCCATCTTAAACCATGACTTATTCGTCATATGACAACGGCCCAAAACTCGCGACTCTTATCAAGGTTGAAAAGGCTCCATGTAGAGGATCGGTTTTTCTGATAATCGCGGCAATAAATGTACAAATTAATCAATTGTGTATGCTTTAAATGCAGACTGACGATAACTAGGCCTACAGAATTTAATACAGGAATATCTCGGACGAACTTTCCTGTGGCGTTTGTAGGCTACAAATTGGCATCTATCGAGTATATTTTTTTGACTGCAAAAAAACTTTTTTGGGGGGGGGTCAAAATGTTTTCAAGGACGAGCCCTCCAAAAATGGGTTGATGCGAAATCAACATAACCGTTTGTTTTATTCCTGTCGGTTTTGAAACCATCGTGTGTAGCATAGGAGTTGTTTTTTTTAAGTATTAATTCAGTTAAAAAAGTACAAAATGAACTAGTTTGAGAGAGCTGCGAACCTTATTTTCAAGTCCATATTCTACTGCTAGAGTGGGTAGTGCGCTCAACTATATAAAACCTTGTGGAAAATAATTTTAAAGAATTATAGTATATTCAAACTATGAGTATTAATCGGACTTTATATACATTTTGTGTACGTATAGATTTTCATTAAACCGTTTGATTTGTACAAAAATATATGTTTGCATATGAAGTTGTTTTACATTTTCTCATCGCTTCTAATAATTGGTGTACTTCTAAAAATCTATATTCAGCTGTACACCGAAAATATATGAGTTTAGGTTGAATTTAATAATGTTTTTGACTGTATTACTTATGTTCCCAAACAACAAGGTGAAGAGTATTTTCGAGTATGTAAACACCGGCAATCGTGTACCTAGGACAAAAGGTTAGGGCACAAACAATACGTCCTCAATTGACCGATAGTCCACGGTTGAAATTCGTATAAAAAAAACAATGAGAGATGTTGCTAAAAAGTTAGAGTACAAACAATGGAATGAGGATTAGGGGCAACTAGGGGGTCCACGATAGCCGGTATTTACATAGATGGGTGTGTGAGTTTGTTTCTGCATTCAATAGGGGGACGTTGAACAATAGGGTCCCCAATTCCCGACGGTACGATCATGTATAAAAAAAAAATTAAAAAAAACATATTGGAGGTCTTCCTAAACTGTTCAAGTACAAACACAAGAGGGACAATAGAGGGTCCCCGATTGCAGGTTAATACACACTTGCGTGTGTGTGTGTGTGTGTTTAAACGCTCTTCTTGGTTGTCTGATATATTAACGGTCAAGTGACCGAATATTTTATCACCCAGATATATTCAGGGATGTAATCGAGTCATCAGTCACAGGTCCCTACAATTCTATCACAACACTTGTCTAGTCCCAATTCAACTCACAAACTACTCAAATGAGCTTTGACAAAGGCATTCCTTCGCGATTGTTCATCCACTATAACTTGTAACTGGACTTGTGATTTACTTGTGACTGGACTTGTGATGGACGCGACAGTTACATCCTTGGTCATATTTTGCTTCGTTGGTTTAGTTTAAGTATACCGTGGCAGCTATGAGAGGGATTAGCTTTTGAGAGACAGGATATCAGCCCTGGGTTCTTTTGGAAACAGTTTATAAACTACCCAACATACATGTAGTTTAGGCCCCCTAACCCTCTTCTTACATTGTCCGAATATGGGTGTAAATTTAATATAACACTGGATATATAGCTTGTTTGTATAACAAATCGTTGCATTCAGTTGTTTTCCATGATCTTTAATTAATCAGTATGATTATTCGGAAATTTGCAAAATACGCAATGTACTCAGAAGTCTGAAATAACATGTGAATGAATTCATCAGTATATTTAATCGGAAATTTACTAACTACGCAATGTACTCAGAAGTCTGAAATGACATGTGAATGACGAAGTAGTTATAACTACACATGATGTAGTTATAACTTCCTCACTTCTACTTTAGTTGGATTATGGGTATTATAATCATAATACCGCAATGGATGCAAGGTCTATTGATTTAATGGTTTAATTCATTTGTTTTTGATTACTGAGTTTTAATGGATTCAAATCATTAATTCATCGGTACACGGGAGTTTTCAATATATGCAGTGAACTCAGATTCAGAAATAAACTGTGGTGACGTGTGGATTAAAAGCTGTTGTTTTGGTACCACGAGGTGTTCTTCTAGCTTATTTCATCCCACTCCATGCCCGAAAATGGTATTGTTTTAATGGCGGAAGGGTATGTCCGAAAAGGACACCTGTCATTCGTGAAATTAAAATGTAAATCTGAAGCCAAGGCTGATATGTCACCTTCAAGTTAATTGGCAATCCAGATTAACCTTTAGCACAGTAAATCAAATTGCACAAACATAAGTATTTCCAAATTAAAGATACAATATACATCTATACTTCCTTATTCGATGAAAATCTGGCGTTGCTGCCCTTTGTCAGAAAAAAATATACCCGAAATATCTTTTTCCTTACCCAAAAAAAATCCTCACTGCTGAAAGGAAATCATTATATGGTAAATACTATCAAAAATGCATCAGTTTAGAATGTAGTGCCACAGTTTATTTACCCATTGTGCCAGATACCGAATTTCTTGCAAAGCAGCCACACTCAATTAATGGAAAAAGTCGTACACCAGACCTAAACCAAGTGGGCACACCAGACCCAAAACCAAGTGGTAGACCAGACCCGAAACCAAGTGGGCACACCAGACCCAATACCAAGTGGGCACACCAGACCCAAACCGAGTAGGTACACCAGACCCAACACCAAGTGGGTATACCAGGCCCATACTCAAGAGGGTACACAAGGCCCAAACCCAATTAGGTACCATCATCATCATCATCATCATCATCAATTTCGCAAGCGCGGGAGGAGCGTAGCGTCTCCACAGCGCAGTTTCCAGTCCAGCCGGTTCTGGGCAAGTCTCCAACCGGATGACAGATTCAGCCCTGGTGACCTGAGGTCTTCTTCCAAGTTGTCCGTCCAACGCAAACGGGGGCGACCCCTTGGACGGGGCCAGTTAGGGGCAGGCCCCTTCAGCAGAAGAGCAGGCTCCATTGGTGGGTCGGCTCGAGCAATATGCCCAAACAGCCGAAGACGTGAGGCGCGAATGAGATGAGAGACCGGGGGTTTATTGGTGAGAAGACGGAGGTCTTTGTTATTCAAAAATCCTGCCAGTTTATACCCTCGATATGGCGGAGGGCCTTTGTGTCGAATGCATCCATGCAGCTTTCGTTCTAGCTCGGCGGAGAGGGTCCATGTCTCTGAGCCATACAACAGGATGGACAGGACCAGGCTGTTGTACAGGCTGAGCTTTGTTTTTCTTGAGAGACAGCGTTCCTTCCAGATGGTATTTAGGCGGGCTAGAGCAGATGTGGCGAGGCCAATGCGACGCTGGATGTCTGCAGTCGCTGATGGACTGTATTTTGGTCTTATCACCATTGATAGAGAGGCCAAGGGGCGTGGTCTCTTCATTCATTGCTTCAAGGGCTAGATGAGTGACATCCATGAGCTCAGCTAGAATGGCCACGTCATCTGCGAAGTCAAGATCAGTAAGTTTGACGTCGCCAAAGCTAACTCGGCCCGATTCGCACCCATACGCTTCGAAGTAGTAAACTACTACTACAGAGTAGTAAAAGAGTAGCCTGTACATACAATTAGGTTTCGAAAGATCATTCATTATGGAAGTATTTAATATTTGGCCTACAGCAATCGATTTCATACTCCAAAAATATTGTTTGGCATGTTTTTTTAGTATGTAAAGGATTGGGCTTTTATTCGAAAGAGTAGTCGTTGTACCTGGTATAATGAAGGCGCTCATTACTGTACCAGAATCTTCCCTTTCTTGCATGTATTATCACATTGCCTTCATCCAACGCAACGTGATACAAATGGGGCTGAATCTGGGCTTATTTTTTTGTACTCGACAAAGAGCAGCCATTGAGTTGGGTTCATGTCGGTGGCTTTGGTAAAGGATCGTCGATGGTATTTTGAGGTTCATCTTTGTTTCTGTTTTTGTATTTTCAGATGTTTTGTTTAATACGCAAGAGATATTTTAACTTCCTTGAATTATTTCTAGAACGCTCATGGGTGAGTGTAGCGCCATGAGCGCCGCTAGCGGCGGATACCGGCGCTATATAAATTTTCATTATTATTATTATTATTAATATAAAACCGCTGTTTCACAAATTTGTTTAAGCAAATATTACATTTAAAGAACTTTATATACATGTATTTTATAATTTAAATAAGACGTTTCAGATGTGTATCAGTTGTTTTTTTACACAAACTCCTTGAATTATTTTATGAATTATTCAGTCATAAAATTTACACGCAGATCTCCATGCATGAACCTTTTTTATTTACAAATCACTGTAGGCGTAAAGTCTTCACAGTAAAATTCTCATATTCCTCTCTAACCACTTACAATATCCATATAGAAACGGAATTTCCTTGTGAAAGGTAACACAGAACTCCGTATAGAGAATAAATGCACGATTGATTATGCACAGAAATCCATATAAAATGACCATTGTTATAAAGAATTTTTTTGTCTACTGTTTCCTCCTTTTAGTTCGGATCCATCTGTTTAAGTGAGACCGTGCCATATAGTCTGCACAAAAGGGAAGAATTTGAAATGAGCATGCTACAGCCAATGAAGTGCATAGCCTGCGATAGAACTGATTCGTTTCAGGATAAAAAAAAAAAAACACCCACAAAATAATATAAGTAGCACGGATGGTATTTAGCGTTCTCTAGTGTGTGTTTTTCTTTTCGTTTCGCAAACAAAAAGGTAACAAGTAAAACTTCAATGGTTAGAACAATACATGTAACAGCCATTAAAACGACAACTCCCAACCCTATCGACAGTGGCATTGACTCTGCAAACGACTAGGGCAAGGTTAGCCTTGTCTGTTGTATACGACTGATACATGTAGTTTGTAAATTAATATCACCGCGAGGTTTTGCACTCAACACAAAAACTCGATGTCACGGGTCATAGTCATTGAGCAGGATATTCGATTGCCAAGGACACTGATTCATTGACAGCTTTTTCAACCAGGAAAAGGTTTTTAAACAAATAAAATATTCACTTGCTATGATGTCGCTTGTACTTCTATATGCTTATTTGCTCTTTACAGGGAGAGGAAAAAAAGGAAACCAGTATGGGAGGACTAATAATTTACTGAAGTTGTGCATGTATCACTTTCAGAATCTAAGATACAAAAGCCCAATTAATAAGCTTTCTTTTAGTGCAAGAATCATTCAAATCACTCATGTATTATTCAAGTTACGGAATTTGGAACACAAACACCGTTTTAAAGTTCCGTCCACGGATCATAAAAATAGGTAAGTGTTCTTTCAGCAAAACAAAAACAATTCACATAGGGATATATGTGAACTGTAATATGGAAAAATTATCATAGTCATGGCATCATATTGCACAACATCGTCTACATGTTAGTACTGTACAGGAAATAGTTTTCCACAGTATTGGAAGCAGTAAGGTCATTATACCGTGAACTTCTCTTTCACCTGATGTATTGGTACTGGGATATCCAGCTATATAGGTTTTGAATACAATAATCGCTTTGTAATGGTCATTGAAAGAGACCAGCCAAGCACAACCCTCTCACGCGATTGCAGGTTCGAAGCATCAACACCAAAACTTATACTATGCATTGCAGAAGTTGTAGCTACTGGACCTGTGTGTATAAACCGGTGTCATATAAAAATCCGACTCCCATGAAAATCGGAACCCTTTTCCCTATTATTGGTTTATCCCTCGCACGTGACAGGTCACTCTCCCATAATTATCCTAAAAATAGCATATTATCGTACTTACTCATGCGCAATACTACCAATGCGTCCACATTTTACGGAGTCGGATATTCAAGCTACACCTGTACAGCAGATCAGAATTGTTGGATATATTTTCTGATTATTTCCGCAAGCAGTAATCATGGCGGTCCGTTCGCTACGATGGTGTCGTTTCTGTGCGTTGGTTCTTCTGATTAATGTGAACACAGGTAATTAAAGTGTATTATTGATTAGTAATGGTTTGCGGTTCTCGTTAGTTCCAACACAATTTAGTGATGGAGTTAATTTTACTCTGCGAAATAACTTGATGAAAAAAATAAATATCAGGTGGTGATAAGTTGAGTTTAAATTCTTGTTTTCCAAACCACTTCAGAGTTTTGGCATGTTGATGCGAATTTACCTTATTTGCAATTAATATTTCATCCAGTGATTTTATTCATTTATTTCAAGATGGTTACCATGGTTGTATTCTTGACTGATATTTTTTTGAAAATAATGTTTCTGTTTTATAGACATGATCACAAAGTTTCCAATAATTTTACCATTCCAAGCACAATCATCCTGCCAAAATCGAAGATCAAGAAGATTAAATTTTACAGTGATAACCAAAAAGGAACCAAAATGTGGGTGGATTTGATTTTATATTTCGAAATTTACAAGCGTACTCCGATCCTGCGCAAACAGGCTATTCTGTGATAAGTCGACAGGTGTTTTTGATATTTCTGATCTCGTAAAAGGATTGATGGCATAAGATAAATGACATTGTTTTGGGGTAACAATGAACAATCCTGGGAGTTGTGAGGATATATCCCCCCTCCCCCTCCTTTCTTGACCCGGGGATGTTTCATTGGATCATCCCCCTCCCAAGCCCAGAATTGTGTGGTAATAAACAAAACACCAAAAAGTTTGAAATCATCTTGTGACTTTCCAACGGTCCAAATGTGTTAAATAGTTCTAAAAAACGAAGAATACTACTAATGCTTTAAAACGCATCGTTTTGCATTAGTTGTACATTTGTATCATGAAGCGCCACCCCCCCCCAGCTTGATTGAGTTGTAATTTGACGAGAAGATAAACCTTTTAGCAAAGAATGCGAGCATTCATTTTTCCAAGCACTTTTTGGTTTATATTTTACTATTATGTTTCCAAAATATTTAACACAGAAAGGTCCAAGAATGTACACAAATATTAATTTTTAACAAGCCTGTGGGTTCTTATATACTAAAAAGGTTAAAACTATCGAATATATCCTTTATTGCTGTTGCTTTACATTTGTTAAGATTTGTTGCTTTTAGCAATGGCAATGGAAACCATAATATACGAACACATTTTGCCAATTTGGGTAGTCGAAAAACTATTTCTTTTGTATTTGAAACTAAAGCACTGTCTTTGGATGTGCGAGGGAAACCTGCCGAACAGAGCTCAACTGCCCCGGAGGAAAACGGCCTTAGTTTTGAGGCAGGGAAGGCTGTGGATGGAAACATTACTATATTTTCTAAAACAGGTGAGATGATCGCTTCACATTGTACACAAGTAATGTTGTGGTCGGGTCCATCGGTCCATCACAGGTCCGTTCAAAAGTAAAACGCAAGTACAGTAAGAAGATACAGAGACAAAACCGATGCAAAGAGATTCTCATGTGTTCAGTTCAAAGCTTGACTTTAGACTGGGAAATGTGTGATTGACTTCTGAGAACCAGATTGTGAGGGGCTTGACGACAGCACTCCATCCAGCTTGTCGTTTCTATGTTCATTCATTCAATCATTCATTCAGTTATTTTGATTTGTCTCAAATCAAGAGGCAATTCCGTTCCAAACAAATATAAAAACGATTACAATTTAAAGAGTATCAAGTAAATAAAAAGGCAGGTACTAATTAAATACAATAAAACGCACGTTAAGAGAACACCCTCATAACCAAGGAAACAAAGAAAGAAAGACAGAAAGATTGATCGTAACAACTCTAAACAGTGGTCGGGTTGTGCCCGACCACTGAAACAAAAAAGGGAAACAATAACAATACAACAAAAGAGGAACAACATGCACCACATACAAAGTAACACACACAATGAGATCACACACAGTCGACATTCAAAATGTTTATCAAGTTGGGATTGGAACTTTGTTAAAAGGGCTTAGTTCGAATAGAGAGTTTTAACTCTCTATTAATTACTTAAAAGTTATTATGTTTTCCGATCCTTAAATTCCTACTATACCGTGCTATCCTCGAACGAAGAGGTGCGTTGTTATTGAATTATTGTCATGTTCATTAGCAAATTGTACACAATGTTCCACTCTCCATCTGTCAAGTGTATTCCATTTACATTGGTTGAGCGCATGTCAGTATGATCTGTACTGATTACCCATGATGTTCATGTAAACACTCGTTTCTGTCTCCTTTCAAGATCATAGATTTTCTTTCTTGTCAAATTAAAAATGCCACTTGCATTTTGGAATGTAATGTTAAACTGGTCATAAATTATTGCAGGTGCGGAGTATACTAAACATGTTTGGATTCCACTTTTTTAATGACACTGTCGTTCTTTACAGTGAAACCTTCGCAAATCGAAAACCAACAAGTTCATGTTTGTGCAAAATCAGTAAACATTGAAAAGATCATTTTGATGCATCTTTTCATTGTTTCTCCATCTTTCTCAAGATCACACTTTTCATTTACTTTGATCAAGTCGATACCCTTTCTGAAAATTGTTGCAAATCTGAAGGACAAAATGTGGTCATGTGAGCTCCAACAAAATGTACTAATCATTGTTAATGGTATATATGAATTGAACACGGTAAATACCCAAACTTCCTTTCGTTTCTAATTTTGTTGTTTCTGGTTTGTGTGTGGGTGTGTGGGTGGGGGTGGTTGGGGGGGGGGGTTATATGATACGTACTTTCAGGGAGACTGTGGTGGCTTTTATGACAAATGAAAGAAACATTGAGACGGTTTGTTCATAACCTCTGTTTCATATCTGTGCAGCGGAAATGCTCAATCCGTGGTGGCGATTGGACTTGGAGGCTGTCTACTGCTTGAGGAAAATTACTATCATCAAGGGTGTGAATCTGCCCGCCGGTAACCCATAGAATTTTCTCGTATCTTTTAAAGATGATTGTTGCACTTGTTGAATTCCTACTGGCAAGCTTGTCAGATGTCATAATGTCTGCTAGAACATCAAAAGCTAGCACAGATCTGAAGAAAACCGTGGCCAATCCACGGACGTCTTATATCTCCGTCTTGGAAGGCTGATCAAGTGTCGTGGTGTCCGTTCTCATCAGATCTTTCTTACTTATTATGTATCATCCAATAGCATATAACCTTTAACTTTTATGTATACCGTATTTTATTAGGGAGTTATACACAGATCAAATACTTTGTTTAAGACACTCAGGATACCTGCCCTCTTTCATCGATAAATAACTATTAATTACATTTCAATGTTTATTTTATGGTGATTCGGTGTACAGTTGGGAGCCTCAATCTGACACAATTCATTACTTGAATATCTCAAGTTTTGGACTTGGGATATTATATGGTGATTTTGTGTAAACCCAAGTCCAAAACGTTAAGCTGCTGTGGTATCATAATGTGCGTGTTGTTAAAACGCAGGAGTCGGTTTGAACGGCGCTGAAGTACGTGCTGGGTTGAGTCCAGATCGTTCACCCAACACATTGATAGGAACAGTCGGCGTACACCAAGTTACTATCATAACAGCTGACCCTGTGGTCACTGCTCGCTATGTGAGGTTGGACCTTCGCAGTGACAGTAAAATCCTTCAAGTTGTTGAAGTCATGGTTGAAGAATTCGTGGATGAACAAACTCTCGCCTCAACTGGTGAGTAATGTTTTTAAGTATCATATCATGGTGGTTTACAAATGAATAATTAGGGAAAAAATACTAAATTTAAGTGTAAAGATCGAATTTCGGTTTCGCTCTCTTGAACACGTCGCTGTAATGTAACGGGGAAATTTAATATGGGAAAGTTGTGAAATTAAGATAATTCTTTGAAGTCATTTGGTTTTGCCTGCATTTTTTATAGCAATTTTTGTGGACGGAAGCTGGACTTCACAGAGCGGCACATTCGGAAGCAGGGTTTCTGCTCATGCGGTTGACAGAGCTTTCATCTACGATGATCCTGACAGGCATTGCAGCACCACAAGTAAGGCATCATTTAATACATATTGAGAAACTACCAAACAATGCCATAATACACTTCGAAATTACCTTTGAGCTGTGTATTCGATGATTGCATCTGAGGACTTTTTTCCAGAAAAGCTTATGTAGGCCTACTTTAAGTACGCAGATAATAAATTAAATTACCCTCATTATAGTCAGGCTAAGTAATACAAACAGTTTCTCCTCCGGACTTTTTTAAATGAAAAGGAACTTGAGGCGGCCCATTTTGTTCCAAAGATGGTGGATTTTCCTATATGGCGGATGGATTCTGCTGGTAAAAAAAAGGACTAAATATAGTGCACAAAAGGAGACAAGTTGGTAAAAAATGAAGCGTTAATTTTGTAATTGTCTATTTTAAATGAAATTTAATATATGAAGTACACTACCTTGACTCAAATTCATAAGCCTTCTTTGTTAACAGATGGAGTGCCATCATGGTGGAAACTTGACCTGATGTCTGCTCAATGTGTCGGAAAGTTGACAGTCAAGGGCTATGGTGGTGATCTATGTGAGTTGATTTTCCAACTACTTACGTTGACAGAATGTGACAAGATACTAACTGGGAAACAAAAATTGGGAAACAGAATTTCATAACATTCTGTCAAAAACCGTGATAATTTATTTAGACAATTTCTTGCTGACAATGTTGCTCATTTTCTTCCATGCTTCGTAATTAGTGGGTGCGAGGCTTCGTTTGGAGGATGCTGTTGTTCGAGCTGGTATGAGCAGTGTGCCCACTGAGAACACAATGTGTGGAAGTCAAGTTACCAAGTACCAAGCCGTAGCCAATAACTGGATGGAGTTTGACTGCAATCCACCTGATGGACTGACTGCTCGATACGTCAGCGTCGATAGTCCACTACAAATGTTCCTTTTCCTGTGTGAAGTCTTAGTATTTCCATGCAGGCCTAACCTTCCAGCAGGTAATTTATGTTCTAACAAGCTGGGAGAAAGTTTAAATTAAAAACAAAAAGATCATTACTTCGCAAGAATGACATTTCGTGAAAGCAAATGAGATATCAAAATAAATACAAGTGGACCTGTCTTTCACAACAGATAGCTCTTATATTACAAAGTGAACTAACCATCGCTGATCCATTACCAAAAATAGTATATGGGGCCGGCAATAAGTAGAGTCGAGGTAGTGATGTCTTGTGATCGCAATGAAGACGTCAACTATACATGTTTCTGTCAATGCTACTGCTCATCTGTCCAGATGCGACAACTATCGTCATGCAAATCAATTCAATCCAATTTTCCATCCAAATAATCCCTTTTTTATTTGGGTCCGAAAAAGTTTCTAACAGCATATTGCAAACAAACATTTCAATTCTCTGTAGATTTTACTTTCGTCGCTAATCCTGCTCTCATCAACTCGATTGGTGGCAAAGATGTCGTCCTGACAGCATACAAAGGTCCCGATGACATATCTGCTGGTGTCACATTTGGCCGTCAGTTGGCAACAGGTGGAATCGATGGACTTCCTCCCGGATCAACCGAGGAAGACGAGACGAACTTTTACGGAGGTACAGCGACAACTCTACGGTTATCTGCGTCAGATGGGATTAAGAGAGTTGGTGTCTTCTATTTTGATGGAACTATACGAAGCGTCAAGACCAGGATTCAGATCGTAATGCTGCCTAAAGGTGGTAAGATAACATTCCTGTTTGATTGAGATCACAGTCCATTTACTGCTAAAATAGACGGCAAGAGCAAATTAAGTTGAAGAACACCACATTACCTTTTTTCCTCAAAACAGTCACCAGTTTACAATAAATAACCGGTCTAGATTCCATCATGTAGATTTGCAGAGGTTGTAAAAAAAGAAGCACCTGAACAACATCATTTTCAATTTTAGTTGTAGATCCAACAAGAGCGAAAATGGACTGGTTAAAATATGAGGACGAAAATTAAATACCTGTCCAATACCCAATTTAAAATATGCTGCATGTTATCTCTATTTGTTTTGCACACAGATAATGTTCAGATACGTTCAGTTCAGCGAACACAGATGGCAAACGTCGGAGACTCAATTCAACTTGAGATGCAAGATGTGAATGCACCAAACAGCAACTACAGATGGCGGTATAATGGCGGCGTCGTCGTCACATCCTGGAATGACCAGCTCAGTGTGTCTATTGATGATGTTGCTGTGAGTGATGGAGGAGTCTACAGCTGCTTCGTATCTGACCAGGAGGATCAACAACTGCATGGCATCATGAGACTTATTGTACGAGGTATGTTTGTAAACGAGTGTATCACGAAGTAAGCGTTTCGAAACCGCGTTTAAATCCTGATATTTTCTCATTTTGATTTGAATCAAAGCAATTCACGAGATTCGCTTCGATCACGTTATGTAAAACGTCTTGTTAACAATCTCCATTTTGCTACAGATGTGTCTAGGAACTTACTCAAATATGCAAGAAAATAATATCACCAACATATCCATTTACCGCCTTTGTGAAATAGGGATTACGATCGATGAATTAGGAATATGCCCCATTTTGAAATAATGATCACAAACAAATTTGCATGTTTACACTTAGGTTGTTCTGATGGAAGGTGGGGGCCACCATCCTGCCTGAACCTTTGTCGTCGGTGCTACAATGGAGGCGTATGTGATGACATCACAGGAAACTGTGTCTGTGCTCCGGGTTTCGGTGGAGAAAACTGCGAACGGGGTGCTGTTTATGAACCTCATATTTTTATTTTTTTTTGAACAGTACAAAATATGGAGATCTTTTGTTTACAACAGCGTGGTAGCGATGTGACTTGTATGTAATGCCATTTTTTAACTTGGCTGAGCTAGGTGGCGGAAAGCTGTGTTAATCTGACAAAGGGAATACATTTGTGCCACTGCACGTTAATACATCGTTTTAGTTTACACAGAAACAACTATAAAACGAAAATCATGTAATCATTAATTATATCAGGACTCGGGTATTTGGGTATTCGCAGCTTCCTATTTTGTCAATTTTAATAATTGACCTCGTTAAACCTCTGGTTCTTCTCAGAACCACAACACTCACAAAGAGATGTCATTCAGGTGGTGTTACTGCAAACGTTCCATTCATTGATCATGATCACCATGCAAACCCTCAAGTTTCATTTGACCTCGTTCATGTTTTATACAAATGTAATTAGTATATGAAGTTCTTTCACCTAACCTAATGCATAAAGTTCATGGCCGCAATGTCATTGGCCAAAACGCTTGGCATAGATGCTCCGATACCATCGATCCACACGACGACGCTTAGTGCCGGGGTCGTTTGTTTTGTCTTCCTGATCCTTACGGATGCTCTCTTATTATTTTACACAGCACACGGTCGCAATGTCTTTGGTAAAAATGCTGTCCATAGATGCTCCAATACCAGCGATCCACACGACGACGCCTGTCGGGGTCGTTTGTTTTGTCTTCCTGATCCTTACGGATGCTCGTGTGCTGCAGGATTCACTGGACTAGACTGCACGCAAGGTGAATAAAACTACATGTAGGCCCTACTCTTTTTTACCTTATGATGTCAAGGGTAAATTAACAATGTTTGTGGATCGGAGCCTGAATCCTCTGGTTGGGACGGAAGTATTGTGTATAGACTTATTAGAAAAAAAGGTATGCATATATGCAAATCAGCTTTGTACGTTTTGCAAACATGTGTTTGTTCGGTCTCATTAAGAATAATACTGGATGTTATTTGTTTGTAATAAAAAATACAACTTTGCCTAATTCTATAGTACTTTTCACACTGTTACCTGTGAGATATTCTTCCTCAAACTTCTCTTTGTCAGAGTGTTCCGAGGGGACGTATGGAGCTGACTGCAAGCAGACGTGTCACTGTGTGCCTGGTGACACCTGCAGTAAGGATACAGGAGAATGCAGCAGTGGCACATGTGCCACACCGTACTTTGGGATCAACTGCCAGTATTCAAGTAAGATAACCATGGACTTTAACTGTGTCCTCTTTGGCTGAAACGTTTACTATGTTTATAAATAAACAAACAAAATGTGATGCTTATAGGGCCTATAGCGCTTTCCAACGTACAGGGTGAGACAAAAAAAAGCGGAACTCAAATTCCCAAATTTTATTTCATTTTTAATAAAATATGTAGTACCAAACATAATGATGACAGGAAAGCCCATTTTATAAGCTACTTTTAGATAAAAAAAAAATCCTGAAATTGCTCAATTCGTTCAAAGAATATCACCATTTTAACACAATGACCCTAGAACCTCTAAAAATTCTATTTCAAGAATCGTCGTCACAATTGTCTTCAAATATCACCAACAATAAAAAGCTTAAAAGTACAAAATATTCAAAAGAGTCATTTTGAAGGCCCGTCTTTAAAAAAAGTGGATCTTATAAATCATATTGTTTGCCTAAGCAGGGTTGTTAATAAAGATAATTTGTACTACAGTTGTTGAAACAAGTATTCTGTGTCATTTTCTTTGTTGTTCCAAACTGTCAGAACACACACTTAACTGCTTGTTTGGTAGACGAAACAGGTTTTAAGGTTATTGGATTTAATGGTGATATTATTTGAACGGATTGAGCAATTTGAGTAACACCTCATCTAAAACTAGCTATGAAATAGGCTTTCCAGTCATTATTAAGTTTGGTGCTACATATATATTTTTTAATATGAAATATATTTTGGGGGGTTTGGGTTCCGCTTTTTTTTTTTAAACTCACCCTGTATCAACAATCTCAAAGCGCTTTACAATTATTCTCCGTTCATCAGGCCATGCGACCACGCGGCAGCCGATATCAGTGCACTTTCGGTCCTTTACCCTCACAGGTACCCATTTACACTCCTGGGTAAAGAGAGGCAATTGTAGTTAAGTGTCTTGCCCAAGGGCACAAACACCATGTTCCTGGCATGGAATATGCCTGGTAAACCTGGTAAAATGGTCGTCATTTGTAGAAGGAACTTTTACTGTCATGTTTCCTTGAAATATGACACTGTTACGTTGAAGCGAGAATATTCCATATGTGCATTTAGGCATATCCACCTTTTAGGAAAAAAGGTTGTAACTGCTAAATGAGCTTGAAGGTAACATACAACATTTGCTTTATTTGTACTTTTCAGAAATGGATGGATTTGGAGTTAATATTGTTACACCGATCTTTGGAAGTTTTGTGTTCATGGATGCTGGAAAAACCAGGACAATTGTGTTGTTCTTGTAGTCTGGTTACTTTACCCTATATTTCAGACGAAACAGATTAATTAATAGACGACAATTGTCCAATCAAGGAACCAGACTATAGCTGGCTTGCACCCGTACCCGTTCAAAGACCCGTAAACGATTGTAAACACAATTTGGCCTTATTATATCTGCTGAAAAAAATCGACATTCTTGTCCTAATGACTCGACTCCAGTCATTTTTTTTTCAAATGATTCTTTTTGACTCGAGTCACAAAAATAAGTGACTCGTTAAAACTCTTATATTGTTTGAAAATGATGTACTTTACGCTCGATTAATCGCCAGTCCGAACGCTTTAAAGGGAAAATACAACATTTGCAAACATCAAAAAATAAAACTACCAAATCATTTTGAAATACCTTGCTGGACTGTTAGTGAATGACAGTGTAAAGCATCCTGTAAAATCATGGCACCTGGTATACTGTCATTCAAGAAAAGTGGTATTTTTGTATCAATTTCCAATGCTGGTCGGCCGACCAGCGTTGGAAAAAAACTGGCTTTTTTCAAATACTGGCCCTAATTGACCATCGCACTTGTTTGCAATCGATTACACACCTTTGCACGGGTACAAGCCAGCTAGACTGGTTCCCTGACCTTACAATTCCCCAATGTATGTAAACTGCTCTGTTTCTTCTTATATGGAGTCAGGGAACCAGACTACAGGAAAATGATTGTTTTTCTTGGTTTTATAGCATTTTCGAACCCAAAACCTCAAAAAAGTCAGTGTAACTATATTTGCTATAAATTTCCAACCCCCAATTCCATCCATTTCTGAAAATTACAGCAAAAGCAAATGATGTATATTCCCTTTAAGGTCTTAAAAAGCAGGCCTTAAAGTGACCATGTTCTCTTATTGTGTGTATGTTGCTGATTATATTTTCCCTAATGGTTCACTGAAATTCCACTAGAAAACTTCAGTGCTAAGACACGACTCTTCACAATATCCTCAAACGCGCCTTACATGACTTCGTGGCCACGTACACTCATTAGAGCTTCTTTACACGAATGACAGTTAACATTAGGACGTTAAAGACTTGCCTTTTCTTCTCATTTCCTTTGATGTCATTTTAGTGCAAGATCCTTTCCCAGGACAGGTAATAACAAGGTCAGTCATGCAACGCAACGTTACTTTCTCCTGGAGTAAACTCCTCTGTCTAGGCGTTGAAATCCTGGGGTACCACTACCAACTTGCCCAGGCAAAAACCGGTACATTAGTTAAGCCACCGACTAATACTACGGACCCCTCGACGACCATTGACGGATTAACACCGTACGTCGATTATAACTTCCAAGTAGCTTTCTACACTACAATGTCCACTGCGTCATTCAGCAGAATTCTGACGGTGCGGACCACAGAAGCAGGTAGGGCTTTTGAAAATAACATCCACTACCGTTGATTCCTTAATATCCAACCGAAAGCCTTTCAGAACCATCAATCCACCTATATAGTATAAGACCATCACACTGCACAACTGGGTAAATACAGCCCCCTCGTCAATGCCACATTGCTGTTTTCAAGATGTGTGCTTCAAATGAAAGCAGGCATGTTGGATATTTTGTGCATTCATGTCGGTTATGAATCACGGCTTTGATTGGTCAAAGCATCATAAGCCAGTAGATCGGTCTATTCCATCCAGTATTACGTTTTAAGTATAACATATTTCAAAAGTAAGATTTTCGTCTCTTCAATTTTGCAGAGCCAACAGCCCCTTTGAATGTCAGCATTGCGACCGTTGATAATCAATATCCCACGGTTGTATGGACGGAGCCTGATCCTCCACAAGGGATCATCACATACTACGATGTGGCCTATTGGGTCATGGGAAATGAATCATCGAGAGTCGTTGTGTACAATCGCACCGCAACCATACTGTTTTATCAACTACCCGAGCTTATTGTTAATGTAACCTACTCCATGCAGGTAATTAAAAACAAATTCTGTCCGGTGTAGTGTTAGGTATCAGCTAAAAATATGCCCTAAACGATGAAAATCCTTCTGTTACCAATGAAAATATACTTTATATCATTCAATGCATATGTGTAAACGACTTACACAAAGAAAGCTTACTAGTGAGGTATTAAATTAGGCTATTCATATATTTATGAGAGAGGTGTTGAAGGAGATATTTCCTAGATCAGTGTTACTCTCTTTGTGAATGTTATGTCTTAGGTGCGAGCCAAGACAGTAGTGGGCGTTGGCCCGTGGAGCGAAGTCATCAATGAAACGGTAGTAGGAGGTAAGAATAGCTTCTCATACCTCATCCGACCCCAGAATAAATATCCGACCCAAGACAGTATAGTGTTAACAATAATTAACTGACGAATATCCCAGTTATTTCTGTTTGCAGATGCAAATTTTAACTGTTTTGACAACGTAGCTTGTTAAGAAAAAAGAAGGAAAATACCTTGAGTTTTGATTTTAAGCTGCAAATTCGTGAATCGTTTACTAATATATTAACTGACCTTTAAGCCATATTTTGGCGTTATTTTGTAAATCTTTATCTCTAGTCTTTTTGAAAAAAAGCTCTCCTATCAGTGCTTTTCTTGTCATTGCTAATGTCCTCTTTATTGAAGTACATGTAAGTGCCACTTTTATGATGTTTCTATTATAATTTGACCTCAGTTCAGCTTTTGGCTGCTATGATCGAATGGTAATAACCATTTCAAAAAATCAAATATCAAAGTCAATGTCTTTTTGCATTTCAGCTCCTGGACCTGTGCACAACCTTCAATGGACAGAAAGATCTGAAACCTCACTGACCATCGCTTGGAAGCAGCCGCTAATTCCTATGGGACCCATCACATTCTATTTTGTATGTAAAAGAATCAATCTATTTCCACTATGAGATTTAACTTTGGAGAATCTTGCTGAATATGCAACCAATGCAACTGAAGCAAACAAAATTATTAAGGTCTTTTAGCCTATTCTCCTTGGAGGGACACGTGATAGTGAATGTTCAACTCCATTATTATTATCATAATAATGAAATATACAAAGGCAATTCACAATGTGCCTTCAGAGCCTTGCTTCTTAAAGGTGAATATTATGACATCAAATGATTCAATTTATCATTATCTTTAGGTGAAGATCCGGGCCGTAGAGAAACCATATCAACCGGGATTCACTGCAGAAGATAATTACACCGAATACAAAGTTGACAGTTCACCATACACCGAAGCGAATCTTCAACCGGGCACCAAATATGAATTCAATGTTTCGGCAAGGAATAAAATACGTGTAGGAAAGCCTTCAGTCTTAGAAGTCTACACAAAACCGCTATCAGGTGATTTATTGTTTGACCAGATTACATCGCTAGTGAAAGGACAAGTAAACATGCTTACAGTTCTACTTTTCTTGTATGCTACTTTACAAACTAAAACTAATAAAAAGTATGAGTAGTACCACACTAACCGAAACAAACTAACTAAAAGCACGTCAATAAGGCCTACTCCACAGATCGATTTTAAAGTCATGATTTCAGTAATATATTAACTTATTCTTCAATACAAGGGACTTCAGATAAGGCTTGATATCATGTTGAATGCTATAATGAGAAACAAAATGTAATTCATTGCACAGCAGAAACAACTTACGTATTAATTGTTTCAATGTTCAAATGAACTATACATTTTATCAACCTAGGACATTATGTTTACTTTGGAAGTGTTTTATTCCAATCACATACCAATATTTTCACTCTGAAGACTTACTTTTCCCCTTTAATTCCCTTCAAATCAACGACAGATCCACCAGCACCAAGGACACCGATGACATTTGACAACGAGGCGACAGAGACGACGGTGACAATTGGCCTTCGAGCCGTGATCCCGGAAGATGACACGTTTGTCGAGTAAGATTGTTCTCATCGTTAGATTGCTTTGCTTACTACACATCGTGGATCCTGATTATTAAATTTCAAAATATTTTTTTTTGTATAGATCATATATCGTACATGTGAAAAAGTCCGACTCCTCATCAGTGAAAAAAAGGCAGGCTCTGATTCCAAACCATTTCGAGGACTCTGCAGATGATTACATTGCAGCAGAAATGCCTAAAGACAGCGTTCCTGACAAGTTCACAGTCGGTGATGAGAACGTGTATGGAGGATACTACAACGCACCGCTACAGACGGGCGTTGTCTACAACATCAGTGTGGGCTCAGTCAGCAAGGGAAACGAAACGGTACTTTTATTGTTTAATCCCAATCATTCTTCCCACGTTTCAACGTGACTTATAAACTAATTTCAGGTCATGTAAAAAAAATGTGTATTCTTTCCAAGAACAAGCGGTTGTAAGTCTTGAAATATCACCGGTAGTGATGTTGTTTTAACCATGCATATTTGCCTTGTACATTTTTTTTTCCTGTAGGTACCTTCTGTGACTTTTTCGGATTCAATAACTGTACAAACTGCACAACCTGCAATAAATGGTAATTTTGAAGAAATCATAATAATTTACAGTAATGAAAACTGACACAGCGCCTGTATCTGCGAAGAGGCAAGACGATTTCAACGTCAATAAACAGTCAACTATAGTGAACAATAAATAAGTGAAATTGAGAGACTAAGCATTTATCTAGTTATAACATGATTTCCTCATGTATTTTCTTAAAAATGCAGCTGGCAATGTTGGTAATCACTCTGGCAATCAAATCGATTGATGCAAATGGTTCATTTACTCAATTTTCATTTATCCTCCCTTGTTACTGAAACACGTGTCTACACGAGGACTATATCGTCTCTGGAAGCTGATGGTATTGAACTTTTGAAATCCTCTATAGGAAAAGACTTCAAGAATAAAACTGTGTATGTCGAGTAACACATTGGGTTCTAATCATAGTTCACTGACAATTGATGGTAAATCAAAATAAAGAGATGATTGGCTTCAGATAGGAGATAAAAAGTCCCAAACTAGTTTGCTCTTGGCATTTTCTAATACTCAAATTAAACGGCATTTAATACAGGTGGGGGTTCAGCGGGAATTGCAGTTGGCGTCATCGTTCCGGTATTGCTTCTCATAGCCGTTGTTATAGCAGTCTTCGTATACAAAAGGTATAGGTACACATTTCTATATACATAGTCCTGTGTAAATTTAATAAATTATTTAGTAATTGTTAAGTATAGCAAAAAATGTATTCAGAACATGTGTTATGACACCTACTCATACCAAAATAATATTTATTAATAATCTGTACAAAAATTACAGACGAAACAAAGAGACAAGACACCAACCTGATACCAATGGAGTCACGGCGCAGTCTAAAGTTGAATTGACAGATGACTGCATGCAAGGTAAAAAGGTGTTGAACTTACAGCCAAAACAAATGAACCATTCGTCCCGTGGTGAAAATCTAGTGGACGCTTTTAAAATAGTCTCGTCATGGGTACGTCAGCTATTAGGTGTAACGAAACATAAATGCCTTTTGTCCTTATGAAATTGCTGTAGAATATATTTCTCGCGTCAGTACAATCTCTGAATGACAAACAATTTGCTTCATTTTGTATCTGATTTAAAAAAAAAAAAAAAAACATGCTTCTCAGTTTCAGGGTTTTTCTCAAAAGAGGTTGTCTACTTTTTTCCCTGCAGTTTGGAAATGGAAAAGAATCAAATGTTAAAGGGCTACTCGAGCGTATTTTAAGAACGTGTTTACGTATAAAATTGAAGTTGTAATGTTGTTATCGAAAGATGAGCCGACGGGAGCATCAAATGCCTACGCTGACGTTGAAGAGGTGCATCCGAGTAGTCCACCTACACCTGCAGCAGATACACCTGCACCTGCGACTCCATCACTCAAAAAGAAGCCTTTCAAGGCGCCACCACCAGTTCGTATTAACGACCTAGCTGACTATATCACGAGAAAGGAAGCAGCAGGAGAACATGGGTTCAAAGCTGACTACAAGGTGCACACATCACTGCTTTTTTCTTTTACTAAATGTTTTGCACTTTTATTCCTGACATCCAAACTTGACCGGGCTCACGACTTTGAGAATATCTTGAAATATACTGATGAAAAGAGCTTCGCAGCATTTGTGCATGTTTCGAGTTCCATGAATGGCTAGTGTAACGGCTATCATAGCTTCCTTTCGATGCAAAACAGTCAATTAATCTTGTAACAAGGATAACACATGAGCCACTTGATAAATACTTGTTCGAGGAAAAAAGGGAAAACTTGATATTGCTTTTTTTCATTTCAGAGTCTTCCAGATGGCCAGTTACACCCGTGGACTGTGGCGAGTAAACCAGAAAACAAAAAGAAGAACCGATTTGCCAACGTCATCCCCTGTATGTATGAACTCCGAAATTAAAGCTCATTGAGTTTCTTAATCAATATTACGTGGACTTGGATTTAATTAAATGTTGATCCGGTTCTCATAAGAACTGTACCACAGGAAGAAACACCAACTCTTTTCTTGTTCAATCTGTGTTTTTTGTTCACGCAGATGATCATTCTCGTGTTGTGTTGACGCGTACAGAGAAAGACCCACATTCGGATTACATAAATGCCTGCTATATAGATGTAAGTCTCGTATATGTAGGTAGAACAACGAACTAAGCCCTATTTCTCTGATATCCTTGCTATTTGTATTACTCGGAGCTACATCGAACAGTACGATTTTTAACTCATTGCGATATAATTTGTTTGGTTTTTAGGAACATTTTGTATAAAATTGTGTAATTTTGAAAATGTGAATTAATATCAAACTTTTACGTTTTCCATTACATTAATTGCTGCAGGGTTACAGCGACACCGACAAGTACATCGCAAGCCAGGGTAATTTAAGAAGTCTGAAAGTGATTCAACTGAAAATTGATGCTCGAAATTCTCGAAGCTCTTTGTTCCGTTCTGTTACAATAATTCTGTAATACTATTAGCCAGTTATTCGGGTGAATTGAATCAAACTAGATAATTAGGAGGGTTTTTTGTATCTGATGTTATCAATAGGACCTAACAATGCGTCTCTCAATGACATGTGGCGGATGGTGTGGCAGATGAACGTGGACAAGATTGTCATGCTGACAAATCCGGTGGAAAATGGAAAGGTACTGTAAACTATAAGACTGTATCCATTTATTTTCGTTGTTGTTTAAGTGAATCTAAAGAGCTGCTATCCTGATATTAAGTGTATTCAGTATTCCGTCTGCTGGGTTTCTTTATCTCAATGTTTCCTTACGGTATTTTGCCAAATTACTCTTTAAGTACCAGAAAAGTAATAGTAATAAAATAAGACAGATAATGTAGACATACCAATCTAAAATGGAATTGTAAATCTTATCTTCTTTATAATCTAGACAAAATGTATGCAATACTGGCCGGATACCGGAGCTTCTACATACGCTAACATCACAGTAACCAACGTTGACGAGCAGGCTTTCCTTGACCACACCATTCGTCAATTCAAAATAACCGAGGTAACTTCATAAAAGCACACAACTTGACCTGAATTAAGTCAAAGCTTTCTGGAAAAATCTAGCAATAGATACCTATATCTCTCTCTACTTAATAGCCATATCTTGGTCAAGGTTTGGATCAAAATGATTATGATTTGTGGCATTCAAATCGGAATATTTAATGATAATGAAAATCTTCCATTTCTTCACCACAGCGACAATAACCAGCAATTAATAAGCTGATGCAGTTCACAAATGTATACCTGTGTCCAGTTTTCTACTACAAACCATTTTTATTTCACTGGTAAACTCTGTTGTTCACCAGTTTTGAATATTTTGTTAGTTGTGTTGGAATCACTTGTTTGCAGGTTAATGAGGAAGGATATCGCATTGTGAAGCAGTTTCACTACAACACCTGGCCAGACATGAAACCACCTGAATATCCCGCACCATTGCTCAACTTCATGCGAGTGGTGAACGCTGAACACAACGAAGGACGAACCATTATACACTGCAGGTAAGACTCCAATCAGTGAATAGTTTCAATTACTTCATATAAGATCAGAAAATTAAGGATCTCCTTCCAACTTGGTGTGCTCATCATAATGCAAGGCTCGATGTTTCCTCTTCTTTCACAGTGCCGGCGTTGGTCGCACAGGGACCTACATCTGCCTTGAGTCAATGCTTGAACAGATGAAACAGGAGCGACAAGTCAATGTTCTTGGCTTCATCCATCGCATGAGACAAAAACGCATCAAGATGGTACAGACTCCGGTGAGTCAAGATGCTTCGTGCACAACTAAGTCGTCAACCAAGCAACTGAGCACCATGTAGATGATCCTCAGAAAATAACTTAAAGTACTTCAAAAAGGCTAGCAGATTGAATAGGCAATACACGTTTTCACACCGTTTTGTTCGCATATCCAGGAGCAGTACAAATTTCTCTTCGACGCCCTCCGTGCGGCCTCTCTGACTGGCGAGACTGCCTACGATATGACGACCTTCCGACGGCAGCTGACTGCTCTGAACAAGAAGGAACCTGGATCCCAGGGAACCGGCATGGAGAAACAATTCCAGGTATTAAAGAATGAATAACAACATAAGACACAGGTGTGTCGTATGGCATACGATAGATAGCATGGGAATTAGCATCAATTCATTATACTATTTTGATCTTCATTGTCATCGCCTCTCTCGCTGCATGTTGCTGTTCATTCTCGGGCTCTTGCCTTTTTGTGCATTCGTTGAAGTTGACATGTCAATGCTCTGGAACTTGCAGATTATAGAACAAGAAAACCTGTTATCGAGGTTCTGTCGACACATTTTCAGGATGTCTGTGACATTTTCGTCGGACATTTTAGATGATAACACACTCCGATATCCAGACTTCCGATGTTGACATTCACGTACTTTCCTTTCTCAGAACTTAGGTGAACTGCGAGTCAATCGAAGCAACGGGACCAGTAAGGCGGGAAAGCTTCCAGAAAATGTGGAGAAGAACCGCTACGAAGATTTCATTCCAAGTGAGTGATTTTACTCGATTCCTGCCCCTAGATGAATAAAACTCTAGCAACTACAAAAGACCGAAAACTGGCGCCGATACTCTAAAATCCTATCTAAGAAGGTACCTGCGTTTAGACATATGGCACTTGATATAACTTTTTTTTTAAACCGAACAAGTAAAAAAAGGAAAACATAACCAATATAGCTTTACTACTAATGCTTCATACATTATCATGATTCATTTTTTCTTCTCTTTAGCTGACCGAGCGAGACCATTCTTGATGACCAATACACACGGCGATGATACCAACTACATCAATGCACACTTCCTATCGGTACTGTGTTTCTTGTTATGTGATCTGTTTTGTTTTAATGAATATACAATGATATTGCTTCATTTGTTGATGGCATTGAAGGATTATCTACAAAAGGTGAACATTGGTCAATATTCAGTGTACCTGTGCTTCAATACTATTTTGTATATTTCAACAAGACCCTGAAAACATCCATCGGGCTAGAAACTTGTCTGAGCGGTCCACCTCTTTCCAACCCTATGCTTGATAGGGACAGTTTGGCCCAACTCATCAACTCATCAAGTGAATGAATGAATGAATTTCAAGTACCGGCTTGCTTTACAGGGCTATCGCAAGAAGGACAGGTACATCGCGACCCAGATGCCGATGCCAAACACCACTGCCGACATTTGGCGTCTGGTGTACGACCAGCAAGTGACGTGTATCGTCATGCTCAACCCTCTGGATGAAGACGACGACGTAAGTCTAACTAGACCCAGTTGTGTATACTATTCTATCTCAATTTGGTAAAAAGAGAGGCATCGATAATGGTTACCCAACGATAATATCGATGCTGCATTTCCAGATGTCTTACTCCAAATGAAAATGACTTTGATAAAGTAAACAGAAAAAAAATTACATTACCTTGTTTTGTTTCCTCTGAACAGACAATGTGTCGTTACTGGCCAGACGAAGGAAGCCTCGAATTTGGACCTCTTGTTGTCAAACTGTTGCGCACTACAACTCACAAGGGTGTGATTGAGAACACGTTTTCTCTGCAAAACAAGACAAAGGTAACATGACCATAAAAAATACTTCAAACGCAGAAGAGCAGTTTGCAGTTAAAAGTACTTTTCCTTTCCTGAATACTTTCTTTTATTAATCTTTACTGGGAATCACATCTATGAAAGCCGAACTGACATTGGAAAGCTCCTAGAATTTTGCTGTTTACTAAAAAATTAAGACGACAGACGGGTACTTACAAAACTGTCTGATAAATATTTTTCACTGAAAATAATACTTTGACTACCGTCAGGTTGCTCATTCAACTGAGTATTCGATCTACAAGACGGCCAGCTGTCACCCTTCCAGAACCGCGCCGAACCAAAACATTAACACTGGTACTAAAGTCTAGACGCTGGGAAAAGTAACGTCGACTATAGCAGCACTTCAAAGTGTACTCAATACAAAAGTAGCGCATAAATTTGCCTGTCTGGGTCCACAATATACGTAGGTTGACTAGTGTCGCATTTTGGTTCGTTCGCATCGCCAGTATAGGTAATTTGAGAGCAATTTACACCACATCCACCTTTTGCCTTGCCTAAATCTTGAATTTTTTTCCCCAAGTCCGAGCCCGCGCGCACCGTCTGCCAGTTCCAAATCCAAGACTGGCCGTCGGATCAGGAGGTGCCCAGCTCTCGACAAGGAATGTTCAATCTCATGGAGATGACTCAAAAATGGCACGAGGAAAGACCACCGATCGTGGTTCACTGCATGTAAGTTTTATTAATGCTGTTCCTTTTTCCTCTTCCACGAACATCTATAGATCGTTTGCACTGCAGCAATCTTAGAGGTGATGGTCTGCTTTTGTTCAACAGGCATCCATACGCATGAGCAGACCTGTTGTTATGCATTATTGATACATTAACATGAAAAGACACACCTTACAGTTGGCTCCTGAATTCAATCGATCTAAAAATCCAGTCCACCTGTCCTGAAACCATCTGCTTGCACGAGTCCAACTTCTACCCCCACAATGGAACACCTTATAACAGGGTCTTTACAAAATTACCTTGTAATAACAGGTACCTTGTATAATTAGTAAGGAAAACAAAGGAAAACAAAGACTTGGGGCCTCACATTTTCCTTGTTATAAGCAGGATGTTGTATTAACAGTGCTTTTCTTAACAAGGAAGACTGTAATTAAACTGCCTGCCATGCTAGAAACTGTACATATCTCGAAATGTCCATGACGAGATCTTTCTCCCCTATGTGCTATAGTAACTGTAACAGCGTTGTGGACTTAGTACCAATACTGTCACGTGCCGGTAGATATTTAATAAATTATCACACTACATTTCCTTAGGTTTTTTGCAGTTGTTACTTTGCTATGCAGGGACCATTTTGCTTAGGTTTCGCCATATAGTGATGTAGGCATGTAGTTTTAAGCATTACCACAGGTTTGGCTATCCACACATGACCACCGTAAATATATAATATTCAAATATTATATCTATTTCTCCTTTATGTTATTTGATATCAAGTGATGGATTGGGTCGCACAGCGGTGTACTGCACCTTGATGTCCATGAAGGAACAGTTTCAAGAAGAAAAGGTTGTGGACGTGTTTCAAACAGTTTTGCGCTTACGTCTTGTACATCCCAGCATGATGTATTCCCTGGTGAGTATTTTGCATATTTTTTTTTTCAAGATATGCTGAGTGCTTCTTCTGATTTGACACTGAGCGTGTGTCTGTACCCCGTCTGTTATTCTCTTCGTAGTGTGTCTTAACAATGCAACAAAGAAATTGTTTTCAATTACTCTTTACTTCTGAAAAGCATACATTATTCTTTATGAGATATGTTGGACAAACAGGAGGGCGCCCTTTGGAGAGACTCTTTGTTTGCATAGAAACAGGAGGGCGCTCTTTGGAGAGACTATTTTGGTTGTATAGCACTTTTTATCGCCGACGCGTGGTTGGCACATTTTGCCAACCACGGGTTGCCACGGGTTGCCCAACTATGGAAGGCCCAACACTGCAAAAATGAAGAATAGTTATTAATGATTACAAAAATATTATTTAAATACAAATACTCAACAGACGCTACAGACTTATTCCTAGCCATGCCTTTTTCTGATGTAATGAGGTGTTATGAGAACTTGTTTGAAAGAGTATGTTGCCAACCAAGGCTTCAACTTTTGCGCTGGCGGCAGCCCATACAAAATGATGCTCAATGATAACAAAACAACAGGAAGGTCTATTCACCGGAATCTACTCCGAAAATATGGCGCCCTGTGTCTGTCACATTGCAATCGATTAATGTTTAGCCTAGTCGTGCGATTTTCTTTTTACAGTTTGTCCGCTACATCTTTTTGTTTTTCGGTTGTGGTTTTGCCTTGTGGTCTAAACCATTTAAACACCTTCCTCGATTGCTAGAACGGGGACATCAAAGGCCTGTAATCAACGCAGAGCATTTTAAGAGGTTATCGATAGAGAGTAATTATGTACCCAGCTTTTCAAAAGTAGGCCTTAATTACCGAGTTGCATTTTGATGTGTGTATCGTTTCCGTGTTACAGGAACACTATGCGATGTGCTACGATGTGTTCCAGGCTAACCTGGACTCGTCCGTTGTCTACGAGAACTTCGATCTGAAACCATGACTTATTCGTCATATGATAACGGCCCAAAACTCGTGACTCTTATCAAGGTAGATACAATGGTGATTGAAAAGGCTCCATGTAGAGTATCGGTCCTACTCATAATAGCGGAAATAAGTGCAAAAAGTGTTAAATATTAATCTACTTGTTCATGCTTTAAATGCAGACTGAAGTTGGTTAGGCCTACATAATTGTGTGCATTCATCTCGGACAAAATTCCTTCTGGCGTTTGTAAGCTACAAATTAACATATATAGAGTATATTAATTTTTTCTCGATATCAAAATATTTTGTAGTCAATCTGTACAGTTTTCAAAGACGAGCCCTCCAAAATGGGTTTACACGAAATCCAGAACGTCCTTTGTTTTTGTTCCAGTTTTGTTCCAATGTAGCATGGGGTTATTGTATTGTTAAAATGGCCTATAGTTTTCTGAGAGAGCTGCAAATCTTATGTTGAGGTCCATATTTTAAGGCTAAAGTTCGTAGTGCGCTCAAGATGTGCGAGCTAATGAAGTGGTGTGGGACTTTATCCCTTGTGGAAATCACCTTAAAGAATTAAAATATATTCAGTTTATATATTACACGGAGTTCATTTATATTTTTCGCACAAAAAAATATATATATTTTTGTATATTATATTGTTTTACATATTCTCATGGGTACTTTTTACTTCTTGAAATCTATATTGCGCTGCATAGTTAAAATATATAAGATTGCTATATGGTTTTGGTTGAATATAAAAATCAATTGTTGACTGTATTACTTATATATGTTCTCAGACAATAATTTGTTTTATGTGTTATTAAACACTGTCAATGGTTGTCTGTTATATATATATTAAAGGTCAAGTGACCGAATATTTTATCACCCAGATATATTCAGGGATGTAATCGAGTCTATCACAGGTCCCTGCAAGTCCATCCCAAGTCGTCTAGTCCCAATTCAACTCACGAGCTACTCAAAATAATGTCTTTTGACTTAGGCGTTCGTTCGTGATTGCTTATCCACTATAACTTGTGACTGGACGTGTGATTTACGTGTGATGGACTCGACAACCACACATCCCTGGATACATTTGTTTATTGCTTCATTAGTTTATTTTAAGTGGCAGTTATAAGAAGGAGTAGCTTTTGTGAGAAAGGATATCAGCTTTGGGTTCTTATGGAAAGTTTATAAATTACACAACATACATGTAGTTTATAACTAATCCACTTCTTATTTTGTCCGAAAATGGGCATAAAATAAATATAACACTGCAGTGGGTACAAAGCCTGTTTGTATAATAAACGGTTTTATTCAGTTGTTTTCCATGACTGATTTTTAATTTATCTTTAATTCATCAGTATAATTATTCGGATTTTTGCTAAATACGCAATGTACTCAGAAATCAGAAATGACGTGTTAACGAAATAATTATAACTACACAATTGCAGTTAGAAGTTCCTCACTTCTTGTTTAGTCGGACTATGGGTTATCATAATCATAATACATTACTGGATGCGTAATCTATTGATTTAAAAATTGGTTACATTCTACTGTTTTTGATAACTGAATTGTAATGGTTTATATCATTAATTCATCGGTATACGGGAATTGTCAATATCACTGATGTACTCAGATTCAGAAATATAATGTGGTTACGTGTTAATTCAAAGCTTTGATACACATGACTTGGTGTTTACTTACTTGCAGAGTTTTGGTTTTGCAATTAAATGACGCATGATGTGAGTGTGGTAACAGTTGTGAATTTCCTCTTACTTGAAACGTGTATTTGTATGGATAATATATGTTTTCTTTAAGACTTTTAGTAGGCCTACAGTGTGTGCGGCGGAGCACAAACAAACTAAATGTGATCGAACAAATATGTCATCGCTTTTTTAATGACTCTTTATCAATCATCATCAGCTTGAGATGAATTGCAACATGGTTTCAATATTCGACTTTTAATTTCCTAATAATGGAAAGATATGCGGTCACTGCGTGTAACAACCTCTTTAGAGAGCAGAGTGGTTCTGAAGTAAACCAAGTTTTATCTTCCATCTTGTGTTAAGAAGATCACTTTTGTTTCTTCATTAACTTAAACATACAGTATTAATGTACCCGCCGTAACAACGAGACTTCCTTATGGGTCATAAATGGTATATCAGTATATGCGATTTCAAGGCTTTCGAAACTACAGGCATGAAACAAATTACTAAGGAATTTACTTTTAAGTGCTTGTTTTGTTTGTTTCGCTACCAAACATGCACCATATGTTTCAGATTCCTGTCGAAATCGTCGCTTATTTATTAATCGTTTCACAACTTGTTTTGGTTGTTCACATATTTTAATATGTTTCGATAGAAGGAACTTACTGTGCTGAGTCTATACCCGAAAGTAATTTGGGCATTATTTGCCGTTCATTCTATGGAACTCCACACAATAAATACGCAGTCACTTTTAACCAGCATCAGTATATGAGCGGCAGGAGGCCTTAAAAACAGTGAGCTACACTACAATTGAGAGCAAACAAGTGTTGTTCACCGGGCTCGGTAGTAGAACGTTGAAATAACAGACCTTAAAGGCCTGTAAGTAGGCCTGGCAATGGCGTCCGTTTTACGCTGGGATCGTATCGGTGTGCTGTTGCTGTTGGTGGATGCCTTAATTCTCAACGGAGGTAAGCAAACCAAACATTTATTTTTATAAGTTAATCATTGTCTCTGTGTAATTAAGGTTTTTCTCTGTAAAAACCACCTGTTGGTTTCTCTGATGAATGAAAGAGTTCCTTTACAATCATTTGAAGGAAAAATGTCTGTTACAACGTGGTAAATTATATTCTTTCTTCTTTTTTTCTTGCAGCATACCTCTCCCTCTAATATTTTATAATGTGCCCCTGTCAAATCCAATATTCCATTTAGAGTTTGAACTACTTATCAAGTGCTCCGAGTGCTCTGATACATTCGAACTGTAATTTCGCTTGCGGCATTGGCCGCTTTCGATGAAAAATACCACAGAATGCTATACTTTTGTAAACACTCTACGTACCTCCCTATAATGCACACGCGGATCCTACACTATTGAAACATGTATTCGCTTCAAGATTTTTGAGGATTTGTGTTCATGTACATACTTTACTGAATGACTTGAAATTAAAACGGGCATTGGTATATTATACGCTTGTGATGTAGATGCTTTGTTTTAGGCTTATTATATTGAAGTAAAAACCGTCTACATGTGAACAATCTACATGTGAACAAACCGTCTACATGTGAACATCCCCGTTAAAGCCCCGAATTACACTGTGTATACTTTGATCCTGCAACACCCACATACTTCTTTGCCAACTCTCGTTGTTTTAGAGGTTATACGGTAGACCAACTCCAACAATGTAAGGGACAAGAGAAAAGACGAAAACAGCTCAACTATTTTTTGAGTTTTGGTGATGGGACTCCCCCTCTCGCTCACTCATTCGCCTACTGGCTCTATCGCTCTAAAGCTATTATTTGAACCCACAGTGCTATCCTTGAATGTGGTTGGGAAACCGGCCACTCAGAGCTCAACTGCTCCAGATAAAGATGGCGAAACTTTCGTTGCAGGAAAGGCTGTGGATGGAGATTTTACCACACTTTCGCATACGGGTGAGTTAAATTACTAGAATTAGATAGTATTTAAATTATTTGATTTCGATATCACTTGTTAGGTAGCCGCTTTTGCAATTTGATCCCCTACGATCATTTGTTTACAACTGAATCAGAATGGAGATGCGAACGGTAACCTAAATGATCAGAGGCGGTCAATGTCTGAATATGTCTTAGAATCGATCTATATTACCGGTTAAACTTTTATTCTTTAGCATAATGGAAAATCTAAAATCAATTCGTTAAATATCTGCAAATGTATCCTCGGACTTGCGTTAAATGAAGTGCACGGTGAGAGGAACCTCTCATTTATTCTAAACATTCACCACCGTTCACTATATTCTAATACATTACAATATCGAACGGAGAACTTTACTGCCTAAATAAGACATTAGCCTTATTTATTGATTACAGTAAATAACGAATTGCGCAATAAAGCAATCTTTTGCACATAACTATTGGTCAGCTGAAACATTTGACTCATGCCTTTGTTTGGACAAAATACATTTCGAATGGATTACTTCGTGATGCCATTTCCCGCCCCTGTTTCAGTAGACCTATAGTTTTGTGCAAAAGATTGCTTTATTGAGCAATTCGTTATTTACTGTAATCAATAAATAAGGCTAATGTCTTATTTAGGAAGAAAATTAAAACGGGATTTCTCTAATTGAAAATTTAGCTGAATTTCAGACCTTTATAGGAAACAATTGAGGAAATTTGACAAGTGTATACATTATACAAATAATGCACGTGTCCCTCGAAAAAAATCCCTTAAGCTCGGGGGGGGGGGGGTTCAAATGAACCTCCCTGCTCACGTGCCAGTGAGCTCAGGTAAAAAGTTTATAAAATAATGAGTTAAAGTAATAATCACGCGAGATCTGTTCCAAAGCTTCATGATTGTAACATAATTACTTTAAATGAACATAAAACAAAATGTAATTTCAGAAAAAGGTTAATTTTAGTAGGCTCTACAATAATTTTTGACGATATAAACCCTATCTTCTAGTATTTGTCAACAAGAGTTGAATTGCGTAAACGCATTAAGAGTTTCGCGTTGGTAATTTACTAAGACCCTGCCTCCTTAATTTACAGTAAGGTGACAAGGTTGACAGTATACCTGCTTGCAACCTTTGACATTTACTATATCTTACCCTATATCCCTTCTTTTTACAACAAAAAGTGACACGAAATTGCAGTTTGTTACCCAGGGGAAAAAAATCCTTCAGAGAAAAGATTATAGTTGCTGTCTCTTTCACACCAAATAAAAAGTCAGAGACTTAAATAATTTGGTTAACAAAAATTACGCAAAATTACACAAGGGTAAACAAGCATTGACATAAGCACTCCAGAAGTTCAAAGTAAAGATCAATCAATTAATTTCAAATTAAGAAGAAAACATTGTTTAAAAGGGGGAGTGGGCCTACATGTATCCAAAAATAACAATGATGACAGAGGCAATATAGTCTACATAAATAAGAAAATGTGAAAATAGCTTCAATCAAACGATGGGTAGGATAATTAGCCTAATCAGTTATGAGAATACTGAATTCAGCATTTGTACCATGGATGGTACTGGTAAGTATTTGTATCTTTGAGTTCAAATGCGTATATTTTCTAGCTGCCGTTTGCTTCTTGAAGTAAGCTCTGACAAATAAGCAGATTTCTGTTCTGGTGGCGCGGCAGCAGGTGGCGGTGCCTTTTGGAAATAAGTAAGGACTCGCAAATTTCAGAACCAGGTGTTCACGTCTTTGGAATTGTGACTCAATCTTAAAACAAATCCATGAGATCATGACAGGACTTAGTATTCGGATAAGCCACTATACACAAAGCCTTTTTTTTTGTACCCTCTCCATATTCTGAGCTTGGATTTCCGTATGACCACACAGCCAATACAGATTCCAGTAATTCATATGGATAAATATAGCAAAAGAGCTTATAGATTACCATGAGGTCATCAACTTGACCTTGATATGTCTTAAAATTACTGTATGTAAAGTTGTTGTGAAACCGCACTGATAATCTCTTGAACTTGCCGGTCCCATCTAAGTTTCATTTGTATGATAACCACAAGGTGCTTCAGTGATGAAACAACTTGAAGTCGTAAACCATTAACTTTCAATTTAACCTTGCATTTCAAAGGGTTAAGTTGCATATCGTTTACATTACACCAATCCACGAGTGTGTTAATGTTGGACTGCAAAATTGACTGTGCACCTCTGGGAAAGATCGCAAATACACCGAGATCGTCAACATACTTCCATTTCAAAAAAAAAAAATCACAGCGTTGCTGTTGAAACCCCTCAGCCAGAGTCAAGTTATCATCCGGAAACCATTCACCTTTAAATCAACATAGTGACCTTGACCTTTGACCCCAGAACCAGTCCGAACATGCCTGTACCAATGGGAAACCCCCTACCAAAGTTAGACACCAACATTTCATTTCTAACTCAAGTTATCATCCAGAAACCATTTACGTTGAACTCACAACGGTGACCTTGACCTTTGACCTTTTGACACCAAAACCAATCCCAACTTGCCTGTACCCAGGGGCAACCCCCTATCTAAGTCAGGCACCAAAATCTCATTTCAATCTCAAGTTATCATCCGGAAACCATTTACCCAATTCACCACGGTGACCTTGACCTTTGACCTTTTGACCCCAAAACCTATCCCAACTTGCCTACTCCCAAGGGCAACCCCTACCAAAGTAAGACACCAAAATCACATTCCCAACTCAAGTTATCATCCGGAAACCATTTACGTTTAACTCACCACGGTGACCTTGACCTTTGACCTTTTGACCCCAAAACCAATCCCAACTTGCCTACTCCCAAGGGTAACCCCCTACTGAAGTTACAACCCCAAACAACATTTCTAACTCAAGTTATCATCCGGAAACTAAGCTGCCCGGACGGACGGCCGTTCCAGCCAGACGGAATTGTGGGGTGATAGCATTGTGTTCCCATTATCCCTTTTTCTAAAGATTCTCTTCTGGGGTGATGTTTTTCTATTGTGAAAATAGTGGGGTGATGTGTCCTGAAAGGAACATTACCCCACAAGGGTGGTGTGGTCAGAACGGACAGACGGACGGACGCCCTAGGCGATGACAAAACCCCTCGAGCCTCTTGGCTGAGGGGTAAAAATCACGTTTGTGTATTTATTAATCATTTTGCTGTACGTGCATTCAATATGTATGACAAAAACCAAGTGATGACGTCACCATGTAAACTGGCGCGAATTTGGTGTCTTTCTCTGACATCCACAGCTACTGCAACAGATGACAACAAGGAAAATCCGTGGTGGAGATTGGACTTGGAAGCTGTGTACTGCTTGAGAAATATCACCATATTTAACAGACAGGAAGGCTTTACGTGCAACGACCAGACTAACTACGACTGTGGTAATGTTGCTGTTATGTCTGTGATGTTTCATAAGCCTTCTCTCTTTTCCATTTTTGAGGACGATTAACGTGTATCTCTACGGCCTGATTTCATTATCCCTAACCAGTTGTAAAAGATGAATTTGTAAAAAAAAAAAAAAAAACAGAAAAATACTAGCCATGCAGGAGCCAGTTGTATTTAGTTTTATTCATTATATTCCAGTTCACATTTATCCATAATTCACTTTAATCTCATACTTAATTAAACTTGAATAGTTTAATTCTTATCTTACATCTCTCTTGCTACTTGTTATCAATCTCCACTTTTATCTACCGGGACTACCCGACTGATTGTAACATGTTTTTTTTTTTAGTGGACGGTTGGGCGGCAGCGGCGAAAATTTGATTGTCAAGCACAAACTAGCTGCTGTCATGTTGAAGGCACAAATATCAATGATGCATTGCACGTCTCTTTGCATGTCTTGGGTTGACACGCTTTTGTGCCTTCTCTAATGTACTTTTGATTAGAGAAGAGAAATCATGGTTATATAACCTTGTACCTTCCTGCTTTGTTCGACTACAATTCTTTTATATATGTCAGGAACACCTTGCAACTTTCTGTTGGGCTGTGTTGCACTAAAGAGAATTGAAAGTTATCCATAAGTAGTATAACGTGTTAGTTATCCATATGTAGTATAACGTGTCAGGCTACTTAATTGTTCTATAATTTTGTTTATGTCGAGGATTTTGTTTCTTTTCGATTCAATTTAAGGGGGCAATGCAACGACAAACTATTTGAAAGGGTTTTGGTTTAGGCCTATGTGGGATACACTTCTCCCCCATTCGATTTGGAAATCGATTAGATTAAATACATTTTTCATATTTGCAATCAACCAATATCAAACTATATCGCTTGCATGTGCTTCCAACATTACAGCTCGCCGTATAGTAGGTGCTGTAATACGAGCAGGGTTGAATCCAGATCGCGTATCGAACAGAGTGATAGGAACAGTCACACTTGAGCAAGCCATCGATAGAACGAGACCGATTGAGATATCAGCGGACCCAGTGGTCACTGCCCGTTACGTCAGCGTCGATCTGCCTGGAACCGATAAATACCTTCACATGCGTGAGGTCGAGGTTGGAGAATACTTGGATAGAGAAGCAGGGGGTGAGTTCGAAATGTCAGTCACGTACAAAGGTATAAATCAGTCAAAACTGGATACTTGTTTTTTAGTATATTCTAATAACCATTGAATTATGTACACGGACCTTAACCTGCTCCCAAATTTCTCCTGTAAAAGCATTGACATGCACTCATGATTAGATTATAGTTATTCTAGGAAGTATCCAGATTTGGTTTCAAGATGTCTACCTGATGTATTTCTTGGTCACGTGATATCGAAAGAATTCGTCGTTACAATGGTAAATATTAATGATTTTGATACCATCTTAAAGGTCGAGTTTATCATTCGCAGCTTTCCAAAATGTAACTGACAAAATTATTGTTGAAATGCATACTTGGTTTAAAGATAGTGGTGGCTGTAAACTCCCTGTGAAAAGTATTCCTTCTGGCATGCTGTCTTTTTGAATAAAACGATAAAGGGGGTTCGTTTCCAGAGAAGCGTCCGAAGACGCGTTTTTTGGAAATTTCCGTTTAGTGATTCGTTATTAATACGGCGAAGCCGTGAGTGCGCGCGCAAGCATTGCACGACGTACACGCGCGTGCTGTTGCTATGATTCGTCGGTTCAATGTGTGACATCAAACGCTGACTTCGGGCGCAATTTAAAACATGACTCGGCAATTTTTGAATTGAAATCGAGATCCCAGAATGTTGGAGGTTTTTTTCGGAATATACAGCATTCACTGAGTTTAAAATTTCCTTCTTTAGATTTTGAGCACATTTGTACCCTTTGGCTTGTTTTTGCAAGTACACGTGTGCATAATTGATAATCAAAAATAACTGACAAGTTATGGTTTTAATAAGCCATCGTCAATTCCTTGTTTCAAATATCAAAACAGATGGGGAGGTGGACTTTACTCTGGTCGCCAATCCTGCTCTACTGGGTCAAACTGGAGACGACGATGCCATCATTGCAGCTTACAAAGGTCCCAACGATATCTCCGCTGATGTCTCATTCGGTCGACAAGTGACAACAGGAGGGAGCAATGCCCTTCCGTCAGGGTCGAATCAGCTACAAGATCCACTACTACGATGTCAGGTCAAACAGCTCAACCTACCCGAAGAGGGTGGGATCGACAGAACGGGTGTCTTCTACTGTGAGGCGACTAGAGCTGGCAGCACGAACACGAGGATACAGACCATAATCTTGCCTAAAGATGGTAATCATGTTCTAATTTTGTTCGCCGAGTTAGTCTATATACCATTCTGAGCACATTGTCTTGTACACCCAAGGAGGCGCCCGTCAATGGCAGAAGCATTGTACCAGATATTGTTCGGGTAATTCGTTGCTCTGGCCTCCATGAATGCACTGTGATAGCGTGTTCGGAATGATCAAATGGATAAACACTAAAATGAGTGGCCTATTTATCATACGTCCCCTTATGCCCGTAAACTATATACAACAGGTCATAAATGCATTTGATACCTCATGTCTTCTACATTTGCCTTTGTATATTTTCCTCATGTTTTGTGCCATTTTAGAAACCACCGTCCATATCCGTCCAGTTCAGCGAACACAGGTAGCTAGTGTCGGGGACTCAGTTCGACTGGAGATGCGAAATGTGAATGCACCAAACACCAACTACAGATGGCGGCATAATGGCGGTGACGTCATCACATTTTGGAATGACCAGCTCGGTGGCACTATCGACGATGTTGCTGTGAGAAATGGAGGAGTCTACAGCTGCTTCGTGTCTGGCCAGGAGGATCAACAACTGCATGGCACCATGAGGCTCATTGTGCGAGGTTGGTGCAATGTCAATGAGCTATAAAAGATAGAGGCTAGAAAAATTGTGAGAAAGTAGAACGACTAAAAAGAAAAGCATTGCAACAATGCAGCAACGACGAAAGATGCCAAATGCTAGGAACTTTCGACTGAAGAGCCAGACATCTCCAACCAACTTACAACTTACAACATACCATATTTTCTTTAATTTTGTCCACTTCTAATAAAAGGTTGTCCTTCGGGGAAATGGGGACCAGCATACCCTCCCTGTATCAATGTCTGTCGTCGATGCTACAACGGAGGAATATGTGATGCCATCACAGGAAACTGTATCTGTGCTCCAGGTTTCAGTGGAGAACAATGTGAAACAGGTATAACTCTCTGACTGGCGCAATGCCTTGCTAATCATTAATCTTAATGCAAGAAACTAGGATGGACACGATTAGGCTCTTAAATTTGCCAGCGTGATTAATCAACGTGCATTCCAAATCCAATAAAGCTTTTTATTTTTGGTAAAACTAGGTAGCCATCAGGCATATTGTTAAGTATGGTGTTTTGTGGTTTTGCTTTGAGATCCAGACGAAAACAATATATATCTTAAAATCACTATTTCTGAACATTTGTAACAACATTTATCACATGTACTTATAATTACACACAGCACGAGGCCGCAATGTCTTCGGTAAAAATGGGGTTCATAACTGCTCTGATAGCGGTGATGATCACGCCGACGCTTGCCGGGGTCGTTTGTTTTGTCTTCCTGATCCTTACGGATGTTCGTGCGCTGCAGGATACACAGGACTAAATTGCACGCAAGGTGAGTAAATATATATCAAAGAAAGTGCACCGTAAGTGAAATCCAGAGAATATTATCCATCGCTTTAATGTCTGTAAGTTCAGCTAACCTTGTTGAGTTGGTCATGCATAATACTTTTCATGCGAAGAACCTTAATGGCCAAATACTTGAGCCTCTTTAATTGAGATGCTGAAAGAATCACCTTTTTAATACCCTGTCTACATAGTTAAGGCATGTAGATATTAGTCACTGACAGCATAATTATACCTCGTTGTTAGGAAGATTTCTATGACCTATATAAATATCGCTAAATGAAGAGTGTTAATGATTGCTCTTCGTTCATTAGAATGTGCCGAGGGGAAGTATGGAGCTGACTGTAAGCAAACATGTCACTGTGCAGGTACCTGCAGTAAGGATACAGGAGAATGCAGCAATGGCACTAATTGTGACTCGTCATACTTCGGAAACAATTGTCAATGCTCAAGTAAGATACATGCATGATTGAATTTTGATAGTAATGATACACCTTATTAATGAACCGAAGAGGGTGCAGAATATTTTAAAATGCTTGGACATTGCAAAATATTGCAATAACATCGGGTAAATAATCAAAATGTTTAAGCAAAAAGTATATGAAGCTGGCAAATAAATCAAGTGTTTTTGTGCATCCACATTATGAATGTGGAAACACCAGTGAATTACGAAGATGATGATTGGATGTGGGAACATTTCATTGCAAAACGTCGAAATAGAATTACAAATCCGCAAAATGTATGGTATGACAAAGAAATCACGATCGCTAAATGACTTAGCAAAATAATCCCATCGTTCCTGAACCAATATTTCAATCGAGGCAGCAGTCGTTCAGCTCTTTTGGTACCATTGTTGCGTTCCTTACATCTCAGTTCAGTTTTCAGATGATAGAACACCCTGATCATGATAGGCGACCACAGCAAAGTTCCGAACTTGGGATATATGATTTCCCTTGTTTTTTTTTCCATTTCAGATATGGAACCTTTCACAGGAGAAGTGAAATCGACATCCATCATGCAACGCAGCCTTGGTTTCTCCTGGAGTGTGCCAACATGTGGCGGTCAGCCAGGGCCACCCGTCACCGGATACCGATACAAACTGACTGGGAGGGTTTCCGGACAGCAAACATTCCTTGAATCCGATACTAATGAAACCTCCGTTTCATTGGATGAGCTGATACCGTATGTTGAATACACATTCCAAGTTGCAGCTATCACTAGTGAAGAGACGGGGACCTACAGTGAAAGTGTGGTTATCAGGACAGTAGAAGCAGGTAATTAGGTTTAGTAAAACGCATTAAGGGCGGGCTGAAGTGAAGGTTTCTTTAACCCTGAACTTCGCACTGAAGTCATACGTAATAATGTATCACTAATGTTGAACGTGGATTTACAGTTCCAGGCAGTGCGGCTATGTTGAGTAGAGTCTCTGCGTTGATGAACTGATTGACAAAACTATGTAAGAAATTAAATGCACATATTGTGCAATGCTGATTTCAATCAAAAATCTGATTTTGTTGGTGAAGTGTTGGCCAATTTATACTCAGTTTTTATTCATGATGACAAGGCCGGTGTGCTGTCAAATTTAGACTCTATTAATACATATTCATTGGCTGTACTGCGCCAGCCTAAGTGAAGACAATTAAGGCAGTGGCATGTCACGTGTGGGAGAAAAAGGCCATATAAGGTTTAAGAAACCAGATTCCATAGGAGTCCAAGTTTAATATGACACCTGCATCATTACCAATATCCTTCGCTTTTTCAGAACCTACTGTGCCTTTAAATGTCAACATCATGAATGTCAGTGAAGATTCCATCACGGTTGGCTGGATGAAGCCTGACCCCCCGCAAGGGATTATTACAGCATACGACGTTGCCTGGACATTGGGAGACGATCATAGCACACGTCAGGAGACAGATGTGGGCACCACCGTGGCGTACAGGATCGATGGCCTTCAAGTAGATGATACTTATAATGTTGAGGTAAATTCTCCAATGTGTAGGTGTTTACCAATACATCTTTGCCGTTTATAAGTAACGCCAGATAGAGCTCAGTGGACTGGGTACAATGTGATGCACCTCTAGGCATTGCTAGCTCGGCTAGCGTATTGAGTATGCCTGGTTTCAAATTTTCCACACACACAAAAACACTGTAACTGAAAACTTAGATGCATGACGAGTCACGGTCCTTCGATACAATTTGTTTCTGTACACTTTTATCACACTGAAGTTACACTTGGCTGTGGAGTACAGCCTTGTGTTGGCATGTTGGTTAGACTCGGATACAAGTTCTTGCTCTGATCCCAAATTCATTTAAGGGCATTAAGATTTCACTGAACTACAATAAACGCATGCAATTTAACATTTTGCCCATGATCACTATCAAAATCCAGGTGAGAGCGAAAACAGTAATCGGGCCGGGTCCGTGGAGCAAAGTCATCAATGTGACAGTTGTAGGAGGTAAAAACCTCTTTGCTTTTTTTCTGCTTGACAATGGACTTCACTTTATGAAATCTTAGCTATAAATATTCTGTCCTTTGAATGTCTTATGTTCTTGAATGACTTGTACCGAAACTTCCCAAGCAACTAAGTTCTTAAGGTTTTTTTGGTTAAATGTAATTGGTTTTCTTTCTTTTACAGTACCAGGACCATTACAATATCTTCGCTGGACAAATCGAACTGATGAGCGGGTTACTTTGGATTGGTATCCTCCGTTAAACCCTAAAGGACCAATAAGTGGTTATGTTGTATGTTGAAAAATTAATAAAATAAGTAAATTAAAGCAAAACAAAAGGAATTTAAGTTAATATTTTTTTAAAACAGTAACCCGAGATTATTGAATTTTTCGACCAGTTCACTGTTGAATTATCTTGTTATCTACCAGCAATCATACTCTATCATTTAAAGATCATAGGTGGTGTAAAAAATGTTGTTGATCTCTTAATAGTGATACAATAGTTGACCATAAATACTGCCATAATATTTAATATTCCTTTCTAGGTACAACACAGGGCAATAGAAAGACCTTATCAACCAGATTTTACTCCAACGGATACTTTCATCGAAAAGGAGACGGCCAGCGCTCCATTTGTACAGGACAATCTCGATCCAAGTACACAATATGAGTTCATCGTTTCAGCTAAAAACCTGTGGTATATGGGAGCGCCACAACTCTTGCGAGTTTACACTAAACCACCTGAAGGTATGATTCCCCCATAAGTATGGAATTATGCTCTTGTGACTTACCTCTGAATCACAAGGCTTCTTTAATGTGTCGGTTTACCGCAGATACAACACTGGAAGGTAAAATAACAGGACGGGTAATTAACACAGATAGACACAATCTACTACCAAAGAAAAACAGTTTGAGAGCCATGTTTTGTATAAGAATTATTGCTTTTGACATACAGTGGACCAATGTGGGCTTTCGGGATGCCACAGATGGAATTTGAAAATGTTACTATGTGTACGTATTTTATATCCTTATAAGCTAGTATAATGATTAGGCCTATGCAGCCATATATCGCAAGTTACTTTTATCTGTATCAACCAGGTACAACCAATGCACAGAACAATGGACCAGTCATTGCAGCTATCGTTCTCGGGGTATTGTTAGCTGTTGCTGTTGCTGTCATCATCGGCTGCGCAGTGTTGAGGAAACGAGACCAAGACAGTGCTCCAACGAAACTGCTTGACGATCGCGAAATTGTAAGTCTTTGGGATGTGTTAGTCTAAAGGCTGTAAGTCTGTTTAAGGTTTTCTCTTCATTATGGTAAGGAAAAAGTATACATGAAGATCTCTAAAATTCGAAAGGTAGATAATCGCAACCAATGTTCATTACTGTAGAATTCTATCATTTATAATTTGAAAAAATGTCCTGGTCAAAATAGGAACTTTCTGCTGTCCGGCACGGCATTACGTCAGCAATCGCAGAAAACGACATTGAAAAGGACATTTACGAGGACTTGGGTTTACCAGCCTGGGCCAGGGGTCTTGAAATCCAATGGCAGAACCTCACGGTTGAGGACAAAGTTCTTGGCAAGGGAAAATTCGGAGAGGTGAGAGCAGGTCGTCTCAAAAGCAAAGGAGGATTGGCTAGAGTAGCCATCAAAACTCTAAAAGGTAAAAGAAAAATACTTTCCACTTATGTGCTTAATTTTGTAATCTTTAATTATTTTGATCATGTTATATTTGACTTGTGGAAAATCTTTCACTGGAATGCAAAAGGGAGTCTAAATTTAATTTGTTTCTATGTTTTACAGGCGCAACAACGACTGCATCCAAGTACGTCCTGGCCGAGTTCAAGACAATGGCTCGAATCAAGCCACACCCTAACGTAGTTGCTCTAATGGGCGCGTGTATGCACGAAGGTACAGTTGTGTTATCAATCATTCGAGCCCTCTTTACAAAAATTGTGAATATTATTTCACAATAATTCTGTAAAAAAAAATTCAGATCGGAATTGGTTTTGGATTCTGTTTTTAAAGTAAAAATTAATGTTTTTTACTGGACTCTAGTATAAAAGAATCATGGAAAACCACACATCTGGGATATCATTAACATAATTATACATTGTGACTTCAGACTTCACAAACCATTTGCCTGCTCCTTGTTTTCAACAAATTCAAAGTAATAATCTGGGCCTAACATACCCCACATTTCTAGCACGCAGGACATTGATTTACCCTCCAATTTCTATATTAAAGTCTGACCAGCGATTTCTTCCTTTATTCCAGCCATTTTGTACGTCGCTCTTGAATATCTCCCCAACGGCAACCTGCGTGACTACCTGAGGAGTACTCGCCCCACGCAGCAGGTGGCAATGGAGTCGGATGATGGTGTATCACCGCTGACTTCCTCCAACTTACTGACATTCGGCATAGATATAGCCAGAGGAATGGATCACCTCTCTGACAATGGAGTAGGGACTTGCAATCAAATTTAAATATGCCCATATTAAGGGTTTTTAGGTTAAGATATCATTTCTGTACAGTTTAAAATATTACAAGCTGCTGTACCCAATGGCTACGTTTCCCACACGGCGTGTGTGGTGTTATTTCAAATCCGAACGTTGCGATCTTGAGCAAGATATACTTTACTTTATCTTCTCTTCACCAGGGGGTATACGTGTAAATGCCTACCAGTGAGGTTGCAAAACAGATTGCAGTGATCTCTCACTGCCGCGTACAACTGATCTTACGGCATAATCCGTTAAGAGCTTCAAGGTATTTCATTCAGGCGCTGCGAAATCAAAGCATTATTTTGTGGCAATTAGCTGATTATTATCGTAAATATATTACTGTACGATAGATAATTCACCGAGACTTGGCTGCGAGGAACATACTTCTTGGGGAAGACTTGACTGCCAAGATTTCTGATTTCGGACTATCTCGGGGAGAGGACATCTATGTTCAGAAATCGCAGGTAAAGCTGTCATTTTCTCAATACTCAAGTTATTAATAAGTCAACAAAACATATGTTGAAATGTTAAACTCCACAAATAAAAGGTTTGGCAAGAATTGATCAACATGATGGGGTAAGAACTTATGTATCATGGCTATTCGATAATGGTAATGATGATGATGCCATATAATACGGTAAATTTTACCCAATATTGCCTATAAATTTAGTTCTTAGAGTGAACAGACTACAATGCGTTGATCTCGAGCTGCTGCGATAAATAGTCACATGAACAGCGGTTATGTGAACCGCTTTAAGGCAAGGTTTATATAAGCACAACATCACTTTAGCTCTTTACAAACAGTTTAAACAACAAACAACAAATACTACACAAGTGTTGCAAGATAGTATCAATTAACTCATGCTAAAGCTATAAAATGAATACAGTATTTTTTTATCTTTGTTCAATTGGTTTTACAACTATTGCCTTGAATTAGACCCGAGTCCCTTTCCGCTGGTTGGCCATCGAGTCTTTGACGCGCCAGGTATTCCAGTCTAAGAGCGACGTGTGAGTACAATCATCTGCATAGTATTTCAAGACTTTTGAAACTAATTTCATAAAAGTATCCTAGTAATTTCCATTCTAGGTGAGAATTATGAAACGTTTTTCATGCCTGGATTTTTTGGTAATCTTATTCCAGGTGGTCTTTCGGGGTCGTGCTGTGGGAGATAGCCACGTTTGGTAAGTATGAGATCTTTATATTCCAGAAGGAGAATCTAATACAGAGTTAACGTAAAGAACAACAACTTGGTTGTGTGTTTATTTCGCATTTGGCTATTACTTGGACGTTGTTTAAACTATCAGAAAAACCGTGATATAAATTAATAAATTTGACCTTCAGTTTGCGAGCTTGTCACCCTTCTTCAACTCTACAAATCGTTCTTTTTTTCATAACAGTCTCATTCGATGGATAAAGATCACTGTAGCTTAAGCGTGCTGATACTGATATAGCTGTATAGAACATTAAGCATTTACTGTATTGATTGGTTATTGCAGGAGCGACGCCCTATCCGGGAATTCAGAGCTTGTTGTTGGCCAAACGACTGCAGGAAGGCTACCGAATGCCCAAGCCGGAAAACTGTGCCGATGAAATGTAGTTAAGACATTTTTTACTTTAATTATTTTATTTTAAACAATTGCTTGCTAAACGTCGATTATGTTAATCAACAAGGCCTATACAAGGCAGCTTAAAAAGAACAAAAGTTTACTTTCGCAAAAACTCAATAAAAATCCAAGGTTTATGTGTTGTTAATTGCTCTAGCTACGATCTGATGATGAAGTGTTGGCAACCACAACCCAGCCAACGCCCAAGCTTCAGAGAAATTACGGAGGCGCTCGAGAATATGAACGATCCATCACATGAGAACGTACGTGTATTGCGTTTTTCCCCAAAACTTTTTCCCCCAAGACTTATTAGAGAAGTGTATAAATGTGTGCTACATGTGTATCGTTTCGCTGAATTTCACGAGAGTTTTATGTCATTCACAAAATTGTTTTTTTTTTTAAATATGTTATTCAAATAACAATATGCAACTCTATTAATATAATTCACGTTTGGTTAAACTTTCAGATCTACATGGCACCTCATATCTACGAGATTCACGTCATCAAGCCAGAGTTTGACGATAACTAGAAAGACGGTGGAAAATCTTCCTTGCGATAAAAATTGGAAACGCGATTCAAATATCCTTTACTGCTTATCCTGGGTTTTTTTTTTTTTTGGTTTTTTTTTTTTATTTATTTGGTTTTTTTTTCAGGGGGGTTATTGGGGTTCTTTATCTTGCGGCGGGGGCTCGGGGTTGAGGGCTTGAGTTTAGCCCAGCTCAAGTGCTCTGTAACTGGCACAATTAATGGTTACACACTAGACGGATTTTATTTTAAAGTGTGTTCTGAAAGCCTTGGAAGTGATAACATAACAAGTATAATACGTTAATGGTATATCGTTTTTCTGTCAGAAACACAAATAGCACATAAAATGATCACACCAATGTTTATAGCACGTTGCTCGAAGATTTTGTTTCAGTAGCTCGTTTGGCTGTATATATTGCCTTTAGATGGTACCGCTGTTGGATGCATAAAGCAATTTACTAAAATTTCGTACGAATAGTTTGTTACTTTATTGCAATTTCTGTGAAACGATTTTACTTACACGTTCAATTAACAATTTTACGTTCATAGGCGGTGCACGTTAATTTGGTTAGTGTTCTATTATTTAAAATTGTTATGGTTCCATATATAGTTCCATTTATTTAGATAGCAAGCTTGTATTTTTGTGAAATTTACATAAAATAAGGCCCTGCAATTGCTCTATTTTACAATTAAGCGTAGGCATAGTTTTCAAAAATGGCGAGAGGCTCAGAAATAGCTTCAGGGGTGATCATCTTTGTCTTAAAAATGTACAACTAAAATTGTTCTCCGTTATTCTTCACTTCTAAAACATTCATTGGCCTTTTTGAGAAATGTTGGACTCAACAGGAGGGCGCCATTTTGAGAGGTTTTTTTTTATTTACCGGAATTTATCTACTCCAAATATATAGCGCCCTCATATTATGTCTGCAAATATTGCAAAAGGTTAATGTTCAACCTAGTCGAGTGTTTTGTTTTTACATTTTGTCTGCTATATCTATTTGTTTTTCCGTTGTGGTTTTGCCTTGTAATCTTAATTAAAAACGTTTAAATTAACTTCCGGGATAGATAGAACGGTGACATCAAAGGCCTATAATGAACGCTGAGCATTTTAATAGGTTATTTGCTCTAGGGTTATTATGTACCCAGCTTTTCAAATGTCTAAGTTGCAATTTTCATGCGTGTATCGTTTCCATGTTCAGCAACACTATGCAGTGTGCCACGATAAGGTCAACTTGGACTCGTGTGTTGTCTACGAGTCTTTTAACTTTTAAAGACGTGACTAATTCGTCGTGTGACAACAGCACAAAACTCGTGACTCTTATAAAGTAGGTCAATTGTGATTGAAAATGTCCCGTTAAGAGTATCGGTCCTACTGATCATGGCGGAAATAAATGCAAAAAATGTGTAATAAATCTTTGCATGCAGACAGACGTTGGTTAGGCCTGCATTAGTTATCTCAGATAAAATTCCCTGTAGTGTTTGTAGGCTACAAGTTGGCATCTATCGAGTGTGTTTCTCTTGATTGTAAAATAGTTTGTAGTCCAAATGTTTTCAAGGACGAGCCCTCGAAATATGGGTTTACACGAAAACTTATGTTTACTAGGAAACTGCTTAGTATGTAACATGAAAATCTTATTTTGAAGTCCATATTCCACTGCTAGAATACGTCGAGCGTTCAAGAAATGTGAGCGAATAAATAGTTTGGGATTATAAACCCTTGTGGAAATTATTTTAAAGAATTATAATGTACCCGGATAATGAATCTTAAACCAACTTTATTTACATTTGTGTACGTAAAGGTTTCCATTAAAAAAAATGTTTTGTTGGTGTATTACTTTGGTTTACATTTTCTCATCTATACTACAATTCAAGGAATCTCTGTCTGTCTGTCTGTCTGTCTGTCCGCCGATTATCTCCAGAACCGGGCACCGTATGGAGTTGAAAATCGGCGGGTGTATTGCTCGGGACAACCGAATGTGCAGTGCCAAGTTTGAAGTGGTTTGGACCAGCGGTTCTCGAAAAAGCTGCAAAAAAGCTGTATTTTCTGAAGCCTAGCGCGCCAGAATATAGCCTAGAACTCTGCGCACTGATGTTCTTTTCAATTGTTTACGTCATGTTTGAGCAAAAGCGCGCGTGCTTGATATGACGCAACAATGGAAAAGAGGTCGGGCACATTGTAGGGCGATAGCACTGCGCACCATGTCTTAATACGTGAGTGACATGCACGGGCACGGGCACATGCATTTTGTAGTCAACTGAGCAACCATCACTGCACTGTATGTAGTCGGTCGACTGAGCAACTCTAATACAATATGGTATCGCCCTACGCCCTACAACTGTAGGGCGATACCATATTGTCCAGTAGGGGTAAATATCAGTGCCGGGGGTTGACGACATTTTGTGCGTTTAACTTGCGAGTGTGCGTTCACACCATTGAATAATGTGCGTTATTTGCACGAGCTGCAGTTCTCAACTGCCCCGTCCGAACACGCACATTTTCGACTGGCCCTGCACTAGTCTTACTATAATTCCAGGAATCTCTGTCTGTCTGTCTGTCCGTCAATTATCTCCAGAACCGGGCACCGTATGAAGTTGAAAATCGGCGGGTGTATTGCTCGGGGCCACAGAATGTGCAGTGCCAAGTTTGAAGTGGTTTGGATGAGCGGTTCTCGAAAAAGCTGCAAAAAAGCAGTATTTTCGGAGGCAAACGTGGCAGCTTAGAACATAACACCACGCACTGCCGTTCTTTTCAATTGTTTACGTCATGTTTAAGCTAAAGCGCGTGCTCAATATGACGCAAACAATGCAAAAAGGACGGGCACGCGCACGTTCATTGTAGGGCGATACATTGTCCAGTATGGGTGAATAGCTCTGCATACCATGTTTTCGTATGTACACGGGCACATTATTTTTGCAGTCGACTGAGCGACCATTGTAGGTGGTCGAACTTCAAACTTGGCACAAACTTTGACTAAGTGTGCGTTCAACCTGTGAAAACAACACCATTGAATCGCGTGCGTTGTTTGCACGAGCAGTTCTCCAAAACTCTGCAAGTATGCAACCTATACCAGCGGCAAAGCAATTTGCGTTTCCCGAACATGCACATGTTAGACGGGCACTGCACTAGTCTTACTATAATTCAAGGAATCTCTGTCTGTCTGTCTGTCCGTCGATTATCTCCAGAACCGGGCATCGTATGAAGTTGAAAATCGGCGGGTGTATTGCTCGGGGCCACAGAATGTGCAGTGCCAAGTTTGAAGTGGTTTTGATGTGCGGTTCTCGAAAAAGCTGCAAAAAAGCAGTATTATAGGAGGCAAACGTGGCAGCTTAGAACATAACACCACGCACTGCCGTTCTTTTCAATTGTTTACGTCATGCGCACGTGCTCAATATGACGCAAACAATGCAAAAAGGACGGGCACGCGCACATTGTCCAGTATGGGTGAATAGCACTGCATACCATGATTTCATATGTACACGGGCACATTATTTTTGCAGTCGACTGAGCGACCATTGTAGGTGGTCGAACTTCAAACTTGGAACAAACTTTGACGCAAGTGTGCGTTCAACCTGTAAAAACAACACAATTGAACCGCGTGCGTTGTTTGCACGAGCAGTTCTCAAAAACTCTGCAAGTATGCAACCTATACCAGCGGCAAAGCAATTTGCGTTTCCCGAACATGCACATTTTAGACGGGTACTGCACTAGTGGGTACAAATACAAATCTTAAAATGTTTACTCAGTTGCACACCGAAAACATACAAAACTGGTGGTTGAATTTATAGGTTCATACGTTTATTCTAAGTATACTGTGGCAGCTATAAGAGGGATTAGCTTTTGTGAGACAGGATATCAGCTTCGGGTTCTTATGGAAACAGTTTATAAACTACCTCATGTAGTTTATAACTAACCCACTTCACATTTTGTCTGAATATGGGTATACATTTCATATAACACTGGATATATAGAATGTTTTGCATTATATATGTTCTTGGAGTTTTTTTCATTCAGTTATTTCCATTACAGAATTTTAGTTTATCTTTAATTCATCAGTTTAATTATTCGGAAGTTTGCTAAATACGCAATGTAATCAGATTCGGTAAGGAGCCATTCAGAATTTTTAATGTTTTAAATTTTCGACTTTTTTTCCAAATTATTTTGACCCACCCACCCCTAATTTCGATTAATAAAAAACTGAACATGTTCATGTACATGCACTTGCATGTATACATGTACTTGAACACCATGTACATGTGTGTCTAGTTCAGTGACGGCGTGAAGTTGTCGGTCTTCCTCTTTTATGTGATAAAATATGTGATACCTCACTAACAAGTATCTTTTAACGAAATTCAATCAGAATATTTATCAATTTTTAAAAAAAAAATTAGTTGTTGTGTTACTTGTTGGTGTCCCTGCCACACTGTACGATGGTGTAGCCGTGCGTTATGCACGTGCATTGTTTACTTTCGTTTTGACGGGGACTTTACTGAATAGAGTCTGGTGACTGTACATAGAAATTTCTTTGAATAAAAGTCGAATCGTTCATTCATGTGCACTTGTTATGCAAAGCAGGGGCAGTGGTTCAAGGATATCTATGTCGACTTGCAGAAAGTGTGCAAGAACGCGACTTGAATGCTTTTATGTGTTCACAATACAACGACGCTGTTTAGTTATTTCAATGTGTGACACAGTGAGAAATTTTTGAATCACAATGGCGTCAGCGATACTTGCTGGGGAGCTCTTGCGTACGACTTTTTTTTACTTTGGTACTGTTGTTTCCAGGACAATTGTGTGTACGGTAACCCGACGGACCCAGATTTTTAAAGACGAAATTGCCGACCTCAAACTTGTTAGTGCCATATTTGGCAACTATATGTGCGTTATTAGTTTAATTAAACAAATGAACAGGTTAATTAAACATAGTACCATTGAAGGTACCTAAAAGTAAACATAACAGCACAGAAGACCGACAGACGAACATAAACTGTTACAAAATAAACATATTTGTCTGGATAATTTTTTAGGGCGTTACCGGCAAGTTAACACAAACTTGGTGTCAAATAGATTACTTTTCTTTGACTTTTCATACAAGTTTACATAAACTTTAACTGTATGACCTGCAGTGGCGTAGCCACGGGGGGGGGGGGGGGGGACAGCCCCCCCATGAAACCTTGTCGCCCCCCCCCAGTTGCTCCCCCACTGAGATTTTGAGTTTCTAAAAAAATTATCATTGATCTACATGACGCCCCCCTCCCCATGAAATGTTCCAGCCCCCCCCCACACCCCCCAATGAAAAATTCCTGGCTACGCCACTGACAGTACTTGCAGGGGACGAAGTTGGAAAAGAAACACGCATCGCGATATCGGAACGCTTGCGCGTAGTTCAGGCAAGTCAAAAGATATATCTTTCTTTGTTTTTATAATTTGTTTTCCATGGAAAGTGAATTTCGATTTCAATTATTTAGCTTGACCCACCCACCCACAATTTGGAGAAAAAAAATCGAAATTTTAAAACATTGAAAATTCTGAATGGCCCCTAAATGACATGCAATTAGCGAAAAAGTTATAACTACACACATGTAGTTATAACTTCCTCACTTCTTATTTTGTCGGACTATGGCTTTTTATAATCATAATACTGCACTGGTTTGATTCGTTTGTTTTGGACTTGAATTGTAATGGCTGTATATCATGTAATATATCGATATACGGGAATTTTCAATATAAGCCATGTACTCAGATTGAGAAATAAAATGTGGTAATGTGTAGATCACAAGATTTTGGTAACATGTAGAAGTGTTCTGCTAGTTCATTTCATCCCACTCCATGCCCGTAAATGATATCGCAGTTTTAATGAGATGTTTCGATAGAAGGAACTAACTGTGCTCGGTCGACCAGGAAGTAACTGAGGCATTTTTTGCTGTCCTTGCTATGGAACTCCACACAATAAATACACAGTCGCTTTTACGAGCAGCAGTATATGAGCGGCAGCAGCACGATCCAGGCTCCCCTTGATGTGAACTTGCATACAGAACATTTTTTTGAAAAGGCTTTGAAAACAGTATTCAGCTATGCTACGCTTGAGGGGAAACAGGGGTTGTTCACCGGGCTCGGTGGTAGAACGCTGAAATAACAGAACTTCGTGTAGGCCTATATGAGTAGGCCTAACAATGGCGTCGGTTTTACGCTGGGATCGTATCGCTGTGCTGCTGCTGTTGATGGACGCCTGCCTTCTCAATGGAGGTAAACAAGCTAAAAGTTGATTTTCTCTTTAAGATCATTTCTCTGTTTTAAAAATCGATCGTTTCAAATACATTACGTTATCTGTGACTACATGGAAGGTGGATTATATTTTCTCTTGCGTGTTATATTTTTCTTGCGGAATACCTGTTATGTACCCGATAATGTTATGATCATAAGGTGTCCCTTTCAAATCCAATTCTACATTGAGAGTTTGAACCACTGACAAGTGTTCAGAATGCTTTGATAATTTCCTACTGTAATTTCACAAACGGCATCGGCTGATTTCAAATTTTCTCTACTGCGTATAATTATGTGCGCTCGGACTCTATAATCATGACACATGTATTTGGTTCAAGATGAGTTTTTTAGGGATCATTGTAATTTTCGTTCATACTGTACGGAATGACTTGACATCATAACTGACATTGATATTACACGCTTGTAATGTATATATGTATGCTTTGTTTTAGATTTGCTATAATTAATTTAAAAAGCATCTACATGAGTAAAGCCAAAAACATACCCATGAAAGCCACGAATCAAGCAATTCTAATGGATCCGGCGACACATATTTCTTCGCTCTCTCTGTTTCAGAGGTTATGCTATAGACCAACTCCGACAATGTAGGGGAAAGAAAGTCCCAAACGTATTTACGAAGTTTGTTGGGGTGAAATCTCCCTCTGTCGCCAACTAACCCACCTACTCGCTCAATCACTCGTTATCCTATATTTGAACTCACAGTGCTATCCTTGAATGTGACTGGGAAACCGGCCACTCAGAGCTCAACTACTCCAGGTTACCGTGGCGAAACCTTCGTGGCAGGGAACGCTGTGGATGGAATATTAACCACAGTTTCGCATACGGGTAAGTTAATTACATGTCCTGAGGGTGTTTCATAAAACTTTACAATTAATGTTATCCTGCCAAAATTAATCTTATCTCCCAAAATAAACCCTTAAATTTGCAATTAAACTTATCTCCGTTTCATGAAGAAATTTAAGATTGATACCAATCTTAAATTAACTCTGAATCAAACCTTAACTAACACTTGATCCAAATCAATCGTAGCAACAAAACAATCAATCTTAAGTTTAATTTATGGTGGGGAAAATGTTTTAAACATTAACATTTTGTCAGAGTTAATAAAACCGCTGTGAATTATTATGGGTTTTTAGCGGCTTTTGATGCAAAATCCTTGTGCTTTTCGTAGGGAGAGAGTCTTTAGGGACAGGCAGAACGTTTTGATGCATAGGATGACAATCAACATGAAATGATACTACTGAAGCACTTCATGGGGGCGCTGCCAGGGGCCAAAATAATCCATCACTTTTCAGTGAACATTTGACTTCATGTTTGGACGAGACCTCTGCAATTTTATTCTTTAAACCATAACATAATTTACACATCTAAAAAAATATTTCACGAAGACAACACTTACATACTCATTAAACTCAGTTGATGCATGAAAGCATTTTTTAAATAAACTTTAACATTTTATAAAGAATTTTGAGTTTTGCAGATAATATATGCCCAATGTTCCACACTGGGCAAGTTCCACACTCATCATCATTCACAAGAAATGTCCTTTTTTCAAAAAATGAAGAAAGTTTGAATGAAAAAAAACTACCTCTAATGTACAAATGTGCAGTGACATTTATTGCTTGAAACATGCTTGCCACTAAAAGTATTACCCTAACTCTGTGTAACGTCTTCGACTTATTCGTGAATTTAAGTTATTCATATAATTTATATTGGGATATTGGAATCTAATTTACTGATGTATTGAATTAAATAAAGCCCACGTTAATTTGCAGAGATTGAAGACGCTCCAAGATGTCTTTCTGAACAGCCAAATTTTGTTTCATTATGTCCAACTTGGACTTCTCAATTTGCAACAGTTCCTACTCCACTTCACAATTTCTTTTGTTTGTGGCCTTGACAAAATAAATTTCACAAGGTGTCTAATAAGTCAATAGGCCTACATGGAACGTCTTTGTCACCAACCAACTGCCAAAGAGACCCGTCTCTGTCTCTTGTCCTAAGACTCCATACTTTGTCTGCAGTGCCAAGGCATATATGACTAGTTCAAATGTTTCATTTGGCGGAATGGATCCTCCTGGGAAGAGAAAAGTTTAGAACAGGAAATGAGATGGATTTCTTGAGAAAGGCATGGGTCTCTATTGAGTATGGGTCTCTATCATTCGTTTGGTTGTATTTGTGTGCTTGCACCTTACATGTCAGTCCATTTTCTGGCCTGTGAAATACCAGCCACTCTTACAGTTTCAGCACTTTTCATCCAGGATTTCCTTCCTTGTTTTCTTCCTCGTCTCAACCTTTCAAGTAATGAAATAATAATAAGTGAATACCATGAGGACCATGGGATTCAATATTCATGTATATCTTAAACCACTATCAGTAACAGAATTTCCCAGAAGTAATAAAATTAATAAATTCTTTCAAAATATCTTCGAATCTGCCTGTCCGCTGATTATTTTTGTGGTTACAGCAAAAAAATTACATGCCAGTACAAAACATATTATGCGTAAACCGGTTTTAATCATTATAATAGTGTTTTTGTTTTCCATAGATGAAAACAAAACAATGAAGGAATTGTTTTTGTACTATGCAGAAACAAGTTAAGGAATGTTAAGGAATGTCTGACTACCAATTAAAATTGATTCGTAACTAGTGAATCACTGATCATTGGAACAGGTACTTTTTTCTTATTTCCAAGTGGATTTTGTAAGAAAACTATATTTACCATCTTCAAGTGCTTAGATTTCTGGATATATTACTGTGGAAAGAAAATGCAAATTAATTAAAATAATAAAACAGACTGAATAATCAATAAATAAATGAGTAAATACATAAATAAGGTAACTTTATACATCATGTTCTCCTGAGGAAAAAGTCAACCCCCAAAAAATGAATTACAGAGAGTACTTGCAGTTTCAGAATGAACAGCACAGACAAGTAAGAGAGCAATAAACAAATGTTGCCTAGACATGGAAAAAAATATCTATCAGGGCTTGAATTCAGAACTGCAACAAACAGAGACATGCTTTTCCCCTTCATGTAAATATGAATCTTATTGCAATTCTTAATTGAGAAACCTCAATAGAATAGATTTTTTTGTTAGCATCAACTATTCATAATCCTAGAGTAAGTATTGAAAAGAGTAGAAAGTTAGTGAAAACAGGAAAAATCAAGCAATTAATTTCTAACTTGAACCAACAATTGGGGAAAAATACTCCATTGTTTTCCAAATACTAAGGCGAGGCCTACGTAAATCCCCCCCTTAAAAAAAATATGAAGTTTAATTAGGCTAGATGTATTGAAAAGGTTTGTGTAGTTTAGGACACCTCTTTCTGTTAAGATTTTCCAGTGTTTTAATCGTTCCAATATGGCTTGTGCAGCCTCAAGCTCTTCTTTTAGCTCTGATAAGCCGAGTTTTCATAATGTTAACAGTACTTTGGTTACAAATGCGACTTCTTGTCTCATTTTATTGTCATGCTTGTCTTAACCGTCTGCATCATCGCAGTCCAGCGAAGTCACATTGCACTGCAGCCTGCACTGCACTTGCTGTTCAAAGCCAATTTTATTTTGCAATAACATCGCCATGATTGTGCTTTTATCGCCTGTGTTTTACCCCGTAATTTCGGACCAAAATCAAAACCCTACCCTCTGTACACCAAACTAATCCTTCCACATGACGTCGCCAGTAATTTAGGTGAGTTCAGTAACTAAAAGATTTTCATTCTCTTATGGGAACGGGGTCCTCAACTACACAAGCGCCTCATTGATTTACTTAGTCTTAGTTAAAATGTGCCCACTTGACCCAGGTCCAACCCAAAAAAATGTAAGCAATTCATTCTTCTAAAAACGATAACAACATTTTCCCTTTTCAATTATGACATAAACTGCAAGGAACTTAATCAAACAAAGTCACACTAACTAAACAAATTGATAACTCAAACTTCAGCTACAACGATAACAGTGTTACGTGCAGCGCATCAGCAGCAGTATTTCGATGGGGCACTAAGCTCCGCCAGCCCTGCCGCTGCCACTTGCTGATTTACGCTGTGATAACAACAATGGAAAATCAGCCCCAAAAATACAATCTTTTTACATTAAGGAACAATAGTCAACCCTGCATACATTTAATTATATTATAACAGCATATAAACCTCCTCATCTATTATAACATAGAAAACTGAATGCATTTTGTACTCACCACTCACACTGAAAAACAACATGGCTAACTTGAAAAAAAGGTTTGGCAGCCAAAGAAGTTGCTCTAGGTCAAAGGTTGCGCTTTAGCCTCTGTCGATAATATTAAAGTTATTAACATCAATCTTAAGTTAACTTGCAATCAATCTCAGGCCAAGATTGATTTATGAAACACAATCTTGCAATTAATTGTTCTTTAAGATTGATTTCGACTTATGGTTGAAAGGTAAGATTAAAGTTGTTTGACATTTTTTATGAAACACCCCCCTAGAAGTATATTGTATGAAATCATTAGATTTATAGATTTCGATTATAATTGAATTGCTTCGACGATTTGTTTACAAACTGAATCAGAATGGAGATGATAACGGTGACCTCAACGATCCGAGGAACTTCAGAAGTTTACGCGACGACTCACTGTCTGAATAGTTTCAGAATCGTTCTGTTACTCGTATAACTTGTATTGTTTAGTATGATGGAAAACTGAAATACATTTGTGAAGTAGCTCCAAATGAATGATTCTTTTCTATCTCAACAATTTCCTTGGTTTTGCGATATAAATACTGTACGGTGAGAGGAACCTTTATTTTTTATTATAAACATTCACCACCGTTTCTTATATTTGTGCAGTACAAGCGAAATAGTCACATCACTTTACAACAAAATAGGGCCTGACCTCGAACTAATTGCAATAGAATTTATTTTAACACTGTCAGGCTCAGAAAGTTTCACTGTTTAACATTCTAACAATCTAATCTCATCCAAATAGTGCAATCGTTTTATTCAGTTTTTTATCACACGTAAACAGCCGTAAGGAGGGTGCCATGTTTACTTTTGCCTCCGTTATCCGTCAGGAAATCGGTTCACACCACACAGGAGACTTCGCGACACACGGCTGATCACAGCAGACGGCTTTGTTTTATAAATTATTAAAACTTTGGGAATTACCTTGCCGTGTAAAACTAAGAGGAAATTAGAGATTTTTACTGCCTGAATAAGACATTGATCTAATTTATCGGTTAAAATAAATCACTTATTGCTAGAAAAAAAACTATAGCTAAATTTTTGCAGATAATTATAGGTCTACTTGAAACAGGGGCGGGAAATGGCATCACGAAGTAAACCATTTGAAATGTAGGTATCCACGCACATAGGCCTGAGTCAAGTTTTGGGGATATTATACGAAATCTGGGATTCATATAATTGTTTATGGAGACATGCAGTCTTTGGCAAAACATTATGCCAACTTTGAAGTACTGTTGTACTGAATGGGAGGAAGGTACATATCTCACAACAAAGTTCTCAACAATGTCTGAAAAGAGCCGAACGGACGATTCTCAATGTACCTCCATCACCCCTTCAGCGGATATGTTTGCTAGACTAAGACATTGCTAGACATTTTCGAAAAGAGTTTAAAAAAAAAAAGGATATTCTTGTTTTTAAAAGTCTTAACAAAATGACTTCTCTGTACATGACGAATTTTTCACACTGTTTACACAGATTGTTGAAACAAGTCTACCAACTAACAAGATATTGAAAGTCCGTTTCGCGAAAAAGGACTGCTATGCCACAAGTTTCGCTGTGAGTGGTGCGATTATATGGAATAATTTGCTTGAACTGAGAACTATAGATGCCTGAGGTATACATTCAAATCGCAACTACGCAAAGCCGTCAGTTGGTGGTGTACTGTTCAAAATGCGCTGCCCTCCGGAGTTATATACTCAATGGTTGTCACGGTATTAATTTGGAGCCGGATAAGGAATTTCCCCGTGTTTTTTTTTTCAAACGATTTTTGTGGGTTCTTCGCACAACCCGTGATCAGTAATGCATGCCTTATTTTTTAATGTTCCAAATGTGTATTGAGTTTTACCTCTGTATAACACTTTTGAAATACTTGTTAAGTATTAATATTCGTCGTATATTTCACCAATTTATTTCTCCTCATTTAGTTAACTTTACTTAACATTATTTAATACTTTTTACTGTATGCAGGGCCCAAATGGAAACCAGTGTTTAAACTGTTCTGGGCAAGCCCTCGGTAAAGAAATGCAACCAATAATCGGAATAAATTAATCCACAGCTTATGACACAGCGGACCACAGGACAAATCCGTGGTGGAGATTGGACCTGGAAGATATCTACTGCCTGAAACAAATTACCATATACAACAGACTAGACCAAGGTACTTTTGCCGCAAAGCGTATACAATTATATTCAAGCTTTTCAAAATGGAAGATACAGTGAAATCCTTTAAATCCATCTCAATCAATGTTTTCCTTCAAACCTTTTAAAGGGAACAGGTCCAAAATTTAACTTAAGCAGAGTTTTGAGTTAAGCAGGGTTGTATATCTATACTACTGAAGGAAATGGATTCTTTGTTTGACTTAACAGTTGTTTTGAGTTATCAAAGTTTGACTTATATGAGATTTCACTGTAATTTTGTTAATAATGGACATTTTCAATCCAACCGTAAGCTATAAAACTCTACCAATGAAATAGAGAGGGGTCATAATCATGGCCAAATGCCTTAATTCAAAAAGCAGACCTTCTGTGGACCTGATTACTATGGCTCAGTACTCGTTTCTTTGGTGCCGCGGTATCTAACTCTTCTCTCAAAAACGTTTACACGAACTCAACATCAGAGCTTAATTCCTAAAGCATATAGTCCAATTCAATGGGCATTATTACATCTGTTATCTCCCTCAACTTTGTATCAAATGAAAAGTGTAAAAAATACATGTCGAGGATATTGCCTTTCTTTTTATTTCAGTTCAAGGTCCAAAGCAAGGACATACGACTTTTAAAATGTTTGGTTTAGGGCTATTGTGGGGTATAATTTCCCCCTCCCTTTGAAATGTATGATACGACTAAATGCATATCAGGTTCATAGCGAACTACCAAACTCAAGGGGGATCGGGGGGGCAAAGGGGGCCATGCCCCCCCCCCCCAAAAAAAAACCCAATTTGGGGTGTTTTTTTTAAGTGACGTCGCAATAAAGGCAGGCAATGAGTATAGGCCTACACCACCATCTTTTTCCTCAAAAAACATTGTTTTAGTGGTCAGAAATTACCTAAGATCGCACCACCGAGCATCTAGAATCCAACAAAATTCGGGGCCCAAACCCCACGCCGCAATTTTTCTGGACCAACTTTTTAGGGGGTCAAAAGTTTTTTGCCCCCCCCCAAAAAAAAATTGTGTTCTTGATCCGCCGTTGATAAAACACATTATATTCTTCCCACATCGTTTGGCAGGTGCTGATCGTTTGGCAGGTGCTGTAATACGAGCTGGGTTAAATCCAGATCGGGTATCAAACAGAGAAATAGGCACAGTCACACCTCAGCAAGCCTTCGATAACTCGCCACCGATTGAGATATCAGCGGACCAAGTGGTTACCGCCCGTTACATCAGCGTGGATCTTCCGGGTACAGGTAAAATCCTTACCATGCGTGAGGTCGAGGTTGGAGAATACTTGGATGAAGGAGGGGGTAAGTTTTGGAATTGAAGTATATCACAATCAATGCTATGAACCAGTCACAACATTTGTAAAGTGCATGCTACCATTTACTTCTATGAACCGACCTTAACCCCCACCCGAATTTCTCCCTAAACAGTAATTCTGTTAAAGTACACATGTACTCAGACTTGGTTTAAAGATGTCTATCTCATGTATTTTTTGGTCGCGTGATATCGAAATAATTCGTCGTTTCAATGGTATATTAAGGGATTCCCGGAATGCACTTCTGAAAATTGGTCATTCACATTTGTCTGAATTTGAGAATCGCTCTGAACACGCGTTTCATTTTCGCTACCAGAGCATTCGATTCCATTTCAGTTCAATCAATTAAGTGATTGAGCACCACCTTTCGTTTATGTCCATTCAGATTCGTTCACAAGACTTATTTTTCGCTTTTAGAGGGCGATTTCAAGCATGCACCATTCTATTTCACTTTTAGTTTAATGCCATTGGCACCAAATATAATTAGGGGTTTCTTTTTCATTAACCGTCAATCAAATTAGCTGTACCTGAAATCAATTTAGAAAAGGTATGCTGGCGTAAATGAATGCACAGGTAACGTAATTGGCCGTCTGTGTTTCAAAACCGAACGCATGGACAGTGAAAACGATAACACTTTTCGAATTAAAGACGTGCATTCAAATTCAGACGAAAATGAATGACGGATTTTCAGGAGTGAATGAACATTTCAGGAAAGTGGCCGGGAAAACCTATAATAGTGATTTGTACCGTTTGCTTCCACATGTATGTACTTGTACGCATAATCGATAATAAGAAAAGGCCGACTAGATATGTTTTGGAAAAGCCATCGCCAATAAGTTGTTTTAATTATCAAACAGGTGGGGAGGTGGATTTTACTCTCGTCGCCAATCATGCTCTTCTGGGCCAAAATGGAGACCCCGATGCGACAATTACAGCTTACAAAGGTTCAAACGATATCTCCCCTGATGTCTCATTTGGTCGACAAGTGACAACAGGAGGTAGCAATGGCCTTCCGTCAGGGTCAACTCAGCTACTAGGATGTGAGGTCAGGCAGCTCAACCTACCCGAGCAGGGTGGGATCGACAGAACAGGCGTCTTCTACTGTGAGGCGACTAGAGCTGGCAGGACGAACACGAAGATACAGACCGTAATCTTGCCTAAAAATGGTAATCATGTTCATACTTTGTACGCCTAATTAGTCTACAGACCATTGCGAACACATTATCACTGTACACTCAAGAAACCCCCCGTCAATGGCGAATGCATTGTACCATATTGTTTGGGTAATTTGTTACTTTGTACAACAGCTTACTTAATGCTTTCGTCATTGAAGGGGCCTCCTTGAGAGCACAGTGATAGCGTGTTCAGAGGTAACTATGGATAAACACTGCAATATGTTCGTCGACGTCCTTATGACCATCGTTAACTGCCAGGGCGTAACTGCACATCTTGATACTCACGGCTTCTACCCAAATTAAATCCTCTTTACATTGCCTCTCGTGGTTTGTGCCAATTTAGAAACCACCGTCCATATCCGTCCAGCACAGCGAACACAGGTAGCTAGTGTCGGAGACTATGTTCGACTGGAGATGCAAAATGTACATGCACCGAACACCAACTACAGATGGCGGCATAATGGAGGTGACATCATGACATCTTGGAATGACCAGCTCAGTGTGTCTATTGATGATGTTGCTGTGAGTGATGGAGGAGTCTACAGCTGCTTCGTTTCTGACCAGGAGGATCAACAACTGCATGGCATCATGAGACTTATTGTGCGAGGTTCGTTCAATTTCATTGAACTGTTAAAAGTATTGCTGAACATATTATTAGAAAGTAGAATGTCTGAATAGAAGAGCATTTGCTTTAATGCAGAGACGACGAAACATGCCAAATGCAAGCAACTTTCGACTGAAGAGTGAAACATCCCAAACCAACGAAGGACCCCGGAAAGGTCGCTTTCTTCTCAATCAATGTTTTCCTTAATTTGGTCAACTTCTATTGACAGGTTGTTCCTCGGGAAAGTGGGGGTCTTCCTGTCTCAATATCTGCCGTCGATGCTACAACGGAGGCGTTTGTGATGCCAATACTGGATCCTGTATCTGTGCTCCGGGCTTCAGTGGAGAAGAATGTGAACAAGGTATACAAATATCATTGGCGCAATGCCTTTAATCAATTGGATCCGAATCAAGAATCTTAATGCAAGTATTGGATGGAAACGATTATGCTCTTAATCTGCTAGTCTGAGTAATTAACATGCATGCCTTATTCAACAATGCCTAATTCAACAAAGCACTTGGTATTTTGGATAAAATGAGGTAGGTTATCAGGCATATTGTTAAGTATGAAGGTTTGTGGCTTTGCTTTGAGGCTGAAAAAAATATCAAGATCGATCACCATTTCTGTTTTTTACAACAACATTATACTTATAATTACACACAGCACGCGGCCGCAATGTCTTCGGTAAAAATGGTGTCCATAAATGCTCTGATGGCGATGATCACGCCGACGCTTGCCGGGGTCGTTTGTTTTGTCTTCCTGATCCTTACGGATGCTCGTGTGCTGCAGGGTTCACCGGACTAGACTGCATGCAAGGTAATGGGGAATATTGAAAACCACCCAGTTCCGTCTTAAGTGAAATCCAGAGAATATTAACAAACGCTCTAATGTCTGCGAGTCAGCTAATGCTGTCGAGTTGGCAATACGTAATGCTTGTTTTCTTGCAAAGGACCTTAATGACAAGATGTTACAGCCACTGTTATTGAGGGCTTAAAGTATTACCTTTTCATAAGGCATGTCAGTATAAGCCAACTTCATTATACCTCGTTACTTTCGGGAAACTTATGTATGAACTATACGCATTCCACTAAATGTAAAATGAAACCGATTTCTTTTCCTTCATTAGAATGTGCCGAGGGGAAGTATGGAGCTGACTGTAAGCAAACATGTCACTGTGCAGGCACCTGCAGTAAGGATACAGGAGAATGCACCAATGGCGCTAATTGTGACTCGTCATACTTCGGAAACAATTGTCAATGCTCAAGTAAGATAACTGCTTGATTAAATTTCAGCTTATACGAAAATAAATGATACCGTAATAGTTATTGAATCGACTAAATGTCTATTAATTGTTGTAAGTTGTAAAAACTAAGTGAGGTCTTGTCTACTATCGGGTTTAATAATCAAAACTCTTTAAGTCAAAGTATAAAAACCGGGGAAATAAATCTTTATGAATGCGAAAACAAAGGTGAATGTCGGAGATGACTTCAAGAACATTTCATAGCCAAACTTCGAAATATATTTCAAATCTACACAATTTATGGTAAGACAAAGAAATCACGATCTCTAAGTCCCTAGGCAAATAATGTAATTGTTCCTGGGCCGCCATTTGAATCGAGGCGGCAGCCGTTCAAGCTCGTTCAGTGCCCTCACTACCTCTTTCCGCCCCAGTTCAAGTTTCAGATGAAAAAACACCTTGATCACAGGATACCACAACAAAGTTCTAACTTGGGACATGATTCCCTTTTGGGGGAATTTCATTTCAGAAACGGAACCTTTCACCGGAGAAGTGAAAGCAACATTCGTCATGCAACGCAGCCTTAGTTTCTCGTGGAGTGTGCCAAAATGTGGAGGTCAGCCAGCGCCACCCGTCACCAGATACCGATACAAACTGAGTGGTAGGGTTTCCGGACAGCAAACACCGCCTGCATCCGATACTACTGACACATCAGTTGTATTAGATGAGCTGATACCGTATGTTGTATACAGTTTCCAAGTTGCAGCTATCACCAGTGAAGGGACGGGGACGTACAGTGAAAGTGTGGTTGTCGGGACAGCAGAGGCAGGTTTGTTTTGCAAAAAAGGCAATAATTGTGGGCTAGGGTAAGGGTTATTTTGGCCCTACACTTTGCACATAATACATCCGTAATCAGTGGAAATAATATCTTACCAATTTGTTTATACGGCTTACACCTAGACCTACCTATGCAGTGTGGTTAACAAGACGTCTAAGGACGTGTGATTAACTGAGACGCAAATTTTGTAACATGCCTAATGCATTTAAAATCTGAAACTCAACAGAAACTGTTAAAAGTGGTTAATTTATACACCTGATAGTTCATGTTATTACAAAGACGTGGGACATATAACACAAACATATTTCGCTTTTCCAGAACCGACAGTCCCTTTGAACGTCACCATCCAGAATGTCAGCGAAGATTCCATCACGATTGGCTGGACGAGACCTGATCCTCCACAAGGCAATATAACAGCTTACGAGGTTACTTGGACATTGGGAGATGGTACACCAGCGATGCAAGATATCGGCGTTATTGTGGCATACAGGATCAAAGGTCTTCTACTGAATTCTACTTACGATGTTCAGGTAAATACTTCAAAGTGTACATATATTAACAAATACACCATCATATGGAAGTTTAAATATCGCACAGGCAAGTTAGAGCTAAGTAACGTTGGACTGACTGGGTACATGCATTGTGCCCAATGAAGGACATGTACCTTGGCACATTATTGATTCGCACGCGAATTGTATGACTTTTGGCCCAAAGACGTATTTAAATTCATGTGCATTTAAATTCATGCGGACACACTGATTTAGTGTCTGCTTTTGCTGGATACTAGCAAGCACCACCAGATAGTGGTTACAACGTACAGGTCATATAGGTGTTTGCGCAGGTCGAAGAGAATTACTATTTGATTATGTCCCTATACACCTTCGCACCAGGCCACCACTCGGATCAGATATTAGGTTTTGTCCGACTATGCTGCAATATTCATTTACGATCCAATAAGATTTCATTGAGTTAAAAACATTAATGTATACATTGACATTGTTCTCACTTTTAGGTGAGAGCGAAGACAGTAATTGGGCCGGGTCCTTGGAGCGAAGCCATACGTGTGACAATTGTTGGAGGTAAATACCTGTCTGTATTTCCAATTCACAAGTACACAATCATCTACGCCTTCTTCTCGGAGCATGATTTCCCCTTTGTCACCTTTCAAATGAAAAATTCGAAGCAACTGAGCTCCCTCCTGCTTCTTGTAAATCTAATTGTTGATTGTCCATTAAATTTGCAGTACCAGGACCATTACAGAACCTTCGCTGGACAAATCGAACTGAAGAGGCGGTTACATTGGATTGGGATCTCCCACTAAATCCTAAGGGACCAATAAGTGGCTATGTTGTACGTAGAAAAATACTGAATTAAGAAAAGTACATTTTAGGTTAATTATCTCATTATCTACCGGCATGCAAGCAAACTGCACCATTTGGATATCATACCAAGTGTAAAAATGGTTTAGTTTTTTACAAGACCTGCATTAATTGACAATACTGCCAGAATTTACTAACAAATACTTTTCTTGACTAGGTACAACACAGAGCAATAGAAAAACCTCATCAACCAGATTTCACTCCAACGGACACTTTCATCGAAAATGAGACCGCCAGCGCTCCATTTGTACAGGACAATCTCGAACCAAGTACGCTATACGAATTCATCGTTTCGGCTAAAAACAGGTGGCATATGGGAGTGCCACAACTCTTGCAAGTTTACACTAAACAAACTAAACGTAAGTGTTGTTTTTCTCCCCGTTAGCATTCAATAGTGCTCTTGTGACTTACTTCTGAATCCCAAAGCTTATTTAATGTGTTGGTTTACCGCAGATCTTGTACGAACTAGCCATAGCATCCTGAAAAAAGCAAGTAACAGGACTGGTAATTTGACAAGATACAACAATATCTACCTCCACAATTGGAAAGCCGCAGGTGTATGGGGGGCCATCAAACACAGGTACTACGAGAGTTTCTCTCCCACACAAAGACGCAGGGCATGTCTTCTCCAAAAGAAATATTTTCCTTATCCGGTTTTTAGGGAAATGGCCAAAGTATGTTGTTGTTACCTTCCTACCTTCCCTACGACCCACTGATAAATTCATGTAAGCCACTTCCCTACTCAAAAATCTTCTCTACGTTCAATGAAGAGGCAACCAACGGGGTACTGTTAGTTTGTACTTTGTACAAACTGCACAAGGTAATTTTGGCGAAGGTTTGCGTCGGTGCTTATGTTAGGATTGGCTGGGCGGTTCGAGTCCTTTGCGATGGGAAAAGCTCAATATAAGATGTACATCTTTCCGACGCAATATTCCATCTTATAAAATCTTGAATTGCAAGTACGCACTGCTACCGTACAGACTCGAACCGGCTAGCCGACACCGGCAGTTCTGTGCTATGACGTCTGCACTAAGAAGCAGGGGGTCATGGGTTCAAATCTCACCAGAGCAGTTAATGAATGTCTTTTCAAAATTTAAAATCTTCAAATTCGCTCCATCGTTATTATTAGAATTATTGCACTTGAAATAACAGGGGACCAATGTGAGATACTCGGGTCCGCTTAGTGTCACAGCCGCAATTTGTTATTTTACTATGTGCGGGACTGTAGGTACTTCCTTAACAGCTTGTATAATGATTATACAGCTATAATCGCAAGTTACTGTTATGTGCACCATGCAGGTACAACCGATGCACAGAACAATGGACCGAACGTAGCAGCTATCGTTCTCGGAGTCCTGTTAACTATTGCTGTTATTTTCAACATAATCAGTTGCATGGTGTGGAGGAAACGAGACCAAGGCTGTGCTCCAACTAAATTGCTTGACGATCAAGAAATTGTAAGTCTTTGTGTTAGTCAAAAGGCTGCAAGTCTGTTTTTTTTTCTGTCATTTTGGTAAGGAGAAAATACAAAGAAAGGTCTTCACAGATCATAAAAGACACTATGAAAACTAACTTTCCAAAGGTACACAGTAGCAACTCATTTTCTTTGCTGTGGAATGTTAAGGCCAAAAAAAAAAATATTCGGTCTCTGGTCAGACCAAAGTTCCGGAATTGACGTGGCGACGCGGCTTTTTTTTTTTTTCTTCAAGCTTGGATTGTACAGACAAGGTGGGGTACTATTTTGCTTTTTTGGTGTCCTCATGTACATTGGTGTCCTCCATAATTTGCCTTGGTGCTCTCGATCATTTGCCTTGGTGCAATTTCCCATTCCTTGGTGCTCTTTGGTAAAACAAATTGAGGAGGTGCGGCAATAGAGGGCGCTGTTGGAGCTACTGCGGAACATTTTTGAGAAAAAAAAGATTGACGCGCATGATTAAAATCGACGCGCGCGCTGACCAGAGACCGACTTATTTTTTTTTTTTGGCCTAACATTTAATTTTTTTTTTTTTATTTATTTTTTTTTATTGTCCTGGTCGAAATAGGAACTGTCTCTTGTCCGGGATCCGAACATGCACGCCTTCAATAGGTCGCCGATCGCAGAGAACGACATTGAAAAGGACATTTACGAAAACGTCGGCTTACCAATCTGGGCTAAGGGACTGGAAATCCAATGGAGTAATCTCACGATTGAGGATAAGGTACTCGGCAAGGGAAACTTTGGAGAAGTGAGAGCAGGTAGCCTCAAAATCAGAGGAGGACTGGCTAAGGTAGCCATCAAAACTCTCAAACGTAAGAGAAAAATTACTTTAAATCTCAGGCCGAAAACACAATCCACTTGTACGTACGTGGTTAAATTTTTAACCGTGAGTTATTTTGATCATGTCGTATTTGGCTTGTGTAACATCTTTCATTGAAATGCAAACGAGAGTTTGAATCTTAATTTGTTTATTGTTACAGGAGCGACAACGACTGCTTCCGAGGACTTCCTGGTCGAGTTCAAGACAATGGCTCAGATCAAGCCACACCCGAACGTAGTTGGTCTAATGGGCGCGTGTATGCACGAAGGTACAACTGTGTTATCAATCATTCCCTCTTTACAAAAACTGTTATCAATTCACAATAATTCTGTAAGAATAAGGTGGAAATTGCGTTTGGTTCTCCTGGAATGTGTCATTACTAGACTCTAATCAGTATAAAAAGGATCATGTCAAACCACACATTTTGATATCATGTACATACACGCTGTCTTCTTCTCGGGTCACTACACTACACCCGTCCAGTGCAGGACGCAGGATCTAGCCCGGAGTTGAACCCTTCAATATCTTCAGGGGGACAGGTTCTAGCAAGTGGGGGCAGACCAGCAGATGTTCCATTGTATGTTCCTCCAAACAGTTTGTCCGTCTTCATTGTATCCCCCATTTCTGCATAAAAACTTTGCATCGTCCAGATCCTGTCCTGAGGCGATTTAGACATGACCAGCTGGGCCATGCCTCACTCGAACCTGATGGTAGAGATTCCTTGGGACTGAAGGGAAGCTTGTGTGGCATTGACTGAAGGTGACTGGACAACAGGGCCACCTTCGGTTATAAGCGCTGTCATCAAGGGGTTCAAGGGAGTGGAGCAAGCTGTGTCTCGATCTGAGTCTCTTTGGCCGGTTCATGCTCGAAGAGAGGATGAATTGAAAGGGTCATTTTCTTGTTTGTAGTTCTCCATCTGTGATGAGACCACTCGTCTGATATGCGGGGGAGCGATACCACACAATAAGTATACGTCATCTACTCTCGTTGGTCTTGGACATCCAGATATAGCTCTGCAGGCAATGTTCGAGACTGGGTCAATCTTTGCAGCATGGGACGACCTACTCCAGACACGCTGTGACTTCAGACTTTACAAACCATACACCTGCTCCGTGTTTTCAACAATTCAATACACTGATCTGGGTCAAACGCACCTCACATTTCTTGCACGCAGGGAATTTGATTTACCCTCCAAATCATTTAAGTCCGACTAATGATTTCTTTCTCTATTCCAGCTATTTTGTACGTCGCTCTTGAATATCTCCCCAACGGCAACCTGCGTGACTACCTGAGGAGTACTCGCCCCAAGCAGCAGGAGGCAACGAAGTCGGACGATAGTGTATCACCGCTGACTTCCTCCAACTTACTGACATTCGGCATAGATATAGCCAGAGGAATGGATCACCTCTCTGACACTGGGGTACGGACTTTCAATCACATTGAAATATGCCCCAATGAAGGGGTTGTTCTTTGGGTTAAGGTGTCGTAATTTCTAAGTGTCCATCTTTCTATTTTGTCGGGTTGAAAAATATCACAGACTCCGTTGCCTATTGGCTACGTTTCAAACACGTGTGTGGTGTTATAGAAATTCAAATCCCAACGTTCAATTCTTGAGCAAGATACTTTACTTTATCTTCCCTTCACCACAGAGTATACATTTAAATGGCTACATTAATTTGTACACAAGCCTATGTAAATGTGCACAAGCACACAGGGTTTTCCCGCCAATTCCAACCCCTCCAGTAGGATCACAAGACTGACACCCCCTCTGAAGGACGTACTATGGTCCATACTAGGATCTGGTGATAGATGGCCCCGGGTGTGTTTACCACGTGGCCAGGACAATATAAAACATAAAAATGTGAAGATTCCATATTCCCTTCTGAATCCCGGTAAGGTTAAGTGTGCAAAACAGATTGCAGTAAGTCTCTTAAGGCATTTGTTTCAGGCGCTGTGGAATCACAGCGTTGTTATTGTAAATGGTGAATGGATGATAATTATCGTTAAAATATATTTCTCTAATGTAGATTATTCACCGAGACTTGGCTGCGAGAAACATACTTCTTGGAGAAGACTTGACTGCCAAGATTTCTGATTTCGGACTCTCTCGGGGAGAAGACGTCTACGTTCAGAAATCGCAGGTAAAGCTGTCACTTTCTCAGTACAGTTGTTAATAGAGTGTTAATGAAGTGCACATGTGCAGAATTATAACAGGTGAAATCACAACCCTGATCTTCTTGTGAAATTCGTTGTGGAGCGCTGTGGTCCAATGATTACGGTATTCGATTCATGTGACATGGCACGTGGGTTCGAACCCTGACGGAAAACACGATGCATGTGTTCTTGGGCAAGACACTTTGCTACAATTGTCTCTCTCCACCCAGGAGTAAATGGGAACATGCGAAAGTAGAGACCTGAATGCACTGATCTCGAGCTGCTGCAGAAAACAGGTCACAAGACCTGATGAACAGTGGTAATACAATTGCGAAGCACTTTGAGACCTTTGGTATAAAACGCTAGCACCGCGTTATATTAACACAGTTTCCGATAGCACTCCAGAACCACCAAAGAGTAAACAACAAAATTAATACTGCACAAGATGATATTATCTTAGTTATCCTTTAGACATTTTATGTAAAATTTGTGAAGATTTCTGAACCTGTATAAAAGTTTATGATCTTATGATATATCTTTTTCAAATGAACAAGTTTCATTTTAATGGCTTTGTTGTTGTTTTCTTCAATTTGTTTTTATTAACAACTGTTATCTGTTAGACCCGTGTTCCTTTCCGCTGGTTGGCCATCGAGTCTTTGACCCGCCGGGTGTACAAATCTAAGAGTGATGTGTAAGTATCATCCAAACATTGTACGACTTTCAGATCATAAGAAATACCAGCAAATTCCAAGTAATTTTTGGTTAATTTTCCTTCCAAGTGAGAATTATGGATCTTTTTCGTGCCTGAATTGTTCTGATAATCTTATTCCAGGTGGTCTTTTGGAGTCGTGCTGTGGGAAATAGCCACATTCGGTAAGTAAAATTAATTTTTCATATTTAAGATCTCTATATGCCAACCAGAGAGAATTAATTATGCATTGAAATCAAAAGATAACTTGGCTGTGTGATCGTTGCGTAGGCCTAATTGATTATTATTTGGAAATGGTTTAAGCTATCCGAAAATCAGTATAAAAGTGTTGATATCTTCATTTATAATTTGACCTTCACTTTCGAATTATGTCACCGTTCTTCAGTTCTACAAAACTTTCTATTCTCGTTTTAGTCTCATTCGATGAATAATGATCGCGGTAACTGAAGAGTTCTGGCACTGGAACTGCTGCATTGAAAAGTAAAAATGTTACTGTTAAAACAGGTGTTTTACTGTATTAATCGGTTATTGCAGGGGCAACGCCCTATCCGGGAATTCAGAGCAAGTTGTTGGCCGAACGATTGCAGGAAGGCTACCGATTGCCCAAGCCGGAAAACTGCGCCGATGAAATGTAAGTAAGCAAAATTTCCTTCCATTATTTTAGTACAAAACTGTGCTTCCTAAGCCCGGAGTCTGTAAAGTAAATACAATTAAACTTAATTAAAAAGGAACTTAAATTAATTACTTAATTAAAAAGGAACAAAAGAGTACACCTTTCGCCACCGCATCTCCACAAAAACTCCAATAAGCTTTATTGTGTTTCTTACTCTCGTAGCTACGATCTGATGATGAGGTGTTGGCAGCCACAGCCAAGCCAACGCCCAAGCTTCAAAGAACTTATGGTGACGCTCAAGAAAATGAACGACCCATCAGATGAAAACGTATGTGTACCGTTTATTCCCAGCTCTTTTTTGTATATCACAAACGTTCTTTATAACAACTTAAAGAAGGGTGTATTTTTCGATTACTTTCATGAGTCATTAAGTCATTCACAAAATTGTCTTTGAATTAATTGTCAAATCTATTATTAAAATCCACATTTTGTTAATATTCCAGATTTACATGACACGTCATATCTACGAGAATCACGTGATCAAGCCCGAGTTCGACGATAACTAGAAAGACGGTACAAGACTGAAGGTGAAACAAAGAGAAACATTAGAGATGCGATTCAGATATCCGTCATTGATTATATATGTTTGGGGGGCTTGAGTTTGACCTTGACCTACAACTCTGGCCAAATCTGGGCTCCTAACCCTCCGGCCCCCGTTCAATGTTGCGATGGTGTGTGCTCCATCAGCTGGAGGGAACAACATTGACCGGGGGAGCGGGGAGTGGGTGATCGTGGCAGGCTCAGGAAGTGTCCCAACCATTTTGGCCGGGATAGTAGCTCAAGTGCTCTGTGCAACTGACACAGTTGTTATGCACTAGAAAAATTGATGTTTCGTATATCAAAGTGTGTTCTGAAAGACTTGAAAGTAATAAAATAACAAGTTTTACATTTATTATCCTATTTTTGTTAATGTCGTTTGATAAAAACAGAAATCCACATAGCACACATATGCCATTTAACAACTGTTCACTACTGGGGATATGACGTTTTTAACACCCGAGTGGCGCATAAGGGCGAATAGCATCCGAGGCAAAGTTAAAACGGCATATCCCACATCACAACAGTAAAAAAAAATGTTTTCTTATATCGTGCAAATAACTCAACAAATAAATGGTTGCTACTTACTGTGTGAAAAATAAATGAAATCATTGTGATGTAAGCTTCGATAGCTGAAGATTTTGATGTCTTGCCGGACACGAGACTGATCGTTTGACGTTGCAGTTCTCATTGCACAAAGTTAGCGCGCCCTCATGTGCCACACCGCGCAATGATGTCAGTGCATGCAATATCCCCCTCAGTACAGTGTGTGATATGCATTTTTATTGCCCAGACACATGGCCATTCTAGTCCAATTAAATTACAGTATCCAAGCAAAAATATAACTGTAATGTTTATATCACATTGCTTGCGGGGATGTTGTAGTTATTTTAGCTGTATCATTTTTGATTATGGATGGTACCGCTGTTGGTTGCAAGAAACAATTTACTGACATGCGTTCTACATCATCTTATGATTGGTTAAGACGAATAGTTTGTTAATAAATTCGGTCTTAAATGAAACATTTTACTGAAACGTTTTATGAATAATTAAATACGTGTACAGGGTGAGTCCTCTTATGTGCCAGTTTTACAAACAAAAGTTGCTAAATTCTAAATTCTTTTGCAAGAGGTTTGCAAGTTCAAAGATAATTATGCCCAGTATTTAGAGAATGTGTGACGTTGTCGTGACGTCAGCAAACTTGATTTTGTTAAACTTACTATGGAACGTCCGACTTTCTGAAAACGTGGTGTGTAGTTTACAAAAATAGATAGTTTACAAAATATGGAGCGACGACACGATGATGTCATCAATTAATTCCTTAATGAATTTCAATTAATTTGAAACTTAAACAAGGGTTCTATTTTTCAATTTTGATATTTTTCTTGAAAGTATTTTGAAGAATTTTAAAATGAAATAAATGAAATAAGCTGTTAGGCCTTCCTTCAAAAATCAATTAACATTTACTACTTCGCGGAAAAGCTAGTGGCATTGAGTTTTACTTGGTTTATGAATTGTACCCTGCAAAACTGTTTCCAAACATCAAGTACATGTATAATATATTTCCTGTAATCTTTCAAAAATTATAAACAAGATAGGCAGGTCTAAACAGCTGCCACATTTTTAATTAAGGTATAATCTTTCAAATGCAATATAGACGAATGGCTGATTTCCAGTTTATAATGCCCAAAATAACAACTGACACGCCCACTGTGCCCGGACAATCAGCAATGCAGGTTTTTGTTTTTACCGGCAATCATCTACTTTAAATATGTAGCGCCTTCCCATGTGTCTATCATACTTCAAAAGGTTAATGTTCATCCCAGCCGTGTGTGGTTGGGTTTTTTTCACTTTGGTTGCTAAGGGGCCATTCAGAATTTTCAATGTTTTAAAATTTCGACTTTTTCCAAATTATTTTGACCCACCCACCCACCCCTAATTTCGATTAATAAAAAAATGAACATGTACATGTACATGTACATGTACTTGAACACCATGTACATGTGTGTCTAGTTCAGTGACGGCGTGAAGTTGTCGGTCTTCCTCTTTTATGTGATAAAATATGTGATACCTCACCAACAAGTATTTTTTAACGAAATTCAATCAGAATATTTATCAATTTTTTTAAAAAAATTAGTTGTTGTGTTACTTGTTGGTGTCCCTGCCACACTGTACGATGGTGTAGCCGTGCGTTACGCACTGGATTGTTTACTTTCGTTTTGACGGGGACTTTACTGAATAGAGTCTGGTGACTGTACATAGAAATTTCTTTGAATAAAAGTCGAATCGTTCATTCATGTGCACTTGTTATGCAAAGCAGGGGCAGTGGTTCAAGGATATGTCGACTTGCAAAAAGTGTGCGAGAACGCGACTTGAATGCTTTTATGTGTTCACAATACAACGACGCTGTTTAGTTATTTCAATGTGTGACACAGTGAGAAATTTTGGAATCACAATGGCGTCAGCGGTACTTGCTGGGGAGCTCTTGCGTACGGCTTTCTGTACTTTGGAACTGTTGTTTCCAGGACAATTGTGTGTACGGTAACCCGACGTACCCAGATTTTTAAAGACGAAATTGCCGACCTCAAACTTGTTAGTGCCATATTTGGCAACTGTATGTGCGTTATTAGTTTAATTAAACAAATGAACAGGTGAATTAAACATAGTACCATTGAAGGTACCTAAAAGTAAACATAACAGCAAAGAAGACCAACAGACGAACATAAAATGTTACAAAATGAACATATTTGTCTTGATAATTTTTTAGGGCGTTACCGGCAAGTTAACACAAACTTGGTGTCAAATAGATTACTTTTCTTTGACTTTTCATACAAGTTTACATAAACTTTAACTGTATGACCTGCAGTTGCGTAGCCACAGGGGGGGGGGCCGGGGGGGCGACAGCCCCCCCCCCCATGAAACCTTGTGCCCCCCCCCCCAGTCGCCTCCCACTGAGATTTTGAGTTTCTAAAACAATTATCATTGATCTACATGACGCCCCCCTCCCCATGAAACGTTCCAGCCCCCCAGCGCCCCCCCCCCCCAACTGAAAAATTCCTGGCTACGCCACTGACAGTACATACAGGGGACGAAGTTGGAAATGAAACACGCATCGCGATATCGGAACGTTTGCGCGTAGTTCAGGCAAGTCAAAAGATCTATCTTTCTTTGTTTTTTTAATCTTTTTTCCATGGAAAGTGAATTTCGATTTTTAATTATTTAGCTTGACCCACCCACCCACCCACAATTTGGAAAAAAAGATCGAAATTTTAAAACATTGAAAATTCTGAATGGCCCCTAAATCTATTTGTTTTTCCGTTGTGGTTTTGCCTCGTGGTCTAAACCATTTGAATTAACTTCAGGGAAAGATAGACTGTGACATCAAAGACTAATGAGCATTGAGCAGGTAAATGATATTGGGTTTCATTATGTACCAAGCTTTTTAAAAGAAAGCCTTAGTTACTGAGTTGCATTTTTATGTGTGTATCGTTTCCTTGTTACAAGACCACTATGCGATCTGCTACGATAAGGCCAACTTGTCTACGAGTGCTATGAAAAACATGACTTATTCGTCGTATGACAACAGCACAAAACTCGTGACTCCTATAAAGTAGATCAATGGTGATTGAAAATGTCCCATTAACAGTATCGGTCCTACTAATAATGGCGGAAATAAACGCAAAAAGTGTTTATTCAAACTACTGTTTGTGCAGACGGGCATTGGTTAGGTCTGCATTATTTAATGCAGTTATCTCGGATACAATTTCCTGTGGCGTTTGTAGGCTATAAGCTGGTATCTATCAAGTGTGTTTTTGTTCATTGAAAAATATTTTGTAGTCCTAATGTTTTCAAAGACGAGCCCTCCGAAATGGGATTACACAAAAACTGTTAACAAGAAAACTGCTCAGAACACGGAAACCTCATTTTGAAACCTATATTCTACAGCTAGAATATGTCGTGCGCTCAAGAAATGTGAGCGAAAAAAGTAGTTTGGGATTATAAGCCCTTGTGGACATCATTTTAAAGAATTATAATATACTCAGATTATGAATCTTTAACCGACTGCATTAGCATTTGTTTTTGTGTATTACTTTGGTTTACATTTTGTCATGGGTACAAAAAACAGATATACCTCTTCAAATGTATATTCAGCTGCACACCGAAAACATGACTGTACATGTGACCTGTCATCACAAAATAGGCTTTAAGTAAGACATTTTTAGAATTAAGATGTCTGCAGAACAAGAGCTTTCAAATGGCATACAGCATTTATAATGAACCACCAACTTACTCAGGGTTGTAAAACTGATTCTTCAGAAAATGGCATTTAAAAATCTGCAGTTGCGTTACAGTGAATGAACAGTCAACTACTAAAACAGGATGAAATAGGTTTTAAAGATGGTTGAGAGAACAAAAAAGGATGAAGGTAGCACATGACTTACAGATAAGGTTTACATGAAAATAAAAAATCGCCCAACACTTCAAGTTTTGGTTTTGCCCCACTGTGGGGTGCTGTGGTCCAATGGTTACGGTGTTCGACTCGTGTGCCGTGGTACATGGGTTCGAATCCTGACTGTTTGTGATGACAGGTCACATGCATGTTACCACACAATGATGTGAAAGTACACTCATTTGTTGTCCGATATATTAAAAGACAGGTCAACGAATATTCCGTCAACCAAGAATTTTCAGGGATGTATTTGAGTCCATCACAAGTCGTCTACTCCCAATTCAAGTTACAAACTATCCAACTGAGCTTTGACAAAGACATTCCTTCGTTATTGTGCATCCACCATAACTTGTAACTGGACTTGTGATTTTACTTGTGACTGGACTTGTGATTTACTTGTGATTTACTTGTGACTGGACTTCTGATTTACTTGTGACTAAACTTGTGATTTTACTTGTTATTTACTTGTGACTGGACTTGTGATTTACTTGTGACTAAACCTGTGATTTTACTTGTGATTTACTTGTGACTGGATTTGTGACGGACTTGTGAGCTGGACTTGTGATTTACTTGTGATTGGACTTGTGATTTACTTGTACATGTAATTTATTTGTAACTGGACTTGGGATTTATTTGTAACTGGACTTGGGATTCACTCGTGACTGGGCTTGAAATGGACTCGGCACCAACATCCCTGGATATATTTGTACATTTATATTGCTTCATAGGTTTATTGTAAGTATACCGTGGCAGCTATAAGAAGAAGTAGCTTTTGCGAGATAGGATATCAGCTTTGACTTCTTATGGAAATAGCTTATAATAGTGGCTTTATAAACTACCTCATGAGGTTTATAACTAACCCACTTCTTCTTATTTTGTCTGATTTTGGGTATAAATTATATATTACACTGGATAAACACAAGTATAGCCTTTTTGTATATAAATAGTTACATTCCATTGTTTTCTAGTACTGAATTTTTATTTATCTTCAAAATGACATGTAAATAACGAACTAGTTATGACTACACACGTGTTTATAACTTCCTCACTTCTTATTTTGTCGGACTATGGGTATTTAGAATCATAATACTGCACTGGATACACAGTATATTGAATAAATACATGATTTCATTCGTTTGCTGTTGATTTTAATTATAATGGCTGTATATCATTTAATTCATCGGCATACAGGAATTTTCAATATGAGCAATGTACTCAGAGCGAGAAATGAAATATGGTAGTGTGTTAAGCAAAAAATTTGGTACCATGTAGAACTGTTCTGCTAGCTCATTTTATTACACTCCATGCCCGAAAATGATATCGCAATTTTAATGGCGGTAGCGTAAAGAATTGTATCCAAAAAGGACACCTCTCATTCTAGAAATCGGCACAATTGTAACCTAAAACCACGGCTGAGACATGTCGTCTTTAACTAAGTTGAAGTTCATGGGCAAGCCAGATTACCTTATTAAGTTACAAATAAAAGATAAATAAAATATACAGCCATTCTTCCTGATTCGATGTAAAACTATAGCGTTGCTTCCCTTTGTGAAGAACAAAATGGTCCTAAAAGATACTCGCAATGACTTTTTCTTTACCCAAAACCTCATTGCAGAAATGAATCATGATACGGCAATGCCACAAAGAAATGCATCAGTTTATGACCTAGTGCCAGTAAATCAAGTTACACAATATAAGATATAATAACGGCAGTCCCCAGTCAAAAGTACAATATATACAGCTATATTTCCTTATTCGAAATATAACGAGCGTTGATTCTCTTTGTGCAGTAAAAAAAAAAATGGCCCTAAAATATACCGCAATATTTTTTTCCTTACAAAAAAGTCGTGAGATTTGCAGAAAAGAATCATGACAAGGCTATACCGCCCCAAAAAATGCATCAGTTTGTGAAAATAGTGCCAAAAATGATCGTTGTTGGTATATCAACGAAAAGAGAGCCTTTTATCCGGCCATTAATGAGTTGTTGAAATTACATGTTGGTCACTTGCAATGATATTACATTTAAATTAAAAGAAGAGACAAATCAAGTTTAATTTAAACAGATTGCAATGTTACTTTATTGTTTTAGATGTGATTTGTATTGTACATGAATATGAAGATAAAAAAATATCAAACCGAAAACTAACCCAAAAACCACAGAATAAGGACAACAAATGTAAATTCTGCGGGGATACACTGTGTTTGCAATTGGAACGATTCCAAAAGGATGTTGAAGACTTGTCTCAACTAGGTTTACTTCCGCGACTTGGCGTTTGCTTACTTGTACAGGGTTAAGATCACTTTTTAGTTTTGGTTTGTAATTTAATAATGACGTTAGCCAACTCTACATGGATATAACACACGTGGGTCGAACTGTGATATCCCCTTCTTGATACAAGTGTGTATATTAGATAATAGTTAATTGATCATGAGTGGTTTTTTTTTTTAAGTCCGGTGTTGGCGCTGCAGGACAAAGTTCAAAGTGAAACATTTACGTCTCTCGGTCGCAAAATGTCAAAAGAAACTATGATCATTATTTAATGAAGTCCATCATTTTTAATGCCACTTTGTCAATTTCAGTTTCAGATAAATTGCAAAATGTTATTCAATATTTGACTTTTAATTTCCTAATAATGATACATGGACACTTCGTGTAATAAGCTCTTCAAAGACCAAAGTGGTTCAGAAATACACCAGGTTTTGACTCATCACTTCCATATAATTATTATTATTTTTTATGTAATGGCTTATTTCAATCTCCCATCGCAGCCAGAAGGCTGAATTGTGGGCAGAGTTACATTTAAATATCAATATATTATATATGTTGGGAAGGTCAATTTTTTGGTTATATTAAAAACAAAAACAAACACATATTCACTCCACCTTCCTCGTACTTTAATGTTAGCCCGCAACAATGAGACTTCCTTGCTATCGGCATACGCGATTTTCAGGCCTTCAAAACTAAGGGTTTGAAACAAAATAATGAGTTGACTGTTAGGTGCTTGTATTGTTGTTATGCAACTAGATATGCACCATGTAATTTAGATTCCTGTCAAGTTTTCGCTCACTTATTCATTCTTTGACAATTTATGGTTTTGGTGATTCTCATATTTTAATGAGATGTTTCGATATGAACTAAATATGCTCGGTCGACCAGGAAGTAATTGAGGCATTATTTGCCGTCCATGCTATGGAACTCCACACAATAAATACACAGTCGCTTACAACGAGCAGCAGTATATGAGCGGCAGCAGCACGATCCAAGCTCCCAATTGATGTGAACTTGCATACAAAGAAAATTTTTGAAAAGGCTTTGAAAACAGTATTAGCTACGCTACGCTTGAGGGGAAACAAGGGTTTGTTTACCGAGCTCGGTGGTAGAACGTTGAAATAACAGAACTTCGTGTAGACCTATGACTAGGTCTTACAATGGCGTCGGTTTTACGCTGGGATCGTATCGGTGTGCTGCTGCTGTTGATGGACGCCTGTCTTCTCAATGGAGGTAAACAAGCTAAAAGTTGATTTTCTCTTCAAGATCATTTCTCTGTTATAAAAATCGATCGTTTCAAATACAATACTTTATCTGTGACTACGCGAACGTAGATTACATTTTCTCTTTCCTGTTGTATTTTTCTTGCGGAATACCTGTCATGCACTCGATAATGTTCCCTAAAAATAGGACTGGTATGTGTGCAGCTACAAACACTCTACATAAAAAAAAACTAGAATAAAGCGCCCTCATCAGACAAAAAATACAAAAAATGCTGCACAAAATTCCAATGTATACGTAGTACCCGTTGCCTAGGGTGATGATATAGCCTTTAATTACAGAAAAAAGACTTTCTACAGAATTATGTCGTGCGCCAAACAATTAAAAAAGTCTACACGCATCTACCCTGTACAGAAAAAGCCTACACGCATCTACTCTGTACAAAAAAAGGTCTATACGCATCTACCCTGTAGAAACAAAGTATAGATGCATCTGACCTGAACCAAAAAAGTCTACAGGCATCTACCCTGCACAAAAAATTCTACACGCATCTACACTGTACAAAAGAAGGGTCTACACACATCTACACTGTACAAAAAAGTCTACAGGCATCTTCCCTGCACACAAAAAAGTCTACAGCATCTACCCTGCACACAAAAAAGTCTACACGCATCTACCCTGCACAAAAATGTCTACACGCATCTACACTGTAGAAAAAAAGTCTACGCGCATCTTCACTGTAGAAAAAAGTCTAGACGCATCTACCCTGCACAAAAAAATGTCTACGCGCATCTTCACTATAGAAAAAAAGTCTACGCGCATCTTCACTGTAGAAAAAAGTCTAGACGCATCTACCCTGCACAAAAAAAAATGTCTACACGCATCTACACTGTAGAAAAAAGTCTACGCGCATCTTCACTGTAGAAAAAAAGTCTACATGCATCTACCCTGCACAAAAATGGTCTACACCCATCTACCCTGCACAAAAATGGCCTACACGCATCTACCCATGCGTGTTGTTTCTACAGGGTATGTGGACCTTTTTTGTACAGGGTAGATGCGTGTAGACTTTTTTGGTGCATGTCGGATGCATCTAGACTTTGTTTCAACAGGGTAGATTATGTGTAGACCTTTGTTGATCAGTGTAGATTAATGATGTGCAAACCCGACCCGAAACCGAAACCGACCTCGGGTCGGTTTGTCGGTTTAGCCATCTTTTGAAAAAAAAAACGAAATAAACCGAAATAAACCGAAACAGTTGAGAAATTTAGGTGATGCAACATTATTGACAGTCACTGTGACCGCAGCCCTAGTGTGCTGTGACAACCGAGCGCACTATCAAGTTCCCACGGTATTAATTTCTCCAGTCGGATGGGACTGACAGTGAAATAGATACATTGTAACAGTTTTCATGATACCGCCTGATGATACCATGCCTTTGTTCAATAAGCGGAGTTACTCTCGATCAACCCACTGAGTATGACAGAGAGAAAGACGATGGTTTTGCAAAAGAATTCATGCCACTTGGGTAAGGGCAGGCACCAAAAAAGTGATCACTTTGTCCAAGCAAGGTATTCGGGGTTTTTCAGGGTTTTTTTCGGGTCGGGTCGGTTCGGGTCGGTTTTACCTTTTTGTTGGGTCGGGTCGGGTCGGTTTGAGGGAGTTAAGATCGGTTTCGGTTCGGATTCGGTTTATATCTCTAATGTTTCGGGTCGGTTTGGCCTGGTCAACCCGACCCGATGCACATCATTAGTGTAGATGCCTAGTGTAGAAATGCATCAGTTTATGACATATTGCCAGTAAATTAAGTTACACAATATAAGATATAATAACGGCAGTCCCCAGTCAAAAGTACAATATATACAGCTATATTTCCTTATTCGAAATATAACGAGCGTTGATTCTCTTTGTGCAGTAAAAAAAAAATGGCCCTAAAATATACCGCAATATTTTTTTCCTTACAAAAAAGTCGTGAGATTTGCAGAAAAGAATCATGACAAGGCTATACCGCCCAAAAAAAAATGCATCAGTTTGTGAATATAGTGCCAAAAATGATCGTTGTTGGTATATCAACAAAAAGAGAGCTTTTTATCCGGCCATTAACGAGTTGTTGAAACTACATGTTGGTCACTTACAATGATATTACAACCTAAACTAAGAAGAGACAAATCAAGTTTAATTTAAACAGATTGCAATGTTACTTTATTGTTTTAAATTTGATTTGTATTGTACATGAATATGAAGATAAAAAAAATATCAAACCGAATACTAACCCATAAACCACAGAATAAGGACAAAAAATGTAAATTCTGCGGGGAAACACTGTGTTTACAATTGGAACAATTCCAAAAGGATGTTGAAGACTTGTCTCAACTAGGTTTACTTCCGAGCAGAAACAAACACGACTCGGCGTTTGCTTACTTGTACAGGGTTAAGATCACTTTTAGTTTTGGTTTGTAATTAAATAATGACGTTAGCCAACTCTACATGGATATAACACACGTGGGTCGAACTGTGAATTCCCCCTTCCTTGATACATGTGTGTATATTGTTATAGATACTATTTAATTGATCATGAGTGGGGTTTTTTTAAGTGCGGGGTTGGCGGTGCAGGACAGAGTTCATTGTGAAACATTTACGTCTCTCGGTCGCAAAATGTCAAATGAACTTATGATCACTGTTTACTGAAGTCCAACACTTTTTTAATGCCCCTTTGTCAATTTCAGTTTCTGATAAATTGCAAAATGTTATTCAATATTTGACTTTTAATTTCCCAATAATGAAAATGATACGTGGATGCTCTGTGTAATAAACTCTTCAAAGACCAAATGGATTCTGAAACGCACCAGGTTTCAACTTATCGCTTCCGTAATAATTATTACTATTAATTGGTTATATCAATCTCCCATCACAGTCAGAAGGCTGAATTGTGGGCAGATTTACATTTAAAACATTAAAAAGTAGACGGAGGTAAAATATTATACACAACTATTTTTATTTTATGTTGAGGAAATTTTGCTACATGTTAACTTCAACTTGCACGTATTTTACTGTATAACCCGCAACAATGAGACTTCCTTGCGATCAGCATACGCGATTTTCAGGCCTTCAAAACTAAGGGTACGAAACAAAATACTAATGAGTTGACTGTTAAGTGCTTGTATTGTTTGTTATGATACTTGACATGCACCATGTTATTTGGATTCCTGTCGAATTGTCACTCATTTTTCATTTTTTTACAAGTTATGGTTTTTGTGGTGCTAATATCTTAATGAGATGTTTCGATAGAAGGAACTAACTGTGCTCGGTCTACCAGGAAGTAATTGAGGCATTATTTGCTGTACTTGCTATGGAACGCTACACAATAAATACACAGTCGCTTTTAACGAGCATCAGTGTACAGCGGCAGCAGCACGATCCAGGCTCCCAATTGATGTGAACTTGTATACAAAGAAAGGTTTTAAAAGGCTTTGAAAACAGTATTAGCTACACCACGCTTGAGGGGAAACAGGGGTTGTTCACCGGGCTCGGTGGTAGAACGTTGAAATAACAGAACTTCGTATAGGCCTATATGAGTAGGCCTAACAATGGCGTCGGTTTTACGCTGGGATCGTATCGGTGTGCTGCTGCTGTTGATGGACGCCTGCCTTCTCAGCGGAGGTAAGCAAGTTAAAATTGACTTTCTCTTTAAGATCGTTTCCTCTGTTTTAAAAAATCCATTGTTTCAAATACAATACGTTATCTGTGACTACGTGGTAGAAATTATATTTTCTCTTTTCTGTTTTTTTTTCTTGCGGAATACCTGTCATGTAGGCTACCAGATAATGTTACAATTTTATAAGGTGCCCCTTTCAAATCCAATTTTACATTAAGATTTTGACCCACTGTTTTGTTTTGTATTGTCTTAAGGTTTTATTGGAATTAGTTTTCTTAACTTAAATATGACAGTTTGTATGTTTATTATTTGTTTTAAGCGCCTTCAGGTGGATTTTTCTGCGATTGTCTGCGCTTTATAAATTTCTTATTAGCTGTTTCGGTTACAACCGAAACAGCTCTTGTTTTCGTTAAAGTTTTTTTTTTTCTTTTTTTTTTTTAGCTGTTTCGGTTACAACCGAAACAGCTCTTGTTTTCGTTAAAGTTTTTTTTTTTCTTTTTGGCTTTTCCGCAAAAAAGCGGAAAAGCCTTTCTTTTTGTTCTCATTTTTTTTCTTTCTTCTTCTTCTTCTTCTTCTTCTTCTTCTTCTTCTTCTTTTTGTCGCCTAAATCCCATAGACTTTGTACACGTTTTTTCTACACGCCACTTTTGACATTTATCTTTGTCATACGTCATTCAAAGTTAGCATAGTCATAGTCCTTATAGCAGAGATGTGCCCCGAAGAGTGACGTCATGATGACGTCATCGACTAATTTATTATAGATTTTTGAATATTTAATTTTTCCCATAGACTTTGTACACAAAATTTTAAAAAAATTGTCGGTTTTCAAAGGACATTTTCGACTGTTTGCCAGTAATTCATTTACACCAAACTTTGTTAAAGCAAAGACCCTAATTCAAACAACATTGTGTAATGATGACGTCATGATGACGTCATCAGGTGTTTATTTATAGGCAATTAAATTGTGACACTTTTAATATTTAAAAATGCATAAGAAATCAACAGTACGCGTCCGCAGCATTCTGTTGCCGGCAAGTGGTAGAGTAGGTCAAGGTCTTTATTTCTTTCAGCGTGCGTGAAATCACGTGACCCTTGCTTCCGGTCGAAAAAGGCCCAAACCGGAAGTGGCTTATTATTTGAAAGTGGTAATAGATATGAACTTGCTTTTAACGGTGTTAGTCTCTTGGCCAATAGTATTCTTCAAATCATCTACCAATGACGTCATGCAATCTTCGAGCGCCCTCTAGCGACAGGTTGAAAATTAGCAAAAATGTATTTTGAATAGATGTCTGTGGCGAAGTTTGTCGGAATCGCCTAAATATTGGTGTATATAATGACCTTGACCACCTTAAGACGTGTGCGAAGTTTTAGGCGAATGACGTCATCAGACCGGAAGTTATACTAAAAAGACCCTTTTTCATTTGAAAATTCCTGAAAAATCAACCATGGCAGTTTTTATATTTGTTTTTACTTTAATTGTTGATTGAAGGGTAGGTCTAAAGCATTTCAAAGTTTCGAGGCGATAAGCGAACTCGAACATACCCTGCGCACGCTTAAAACTTCACCTTGACAATACCTCTGCTTCAAAACATGCACAGGACAGGACGTCCACAATGTACATGTACATGTACATGCACGTACGTTGTACATAGGCACATACATCGTATGTCAGTCAGCCTGCAGCGCACGTGTTGCTTAGGTCAAATCCTGTCCACAGTGACCGTTTTAGCCGATTTTCGGCTAACTTTGACAGATTTTATGTTCATGCATGCGCATAGACAGTGACGTATTATAGCACTTTTGGCATTAATCTTTGTCAGATATCATTGAAAGTTAACATAAGCATAGTCCCTATAGCCAAGATGTGTCCCGAAGAGTGACGTCATGGTGACGTCATCAAGTGATTTATTATGGATTTATGAATAATTAATTTTTCTCATAGACTTTGTACACAGCTTTCTCCACAAGTCTTTCCCTATACAAACTGATATATCTTACTGAGTAGTTCTGAACTTCGGCTGAGAATTACTATGAGAAGGAAAAGAAATCGTATTTTTACGCCTGTCATTTGATTGAAAATATTCCCAAGAGTTAAAATAGCAAGTAATATTTTATAAAAATGTTTTAGTTTAAAGGAAAATCACGCATTTAAAGGTGCAGTTTTTCTGCTGTGGGATTTTTAACCTATTGACTTTCCCCCTTTTTAAGCCAGCATTTTCATAACTTGGCGATCTGGAATCGTCATCAAAGTTACAGCCAAGGAAGATCCTCATACAAAAATTATGCCAAGACTACGACATCATGATGACGTCATCTTCAAGTGATTTATTATGGATTCATGAATAATTAATTTTTCTCATAGACTTTGTACACATCTTTTCCACAAGTCTTTTCCTATACAACACTGATATATCTTACTGAGTAGTTCTGAACTTCGGCTGAGAATTATACGGAAGCTTAAAGTGACCATCCGAGTTTCCAAGTTTCCGAGATAATTTATCTCGGAACGACGGAATACTGAGATAAAAACATGTCTTTTCGTGATATCGCATCTCGGAAAACGTCTTTCCCGGAATTCGTATCTCAGAAAGACGTCTTTGCCCAATATCACATCACGGAATGACATCTTTCCCAGAAATCGTATCTCAGAAAGACGTCTTTCCCTGATGTCGTATCTCGGAAAGACATCTTCTCCTGATATCGTATCTCGGAAAGACGTCTTTCCTTGATATCGTATCTCGGAAAGACGTCATTCCCTGATATCGTTTCTCAGAAAGACGTCTTTCCGATATACGATATCAAGGAAAGACGTCTTTCGAGATGATATATGAGAGAAAGACGTCTTAAGATGTTATATCAGGTGAAAACGTCTTTTCAAGATAAGATATTAGAGAAAGAACGTCTTTCCGAGATGAAAGACGTTTTCCGAGATACAATATCAGAGGGAAACGTCTTTCTGAGATAAGATATGAGAGAAAGACGTCTTTCCGCCAGGGAAAGACGTCTTTCCGGGATATCATATCAAGGAAAGACGTCTTTCTGAGATGATATCAGAGAAAGACGTCTTTCCGAGATGTTATATCAGGGAAAGACGTCTTTCAGAGATACGATATCAAGGAAAGACGTCTTTCTGAGATGATATAAGAGAAAGACGTCTTTCCGAGATGTTATATCAGGAAAAGATGTCCTTCCGAAATGCAATATCAGTGAAAGCCGTCTTTCCGAGATACCATATCAGGGAAAGACGTCTTTCCGAGATGTTATATCAGGAAAAGACGTCTTTCCGAGATACCATATCAGGGAAAGACGTCTTTCCAAGACACGATATCAGGGAAACACGTCATAAATATCTTAGTAATCCATCTTTCCGAGATAAATCATCAAAGAAACGTGGAAACTCGAATGGTCACTTTAAGCTTCCGTAGAATTACTATGAGAAGGAAAAAGAAATCGTATTTTTTTCGTTAACCATTTGATTGAAAATATTCCCAAGAGTCAGAATATCAAGTAATATTTTATAAAAATGTTTCAGTTTAAAGGCAAATCACGTATTTAAAGGTGCAGTTTTTCTGCTGTGGGATTTTTAACCCATTGACTTTGTACACGTTTTCAAGCCACCATTTTTATAACTTGGCGATCTGGAATCGTCATCAAAGTTACAGCCAAGGAAGACCCTCATACAAAAATTATGCCAAGACTATGACGTCACGATGACGTCATCACCTATTTTTTTTATTGATTTTTGAAAATTTACGTACATATTGTGAAGTTTTATATCTACAGAAATGTAAGTCCGATTGGGTTGAAACTTGGTATGTGGCTATACCAGGAAGTGTTATAGACAAAAATTGCAGTGACGTCATGATGACGTCATCCTGAGATTTTATATGAATATTTATTTTTTTGGACCTTTTAGCCATATCTCCCGAATGCAACATGCAAAATGCAAAATTCTTTTTTGCATTTGGTCTGTTATGTAATAGCTATTCGTACAAAACTTGAAAAATGTGTGACGTCATCATGACGGAATCAAAATGCCATTTTCAAAACTCATATAAGGAAAGGTCCAATTGTCATGAAACTTGGGGGGTAGGTAGTTAATCATACTGGTATGCACAGTTCGAAATGACGTTACGATGACGTCATCAAAAAGTTAAAAATAATTGTCGATTTTCAAAGTGCGTTTTCGACTCTTTGCCAGTAATTTATTTAGATCACTCTTTGTCCAAGCAAACACCTTGTACGCACGCACATACATCGTATTGCCGAGGTGAAATCCTGTCCACAGTGACCGTTTTAGCTGATTTTTCGGCTAACTTTGACAGATTTTATGTTCATGCATATTCAGGGCATATTATTGATAAAAAAAAATCATAATGCGGAAAAGCCCTATGTTCTGTTGCAAACAGACATAGATCTCTAGTTTTTTTTCTTTTTCTCTTTCAGACTCTTCTCCATAGGGTTTGTACACGTTTTTTCTTCTGCAAGGGCACTTTGGCACTTTCTTAAATTGCATCAACCTCATACTTGGCACACACTTAGACCACCATCCACAGATGGTCCTAGAAGAAATTCGTAATCATGACGTCATCAAGTGTCAAGTTACGTAACATTAAAGGTGCATTTTTTGTCCATAGGGTTTGTACACGTTCTTTTCTCCATAGGGTTTGTACACGTTCTTTTCTCCATAGGTTTTGTACACGTTCTTTTCTCCATAGGGTTTGTACACGTTCTTTTCTCCATAGGGTTTGTACACGTTCTTTTCTCCATAGGGTTTGTACACGTTCTTTTCTCCATAGGCATTGTGCACGTTGTTTTCTCCATAGGCTTTGTACCCATGGGGTCGGACAACTCGACCGTTATCCAACTTGACATTTTGACAGCGTGCGCGTGCATGCCTTGCCGCCCTACAGCTGGCCAGGTCCCCGCGCACTCTACGCGGTACAGTCATGATGCCACAGATTATGCGGCTTACATAAAAGTGACGAACTTGTAGTTGGGTATGTGAGTTGGGATAATCATGATTTAAGTTAGCAACTTTAAAGAATTTCTTAAATGTTAATGTGGGATTTTTGGGGATTTGTTCAAGTGCGCCACGTTAGGAACGCTGGAAAGAATTCCATATAAGCCTCCACCTCTATGGGCCATGACAGGAAACGTCAAAGTATTTTTAAAGAAAATCTTGATTTTTTCCCCTCCTAAATTTCTGTTTCTTCGTCAGATTTACAACTTTTGGTACTTTTCAAGTCACATATAGGAAAATAACTGGAGTCCGTTTATGGAATTCTTTCCAAGACGTCATTAAATTTAATTCCCTTCTCGTCTGCTCAGTACTATTGGTATTTTCACTCCCAACATATTTGAACACATTTCGTTTTTCCTACTTCAAATATAGACACCAGAAATAAGTTGCTAAATACAGGTACACTTTGACACTTTCCTAAATCTATCCTTGACCCGCTATCATCATCTGCGCACCTGGGTATGTCCATAAATAAGGGGTCCAAAAGTGTGACATTTTTGGTGTCCCTGTTACACCGGACCTGTTAATTTGCCATTCAAGTGTCAATAAAAATGACTTCACTCTATTTTTCATTTGTTTACCAGGTAGTTTGCTTTACATAATCACTCTTAGAATCAGAGACATGTGTCCCGAATTACAAAATCTTACACAAGTCAGATGTAACTCGGACACCAATATTGGAATTGGACCCTAAATTTATGGAATCACCCACCTACGCTTTGCACGCGCACCCGTTCCCAAACGCAAAGTAAAGAAAAAGAGGACTGCGCACACATTGAACCACGTGGATTTAGGACGTCTGACATAAATCGACTTCACACACTTGGCACACACGGCAAAAACTTGGAATCCCCACACAAAGGTTCTGGGTTCGATAGCCGCCGATGGCCACGTCAATCTTTTTCATTCGAAGACAGAAAAAACACCGAAACAGCTCGGTGTTTGTTTACCTACAAACACAACGTCCGTCTAGTTTTTTTTAGCTGTTTCGGTTACAACCGAAACAGCTCTTGTTTTCGTTAAAGTTTTTTTTTTTCTTTTTTTTGGCTTTTCCGCAAAAAAGCGGAAAAGCCTTTCTTTTTGTTCTCATTTTTTTTCTTTCTTCTTCTTCTTCTTCTTCTTCTTTTTGTCGCCTAAATCCCATAGACTTTGTACACGTTTTTTCTACACGCCACTTTTGACATTTATCTTTGTCATACGTCATTCAAAGTTAGCATAGTCATAGTCCTTATAGCAGAGATGTGCCCCGAAGAGTGACGTCATGATGACGTCATCGACTAATTTATTATAGATTTTTGAATATTTAATTTTTCCCATAGACTTTGTACACAAAATTTTTAAAAAAATTGTCGGTTTTCAAACGACATTTTCGACTGTTTGCCAGTAATTCATTTACACCAAACTTTGTTAAAGCAAAGACCCTAATTCAAACAACATTGTGTAATGATGACGTCATGATGACGTCATCAGGTGTTTATTTATAGGCAATTAAATTGTGACACTTTTAATATTTAAAAATGCATAAGAAATCAACAGTACGCGTCCGCAGCATTCTGTTGCCGGCAAGTGGTAGAGTAGGTCAAGGTCTTTATTTCATTCAGTGTGCGTGAAATCACGTGACCCTTGCTTCCGGTCGAAAAAGGCCCAAACCGGAAGTGGCTTATTATTTGAAAGTGGTAATAGAAATGAACTTGCTTTCAACGGTGTTAGTCTCTTGGCCAATAGTATTCTTCAAATCATCTACCAATGACGTCATGCAATCTTCAAGCGCCCTCTAGCGACAGGTTGAAAATGTTCAAAAATGTATTTTGAATAGATGTCTGTGGCGAAGTTTGTCGGAATCGCCTAAATATTGGTGTATATAATGACCTTGACCCACTTAAGACGTGTGCGAAGTTTTAGGCGAATGACGTCATCAGACCGGAAGTTATAATGAAAAGACCCTTTTTCATTTGAAAATTCCTGAAAAATCAACCATGGCAGTTTTTATATTTGTTTTTACTTTAATTGTTGATTGAAGGGTAGGTCTAAAACATTTCAAAGTTTCCAGGCGATAAGCGAACTCGAACATACCCTGCGCACGCTTAAAACTTCACCTTGACAATACCTCTGCTTCAAAACATGCACAGGACAGGACGTCCACAATGTACATGTACATGCACGTACGTTGTACATAGGCACATACATCGTATGTCAGTCAGCCTGCAGCGCACGTGTTGCTGAGGTCAAATCCTGTCCACAGTGACCGTTTTAGCCGATTTTCGGCTAACTTTGACAGATTTTATGTTCCTGCATGCGCATAGACAGTGACGTATTATAGCACTTTTGGCATTAATCTTTGTCAGATATCATTGAAAGTTGGCATAAGCATAGTCCGTATAGCCAAGATGTGTCCCGAAGAGTGACGTCATGGTGACGTCATCAAGTGATTTATTATGGATTTATGAATAATTAATTTTTCTCATAGACTTTGTACACAGCTTTCTCCACAAGTATTTCCCTATACAAACTGATATATCTTACTGAGTAGTTCTGAACTTCGGCTGAGAATTACTATGAGAAGGAAAAAGAAATCGTATTTTTTTACGCCTGTCATTTGATTGAAAATATTCCCAAGAGTCTGAATATCAAGTAATATTTTATAAAAATGTTTCAGTTTAAAGGCAAATCACGTATTTAAAGGTGCAGTTTTTCTGCTGTGGGATTTTTAACCCATTGACTTTTTACACGTTTTCAAGCCACCATTTTTATAACTTGGCGATCTGGAATCGTCATCAAAGTTACAGCCAAGGAAGACCCTCATACAAAAATTATGCCAAGACTATGACGTCACGATGACGTCATCACCTATTTTTTTTATTGATTTTTGAAAATTTACGTACATATTGTGAAGTCTTATATCTACAGAAATGTAAGTCCGATTGGGTTGAAACTTGGTATGTGGCTATAGATTAATAGATTATAGATTAAAAAGGAGGTGACGTCATGATGACGTCATCCTGAGATTTTATATGAATATTTATTTTTTTGACCTTTTAGCCATATCTCCCGAATGCAACATGCAAAATGCCAAATTCTTTTTTGCATTTGGTCTGTTATGTAATAGCTATTCGTACAAAACTTGAAAAATGTGTGACGTCATCATGACGGAATCAAAATGCCATTTTTCAAAACTCATATAAGGAAAGGTCCAATTGTCATGAAACTTGGTGGGTAGGTAGTTAATCATACTAGTATGCAAAGTTCGAAATGACGTCACGATGACGTCATCAAAAATTTAAAAATAATTGTCGATTTCCAAAGTGCGTTTTCGACTCTTGCCAGTAATTTATTTAGATCACTCTTTGTCCAAGCAAACACCTTGTACACACGCACATACATCGTATTGCCGAGGTGAAATCCTGTCCACAGTGACCGTTTTAGCTGATTTTTCGGCTAACTTTGACAGATTTTATGTTCATGCATATTCAGGGCATATTATTGATAAAAAAAAATCATAATGCGGAAAAGCCCTATGTTCTGTTGCAAACAGACATAGATCTCTAGTTTTTTTTTCTTTTTCTCTTTCAGACTCTTCTCCATAGGGTTTGTACACGTTTTTTTTTCAGCAAGGGCACTTTGGCACTTTCTTAACTCGCATCAACCTCATACTTGGCACACACTTAGACCACCATCCACAGATGGTCCTAGAAGAAATTCGTAATCATGACGTCATCAAGTGTCAAGTTACGTAACATTAAAGGTGCATTTTTTGTCCATAGCTTTTGTACACGTTCTTTTCTCCATAGGGTTTGTACACGTTCTTTTCTCCATCGGGGTTGTACACGTTCTTTTCTCCATAGGGTTTGTACACGTTCTTTTCTCCATAGGGTTTGTACACGTTCTTTTCTCCATAGGGTTTGTACACGTTCTTTTCTCCATAGGGTTTGTACACGTTCTTTTCTCCATAGGGTTTGTACACGTTCTTTTCTCCATAGGGTTTGTACACGTTCTTTTCTCCATAGGGTTTGTACACGATCTTTTCTCCATAGGGTTGATATTGGGATCTGTTATATTTGATAATATAGGTGAAATCATAGTGACTTTATTTGCTGTCATGTGAGGGCACCCTGACTTTGCATCATTTCCATTCCCATGGCTCCCATATTCTTTTCGCTTTTTTCGCTTTGATTTTGGTTGTATTCTTGTCAGACCTCGCACACAACTGTGGCACTGTTAAAGTTGTTTGCTGCCCTCTAGTGTTTTAAACGATCTACCTATAATGAAACGTTCGAGATTATCAGGATTATATTTCGAGGGGCAAAATTACATACAATCTGAGGAATCAATGTGTGCAGTTACACGTAAAGGAGACAGTCATGTGACGAATGCAGGGGCGGGGATAAAAGGATATCATCAGAGAAGGGCAAAACTGGAAACCAAGTGATGATTTGGGCAGTCATATACATGTAGGCTGATAACGTTTTTAAAAAATCAGAGGTGCTTAGTAAACTACGTGTAAAGAATAGAATATTCACATAGAAGCACTCCCCCCCCCCCCATTGCACAACCATGCCCATTGCCTACAATGTGGGGAAAAAAATCATCCTTGTTTGCCATTCAAGTGTCAATAAAAATGACTTCACACTATTTTTCATTTGTTTACCAGGTAGTTTGCTTTACATAATCACTCTTAGAATCAGAGACATGTGTCCTGAATTACAAAATCTTACACAAGTCAGATGTAACTCGGACACCAATATTGGAATTGGACCCTAAATTTATGGAATCACCCACCTACGCTTTGCACGCGCACCCGTTCCCAAACGCAAAGTAAAGAAAAGAGGACTGCGCACACATTGAACCACGTGGATTTAGGACGTCTGACATAAATCGACTTCACACACTTGGCACACACGGCAAAAACTTGGAATCCCCACACAAAGGTTCTGGGTTCGATAGCCGCCGATGGCCACGTCAATCTTTTTTATTCAAAGACAGAAAAAACACCGAAACAGCTCGGTGTTTGTTTACCTACAAACACAACGTCCGTCTAGTTTTTTTTTCTTTTTCTCTTTCAGACTCTTCTCCATAGGGTTTGTACACGTTTTTTTTTCAGCAAGGGCACTTTGGCACTTTCTTAACTCGCATCAACCTCATACTTGGCACACACTTAGACCACCATCCACAGATGGTCCTAGAAGAAATTCGTAATCATGACGTCATCAAGTGTCAAGTTACGTAACATTAAAGGTGCATTTTTTGTCCATAGCTTTTGTACACGTTCTTTTCTCCATAGGGTTTGTACACGTTCTTTTCTCCATCGGGGTTGTACACGTTCTTTTCTCCATAGGGTTTGTACACGTTCTTTTCTCCATAGGGTTTGTACACGTTCTTTTCTCCATAGGGTTTGTACACGTTCTTTTCTCCATAGGGTTTGTACACGTTCTTTTCTCCATAGGGTTTGTACACGTTCTTTTCTCCATAGGGTTTGTACACGTTCTTTTCTCCATAGGGTTTGTACACGATCTTTTCTCCATAGGGTTGATATTGGGATCTGTTATATTTGATAATATAGGTGAAATCATAGTGACTTTATTTGCTGTCATGTGAGGGCACCCTGACTTTGCATCATTTCCATTCCCATGGCTCCCATATTCTTTTCGCTTTTTTCGCTTTGATTTTGGTTGTATTCTTGTCAGACCTCGCACACAACTGTGGCACTGTTAAAGTTGTTTGCTGCCCTCTAGTGTTTTAAACGATCTACCTATAATGAAACGTTCGAGATTATCAGGATTATATTTCGAGGGGCAAAATTACATACAATCTGAGGAATCAATGTGTGCAGTTACACGTAAAAGGAGACAGTCATGTGACGAATGCAGGGGCGGGGATAAAAGGATATCATCAGAGAAGGGCAAAACTGGAAACCAAGTGATGATTTGGGCAGTCATATACATGTAGGCTGATAACGTTTTTAAAAAAATCAGAGGTGCTTAGTAAACTACGTGTAAAGAATAGAATATTCACATAGAAGCACTCCCCCCCCCCCATTGCACAACCATGCCCATTGCCTACAATGTGGGGAAAAAAATCATCCTTGTTTGCCATTCAAGTGTCAATAAAAATGACTTCACACTATTTTTCATTTGTTTACCAGGTAGTTTGCTTTACATAATCACTCTTAGAATCAGAGACATGTGTCCTGAATTACAAAATCTTACACAAGTCAGATGTAACTCGGACACCAATATTGGAATTGGACCCTAAATTTATGGAATCACCCACCTACGCTTTGCACGCGCACCCGTTCCCAAACGCAAAGTAAAGAAAAAGAGGACTGCGCACACATTGAACCACGTGGATTTAGGACGTCTGACATAAATCGACTTCACACACTTGGCACACACGGCAAAAACTTGGAATCCCCACACAAAGGTTCTGGGTTCGATAGCCGCCGATGGCCACGTCAATCTTTTTTATTCAAAGACAGAAAAAACACCGAAACAGCTCGGTGTTTGTTTACCTACAAACACAACGTCCGTCTAGTTTTTTTTTCTTTTTCTCTTTCAGACTCTTCTCCATAGGGTTTGTACACGTTTTTTTTTCAGCAAGGGCACTTTGGCACTTTCTTAACTCGCATCAACCTCATACGTGGCACACACTTAGACCACCATCCACAGATGGTCCTAGAAGAAATTCGTAATCATGACGTCATCAAGTGTCAAGTTACGTAACATTAAAGGTGCATTTTTTGTCCATAGCTTTTGTACACGTTCTTTTCTCCATAGGGTTTGTACACGTTCTTTTCTCCATCGGGGTTGTACACGTTCTTTTCTCCATAGGGTTTCTACACGTTCTTTTCTCCATAGGGTTTGTACACGTTCTTTTCTCCATAGGGTTTGTACACGTTCTTTTCTCCATAGGGTTTGTACACGTTCTTTTCTCCATAGGGTTTGTACACGTTCTTTTCTCCATAGGGTTTGTACACGTTCTTTTCTCCATAGGGTTTGTACACGATCTTTCTCCATAGGGTTGATATTGGGATCTGTTATATTTGATAATATAGGTGAAATCATAGTGACTTTATTTGCTGTCATGTGAGGGCACCCTGACTTTGCATCATTTCCATTCCCATGGCTCCCATCTTCTTTTCGCTTTTTTCGCTTTGATTTTGGTTGTATTCTTGTCAGACCTCGCACACAACTGTGGCACTGTTAAAGTTGTTTGCTGCCCTCTAGTGTTTTAAACGATCTACCTATAATGAAACGTTCGAGATTATCAGGATTATATTTCGAGGGGCAAAATTACATACAATCTGAGGAATCAATGTGTGCAGTTACACGTAAAAGGAGACAGTCATGTGACGAATGCAGGGGGCGGGGATAAAAGGATATCATCAGAGAAGGGCAAAACTGGAAACCAAGTGATGATTTGGGCAGTCATATACATGTAGGCTGATAACGTTTTTAAAAAAATCAGAGGTGCTTAGTAAACTACGTGTAAAGAATAGAATATTCACATAGAATCACTCCCCCCCCCCATTGCACAACCATGCCCATTGCCTACAATGTGGGGAAAAAAATCATCCTTGTTTGCCATTCAAGTGTCAATAAAAATGACTTCACACTATTTTTCATTTGTTTACCAGGTAGTTTGCTTTACATAATCACTCATCAGAGACATGTGTCCTGAATTACAAAATCTTACACAAGTCAGATGTAACTCGGACACCAATATTGGAATTGGACCCTAAATTTATGGAATCACCCACCTACGCTTTGCACGCGCACCCGTTCCCAAACGCAAAGTAAAGAAAAAGAGGACTGCGCACACATTGAACCACGTGGATTTAGGACGTCTGACATAAATCGACTTCACACACTTGGCACACACGGCAAAAACTTGGAATCCCCACACAAAGGTTCTGGGTTCGATAGCCGCCGATGGCCACGTCAATCTTTTTTATTCAAAGACAGAAAAAACACCGAAACAGCTCGGTGTTTGTTTACCTACAAACACAACGTCCGTCTAGTTATTATTATTATTATATTATCAAGTGTTCAGAATACTTCGATAATTTCCTACTGTAATTTCACCAATGTTATCTGCCGCTATAAAATGTTGTCCCTGCAAATATGCGCACTCTGACTCTATAATCATGACACATGCATTTGGTTCAAGATGATTTTTTAGGGATCATTGTAATTCTTGTTCATACTTTACTGAATGACTTGACATTATAACTGGCATTGATATTATACGCTTGTGATGAATAGATGCTTTTTTTTAAGGTTTGTTACATTAAATTAAAAAGCATACACACGGGGTTTTTTTGGGGGGAGGGTGAAGGTTCTGCCTATCACCCACTCACCCAGCTACTCGCTCATTTCATTCTTGTTCTATTTTGAACCCACAGTGGTATCCTTGAATGTGGTTGGGAAGCCGGCTACTCAGAGCTCAACTACTGATGATATCCCTGGCAGAACTTTCGTGGCAGGGAACGCTGTGGATGGAAATTATGGCACATATACGCATACAGGTAAGTTAATTACACTGTTAATTGTATATTGTAAAGACTTTACTTTTTAGATTGTATTGATTTAGATTACAATTTAATTGCTACGATCTTTTGCTTACAAACTGAATAAGATTGGAGACGAACCGAGGAGTCACAGAAGTTTCCCCGATTACTCACTCCCTGAATAGCTTTTTGGATGCGTTCTGCGTTACTAGTGTAGCTTGTATTGTTTAGCATAATGGAAAAGCTAAAATACATTGGCGAAAAAGCTCCAAATGTATGATTGTTTTCTATTGCAACAATTTCCTTGCATTTGCGATATATAGATACTGTACGGTGAGAGGAAACTATTCTTTTTATTTAAACATTCACCACTGTTCTCTTTATTTATGCAGTACATAAACAAGCGAAATATTCTGGTCACTTTACACAAAATAGGGCCTGACGTGGAACTAATTGCAATAGAATTTGTTTTTACACTGTCAAACGCAGGAAGTATCACTGTTTAACATACTTACAGTCAAACTTCATCCAAAACAGTGCAATCGTTTTATTCAGTTTTTTATCACACGTAAACAGCAGTATGGAGGGTGCCATGTTTACTTTTGCCTCTGTTATCCGTCAGGAAATCGGTTCACACCACACAGGAGACTTCGAAAAACACGGCTGATCACAGCAGACGGATTTGTATCGACTTATTATTTATCACTTATTGCAAAAAAAAACCTACAGCTAAATGTTTGCAGATAATTATAGGTCTACTTGAAACAGGGGCGGCAAATGACATCACGAAGTAAACCATTTGAAATGTAGGTTTCCACGCACATAGCCCTGAGTCAAGTTTTACTTAAGTTTTAGGGATATTATACGAAATCTGGGATTCACATGTTTGTTTATGAAGACATGTAAGTCTTTGGCAAAACATTATGCCAACTTTAGAATACTGTTGTACTGTATGGGAAGAAAGGTCCATAACTCACAACAAAGTTCCCAACAATGTCTGAAAAGAGCCGAACGGACGATTCTCAATGTACCTCCATCACCCCTTCAGCGGATATGCTTGCTAGACTAAGACATTGCTAGACATTTTCGAAAAGAGTTTTAAAAAAAAGGATATTCTTGTTTTTAAAAGTCTTAACAAAATGACTCCTTTGTACATGACGACTTTTTCACACTATTTACACAGATTGTTGAAACAAGACAACCAACTAACAAGATATTGAAAGTCCCTTTCGCGAAAAAGGACTGCTATGCCACAAGTTTCGTGGAGTGGTGCGAATATATGGAATAATTTGCTTGAACTGATAACTATAGATTCCTGAGGTATACATTCAAATCGCAACTACGCAAAGCCGTCAGTTAGTGATATTCTGTTCAAAATGCGCTGCACTCCGTAGTTATATACTCAGTGATTGCCACGGTACTAATTTGGAGCCGGATAAGGAATTTCCCCGTGTTTTTTTCCCAAAGGATTTTTGTGGGGTCTTCGCACAACCCGTGATCAGTAATGCATGCCTTATTTTTGAATGTTCCAAATGTGTATAGAGTTTTACCTCTGTAACACTTTTGAAATACTTGTAAAATATTAATATTCGTCGTATATTTCACCAATTTATTTTTCCTCATTTAGTTAACTTTACTTAACATTATTTAAAACTTTTTAATGTATGCAGTTTCAAAATGGAAACCAGTGTTTAAACTGTTTTGGGCATGCCCTCGGTAAAGAAATGCAACCAATAATCGGAATAAATTAATCCACAGCTTATGACACAGCGGAACACAGGACAGATCCGTGGTGGAGATTGGACTTGGAAGATATCTACTGCCTGAAACAAATCACCATATACAACAGACTAGACCAAGGTACTTTTGCCGCAAAGCGTATAAAATTATATTCAAGCTTTTAAAAATGGAAGATACAGTGAAATCCTTTAAATCCATCTCAATCAATGTTTTCCTTCAAACCTTTTAAAGGGAACAGGTCCAAAATTTGACTTAAGCAGAGTTTTGAGTTAAGCAGGGTTGTATATCTATACTACTGAAGGGAATGGATTCTTTGTTTGACTTAACAGTTGTTTTGAGTTATCAAAGTTTGACTTATATGGAATTTCACTGTAATTTCGTTATTAATGGACAGTTTCAATCCAACCGTAAGCTATAAAACCCTACCAATGAAATAGAGAGGGGTCATAATCATGGCCAAATTCCTTAATTAAAAAAGCGGACCTTCTGTGGACCTGATTACTATGGCTCAGTACTCGTTTCTTTGGTGCCACGGTATCTAACTCTTCTCCCAATAACGTTTACACGAACTCGACACCAGAGCTGAATTCCTAAAGCATATAGTCCAATTCAAAGGGCAATCATTACATCTGTTATCTCCCTCAACTTTATATCAAATGAAAAGTGTAAAAAATATATGTTGAGGATATTGCCTTTCTTTTTATTTCAGTTTAAGGTCCAAAGCAAGGACGTTCAACATTTAAAATGTTTGGTTGAGGGCTATTGTGGGGTATATTTTCCCCCTCCCTTCGAAATGTATGACACGACTAAATGCATTTCAGGTTCATAGCGAACTAAAATCAAACTCAAGGGGGGATCCGGGGGGCAATGGGGGCCATGCCCCCCCCCCCCCAAAAAAAAAGCACCCACTTTTTTTTGGGGGGGGGGGTAAGTGACGTCGCAATAAAGGCAGGCAATGAGTAGACCTACAACACAATCTTTTTCCTTAAAAAAATGTTTAAGTGGTCAGAAATTGCCTCAGATCGCACCACAGAGCATCTAGAATCCAAAAAAAACTTTAGGGCCTGCACCCCACGCCGCAATTTTCCTGGACCAACATTTTGAGGATCAAAAGTTCCCCCCCCCCCTAAAAAAAAAAATTGTGTTCTTGTTCTGCCCTCGATCAAACTCATTATATTCTTCCCACATCACAGCTGGTCGTTTGGCAGGTGCTGTAATACGAGCTGGGTTGAATCCAGATCGCCTATCAAACAGAGAAATAGGCACAGTCACATTTCAGCAAGCCACCCATAGCTCGAGAAAGATTGAGAAAACAGCGGACCCAGTGGTTACCGCCCGCTACGTCAGTGTAGACCTCCCGGGTACAAATAAAATCCTTCACATGCGTGAGGTCGAGGTTGGAGAATACTTGGATGAAGGAGGGGGTGAGTTTCGGAATTGAAGTATATCACAATCAATGCTATGAACCAGTCGCAACATTTGTATATTGCATGCTGCCATTTACTTCTATGAACCGACCTTAACCCCCACCCGAATTTCTCCCTAAACAGTAATTCTGTCAAAGTACACACGTACTCAGACTTGGATTAAAGATGTCTATCTGATGTATTTCTTAATTGGTCACGTGATATCGAAATAATTCGTCGTTACAATGGTATATTAGGGGTTTCCCGGCCAATTTCCTAAAATGTCCATTCACTTCTGAAAATTGGTCATTCACTTTCGTCTGAATTTGAAAATCACCCCGAACCGCAGTGTTTCATTTTAGCTACCAGAGCATTTGATTCCATTTCAGTTCAATCAATTAAGTGATTTAGCACCACCTTTTGTTTATGTCCATTCAGATTCGTTTACAAGACTTATTTTTCGCTTTTAGAGAACGATTTCAAACATTCACCATTCTATTTCACTTTTAGTTTAATGCCATTGGCACCAAATATAATTAGGGGTTTCTTTTTCATTAACCGTCAATCAAATTAGCTGTACCTGAAATCAATTTAGAAAAGGTATGCTTGCGTAAATGAATGCACAGGTAACGTAATTGGCCGTCTGTGTTTCAAAACCGAATGCACGGACAGTGAAAACGATTGCACTTTTCGGATTAAAGACGTGCATTCAAATTTAGACGAAAATGAATGACGGATTTTCAGGAGTGAATGAACATTTCAGGAAAGTGGCCGGGAAAACCTATATTAATGATTTGTAACGTTTGCTTGCACATGTATGTACATGTACGCATAATCGATAATCAGAAAATGCCAACTAGATATGTTTTGGAAAAGCCATCGCCAATAAGTCGTTTAATTATCAAACAGGTGGGGAGGTGGACTTTACTCTCGTCGCCAATCCTGCTCTACTGGGTCAAACTGGAGACAACAGATCAGTTATTGCAGCTTACAAAGGTCCCAACGATATCTCCGCTGATGTCTCATTCGGTCGACAAGTGATTACAGGAGGCAGTAACGACCTTCCTTTGGGGTCCAATCAGCTACAAGATCCACTACTAGGATGTCGGGTCAGACAGCTCAACCTACCCGAGCAGGGTGGGATCGACAGAACGGGTGTCTTCTACTGCGAGGCAACTAGAGCTGGCAGGACGAACACGAAGATACAGACCATAATCTTGCCTAAAGATGGTAATCACTTTGTACGCCTTATTAGTCCATAGATCATTCCGACCACATATCACTGTACACTCAAGGAGGCCCCCGTCAATCAAAGCGAATGCATTGTACCATATTGTTTGGATAATTTGTTACTTTGTACAAAAGCTTACATAATGCTTTCGCCATTGAAAGGGGCCTCCTTGAGAGAACAGTGGGAGCGTGTTCCGAGTTTTCTATGGATAAACACTGCAATCTGTTTGTCGTCGTCGTCCATATGACCATCGTTAACTGCCAGGGCATAACTGCACATCTTGATACTCACGGTTTCTACCCAAATTAAATCCTCTTTACATTGCCTCTCATGGTTTGTGCCAATTTAGAAACCACCGTCCATATCCGTCCAGCACAGCGAACGCAGGTAGCTAGTGTCGGGGATTCAGTTCGACTTGAGATGCGAAATGAACATGCAACGAACGTTAACTACAGATGGCGGCATAATGGAGGTGACGTCATCACATCTTGGAATGACCAGCTCAGTGTGTCTATTGATGATGTTGCTGTGAGTGATGGAGGAGTCTACATCTGCTTCGCATCTGGTCAGGAGAATCTTCAAATGCCCGGCACCATGAGGCTTATTGTGCGAGGTTCGTGCAATTTCAATGAGCTGTTAAAAGTAAGGCTTTTGACTGAAGAGTGAGACATCCTTAAGCAACGAAGGACCCCCGGAAAGGTCGCTTTCATCTCAATCAATGTTTTCCTTAATGTTGTCGTCTTCTATTGACAGATTGTTCTTCGGGAAGGTGGGGGTCTTCCTGTCTGAATGTCTGTCGTCGATGCTACAACGGAGGCGTTTGTGATGCCAAGACTGGATCCTGTATCTGTGCTCCGGGTTTCAGTGGAGAACAATGTGAACAAGGTATATAAATATCATGTGGCGCAATGCCTTTAATCAGATCGGATCCGAATCGTGAATCTGAACGCAATATAGATGGAAACGTTAATAAGCTCTTAATCTGCTAGCGTGATTAATTAACGTGCATGACTTATTCAACAATGCCTAATTCAACAAAGCACTTGGTATTTTGGATAAAATTAGGTAATATCAGGCATATTGTTAAGTATGGAGGTTTGTGCTTTTGCTTTGAGGCCGAAATATATATATGGCGATCACCATTTCTGTTGATTTATAACAACATTATACTTATAATTGCACACAGTACGCGGCCGCAATGTCTTCGGTAAAAATGGTGTCCATAAATGCTCTGATGGCGATGATCACGCCGACGCTTGCCGGGGTCGTTTGTTTTGTCTTCCTGATCCTTACGGATGTTCGTGTGCTGCAGGATACAACGGACTAGATTGCATGCAAGGTGAGGGGGAATATTATAGGGAAATATACGCTCTAATGTCTGCAAGTCAGCTAATGTTGTCGAGTTGGTGCTACATAATGCTTGTTTTCTTGCAAAGGACCTTCATGACAAGATGTTACAGCCACTGTTATTGAGGGCTTGAAGTATTACCTTTCCATAAGGCATGTCAGTATAAGCCATCCTCATTATACCTCGTTACTTTCGGGAAAATTATGTATGAACTATACGCATAAAAAAACACTAAACGCAAAATGTAACTGATTTCTCTGCCTTTATTAGAATGTGCCGAGGGGAAGTATGGAGCTGACTGTAAGCAAACATGTCACTGTGCAGGTACCTGCAGTAAGGATACAGGAGAATGCACCAATGGCGCTAATTGTGACTCGTCATACTTCGGAAACAATTGCCAATGCTCAAGTAAGATAAATGCAAGATTGAATTGCGCCTTATACTAAAAATTAATGATACAGTTATTGAATCGAAAGTGGTGCAGAGTATCACAAAAATGGTTGTCCGATGTAAATAAGAGCGTTCTTGTCTACTATCTGGTTTGAATAATCAAAACACTTTTCTCACCAGCTTACAGCTGGGGAGCGGATTCTGCCTCCCCCTCATATCTCGGCCATCGAGTGACGAAAACTTTTGAAACTCGGTACAAGCATACACCAACTTAATAGAACTAAAATAAATTTCATGACATTAGGGTGAAGAGTTTTGGAATTATGGCTAATTAATTATTCATATGCGCCAATGGTAATTCTGCTTGTTGTACATACTACGTTCTTGCTACGCACTCCATCCGCAAGTTGCGAACCCAACAATGTGCCTAAGTCTTCAACATTATGAAGTTGGCGCAGAACTTGGAAGAAGAAGACACCACATAGGATTATGGAAAATTTCAGATGCGCAAGACTCCAGACTAAGTCAGGACGACAGCTCGGGTCGGAAAAAAATTGCAAGGGTATCGCGGAAAAAGTTGAAGGGGTGGAATCCGCCCTGACCCTTTTTAGGGTTAAGTAATAAAACCGGGGAAATAAATCAAGCTTTTTTTTGCATCCACATTATTAATGCGAAAACAAAAGCGACTGTCGGAAATGATTGGCTTCGGGAATGTTTCATTGCCAAATGTCGAAATAGATTTACAAATCCATACAATTTATGGTAAGACAAGTCACTACCAATCTTTTTGTACATGGACTCCATTCGAATCCATTCGAGTCCAATTTTCAGATGAAAAGACACATTTATCACAGGGTACCACAGCAAAGTTCTAACTTTGGACATGATTCCCTTTTGGGGGATTTCATTTCAGATACGGAACCTTTCACCGGAGAAGTGAAATCAACATCCATCATGCAACGCAGCCTTAGTTTCTCGTGGAGTGTGCCAAAATGTGGCGGTCAGATGGGTCCACTCGTCACCAGATACCGATACAAACTGACTGGGAGGGCTCCCGGACAGCAAACACCGCTAGAATCCGATACAAGTGAAACCTCCGTTTCATTAGATGAGCTGATACCGTATGTTGATTACAGTTTCCAAGTTGCAGCTATCACCAGTGACGGGACGGGGACGTACAGTAACAGTGTGGTTGTCAGGACATCAGAAGCAGGTAAGTTTCGGCAAATGCATTAAGGGAAGCCAAAGTGAAGGCAAATTTAGGACAGTGACATGTCACGTGTGAGAGTTATAAGGATAAAAGGATATATAAGGATAAAAGACCAGATTCCATAAAACTGCCAGACAATTTAACCTGACCTTTTCTTGGAGTCAGCCACCTTAAAGGTGGAGCCATCACTGGATACTCGTACAAACTCACAGATGTGGGTTCTGGAGAATTGCGATCATCAAACACAACACAGAAAACTGTGACGATAGACAGCTTGGTACCATACACTGAGTACGCCTTTCAGGTCGCCGCCATTACCAACATAGGAACAGGAGTGTACAGTGAACGAGTCACCGTAATGACAACAGAAGCAGGTAAGTGTTCCGAAAAAGAGCCTCTTCCAACTCGGATAATCATCATAGTCGGATATTTTGTGCATTTTCATGTCAGTCAAGAATCAGGGATGTGAATGGGCAAATCCATTCAACATTACATTGTAAGTATACAATATTTAAAAGTACGCTTTTCGTATCTTCAATTTTGCAGAGCCAACAGCCCCTTTGAATGTCAGCATTGCGACCGTTGACAATCAATATCTCGCGGTTGTATGGGCGGAGCCTGGTCCTCCACAAGGGATCATCACAAACTACGATGTGGCCTATTGGGTCGTGGGAAATGAATCGTCGAGAGTTGATGTGTTCAATCTCAGCACAGTCATACTGTCTTATCAACTACCTGAGCTTGTTGTTAATGTTACCTACTTCATGCAGGTAATTAAAAACAAATTCTGTCCGGTGTAGTGTTAGGCCGGGTATCGGCTTACTCTGAACGTTAAAAGTTCCTTCTGTTACAATGCATGTTTCAACGACTTACACAAAAAAATCTTACTAGTAAGGTATTAATTTAGGTTATTCATATATTTATGAGAAAGGGACTGAAAAAGATACTTCCTATCAGTGTTACTCTCCTTGTGAATCTTCTGTCTTAGGTGCGAGCCGAGACAGTAGTGGGCGTTGGCCCGTGGAGCGAAGTCATCAATGAAACGGTAGTAGGAGGTAAGAATGAATTCTCATACCTCATGCGTGCAAAGAATGAATGCACCGTACCCGGCCCGAGACATTGTTTGTTAACAAGAAGAAACTGATCCCAGTTGTTTCTGTTTCCAGATGCAAATGTTGACTCTTTGTGAGTTCTCAAAACTTAGGATTGTTAGAAAAATGAAGCAATTTACCTTGAGTTTGATTTCAAGCTGCAAACTCTGGAATCGACTAAAGGCCGTTTTATGTATTGATTTTTTTCGGTCCAATGTTGGCAGCTATAAAGTAAAGGCACTACTTTTGTTTCTCTAAGTTCCTGGACTTGTGCAGAACCTTCAAGTGACAGACAGAGCTGAAACATCACTGACCATCGCTTGGGAGCAGCCAATAAATCCTATGGGACCGCACACGCGTTATCTCGTATGTACAAGTACCAAAGTATATTAATTTTGGGCTCAGCCTTTCAATGTTTGGGCTGAAATTAAGTTGGATATTGCGTCATGAAACCGTGCCATTAATGACACTGGAATCCATAAAAGTCTCCTACAAAACAAGAGTTGAGTTATATTTGTGTCATTTGTTTGCCATTTAAAAGCCTAAACTATCATCCGAAGTAGAAATTACGACGAAAAAAATTAAAAACAAAAATGCTTGAGAGGATATATTTTGTTGAATGTCTTTTCAGGTGAGCACCAGGGTCCTAGACAAACCATATCAACCTGGATTTACTGCAGGAGATACGTACACCGAATACAAAGCTGACAGTTCACCATATACTGAAGCGAATCTTCAACCGGGCACCAAATATGAATTCAATGTTTCAGCAAGGAATGACAGATTTGAAGGAAACCATTCAGTCTTAGAAGTCTACACAAAACCACTATCAGGTGATTTATTGTTTGACCAGATTACATCGCTAGTGAAAGGACAAGTAAACATGCTTACAGTTCTACTTTTCTTTTATGCTACTTTACAAACTAAAACTAATAGAAAGTATGAGTAGTACCACACTAACCGAAACAAACTCACTAAAAGCACGTCAATAAGGCCTACTCCACAGATCGATTTTAAAGTCATGATTTCAGTAATATATTAACTTATTCTTCAATACAAGGGACTTCAGATAAGGCTTGATATCATGTTGAATGCTATAATGAGAAACAAAATGTAATTCATTGCACAGCAGAAACAACTTACGTATTAATTGTTTCAATGTTCAAATGAATAACTATACATTTTATCAACCTAGGACATTATGTTTACTTTGGAAGTGTTTTATTCCAATTACATACCAATATTTTCACTCTGAAGACTTACTTTTCCCCTTTAATTCCCTTCAAATCAACGACAGATCCACCAGCACCAAGGACACCGATGACATTTGACAACGAGGCGACAGAGACGACGGTGACAATTGGCCTTCGAGCCGTGATCCCGGAAGATGACATGTTTGTCGAGTAAGATTGTTCTCATCGTTAGATTGCTTTGCTTACTTCACATGGTGGATCCTGATTATTAAATTTCAAAATATTTTTTTTTATAGATCATATATCGTACATGTGAAAAAGTCCGACTCCTCATCAGTGAAGAAAAGGCAGGCTCTGATTCCAAACCATTTCAAGGACTCTGCAGATGATTACATTGCAGCAGAAATGACTAACGACAGCGTTCCTGACAAGTTTACAGTCGGTGATGGGAACATGTACGGAGGCTACTACAATGCACCGCTGCAAACAGGCGTTGTCTACAACATCAGTGTGGGCTCAGTCAGCAAGGGAAACGAGACGGTATTTTTTTTTAATTTCCAACATTCTTCCCATGTTTCAACGTGACTTATAAACAAATTGTAGGTCATGTGAAAAAAAGATGGCATCTGCATTCTTTCTTTGGACAGGAGGGTGTAAATCTGGAAATAGTACCGGTTTTTATTTTAATTTAACCATGCATGTTTGCCTTGTACATTTTCTTTTCCTATAGCAAGCGTCTGTGGCTTTTTCGGATCCAATAACTGTACGAACTGAACGAACTAAACAACCTGAACCAAATGGTAATATTGAAGAAATCATAATAATATACAATAATGAAAACGTACACAGCGCCTTTATCTGCAAAGACGCTCAAGGCGATTTCAACATCAGTAAACAAACAACCAACTATATTTTGTAGTGAAAATAAAACAACTCAAACTGAGAAACGAGAGATTTATCTAGTTATTACATGATATCTCCATGTAACTTTTTAAAAATGCAACTGACAATGTTGGTAATCACTCTGGCAATCAAATCGATTGGTGCAAATGGTCCATTTACTCAATTTTCAATAATCCTCCCTTGGACCTGAAATACGTGTCTACACGAGGACTGCATCGTCTCTGGAAGCTGATGGTGTAGACGTTTTGAAATCCTATATGGGAACAGACTTCAAGAATAAAACTGTGTATGTCGAGTAACGCACTAGGTTCTAATCATAGTTCACTGACAATTGATGGTAGAAGATCAAAATAAAGAGATGATGGGCTTCGGATAGGAGATAAAAAGTCCCAAACTAGTTTGCTCTTGGCATTTTCTAATACTCAAATTTAACGGCATTTAATACAGGTGGGGGTTCAGCGGGAATTGCAGTTGGCGTCATCGTTCCGGTATTGCTTCTCATAGCCGTTGTTATAGCAGTCTTCGTATACAAAAGGTACACATTTCTATATACATTGTATACCATCGATAGTCCTGTGTAAATTTAATAAATTATTTAGTAATTGTTAAGTAAAGCAAAAATGTATTCAGAACATGTGTTATGACACCTACCCATACCAAAATAATATTTATTAATAATCTGTACAAAAATTACAGACGAAACAAAGAGACAAGACACCAACCTGATACCAATGGAGTCACGGCGCAGTCTACAGTTGAATTGACAGATGACTGCATGCAAGGTAAAAAGGTGTTGAACTTACAGCCAAAACAAATGAACCATTCGTCCCGCGGTGAAAACCTAGTGAACGCTTTCAAAATAGTCTCGTCATGGGTACGTCAGCTATTAGGTGTAACGAAACATAAATGCCTTTTGTCCTTATGAAATTGCTGTAGAATATATTTCTCGAGTCAGTACAATCTCTGAATGCCAAACAATTTGCTTCATTTTGTATCTGATTTTAAAAAAAAAAACATGCTTCTCAGTTTCAGGGTTTTTCTCAAAAGAGGGTGTCTACTTTTTTTCCTGCAGTTTGGAAATGGAAAAGAATCAAATGTTAAAGGGCCACTCGAGCGTATTTTAAGAACGTGTTTACGTATAAAATTGAAGTTGTAATGTTTTTATCGAAAGATGAGCCGACGGGAGCATCAAATGCCTACTCTGACGTTGAAGAGGTGCATCCGAGTAGTCCACCTACACCTGCAGCAGATACACATGCACCTGCGACTCCATCAATCAAAAAGAAGCCTTTCAATGCGCCACCACCAGTTCGTATTGACGACCTAGCTGACTACATCACGAGAAAGGAAGCAGCAGGAGAAAATGGGTTCAAAGCTGACTACAAGGTGCACACATCACTGCTTTTTCTTTCACTAAATGTTTCGCACTTTTATTCCTGACTTCCAAACTTGACCGGGCTCACGACTTAGAGAACATCTTGAAATATACTGATGAAAAGAGCTTCGCAGCATTTGTGCAAACATGTTTCGAGTTCCATGAATGGCTAGTGTAACGGCTATCATAGCTTCCTTTCGATGCAAAACAGTCAATTAATCTTGTAACAAGGATGACACTTGAGCCCCTTGATAAATACTTGTACGAGGAAAGAGGGAAAATTCGATATTGCTTTTTTTCATTTAAGAGTCTTCCAGATGGCCAGTTACACCCGTGGACCGTGGCAAGTAAACCAGAAAACAAAAAGAAGAACCGGTTTGCCAACGTCATCCCCTGTATGTATGAACTCCGAAATTAAAGCTCATTGAGTTTCTTAATCAATATTTCGTGGACATGGATTTAATTAAATGTTGATCCGGTTCTCATAAGAACTTTACCACAGGAAGAAACACCAACTCTTATTTTGTTCAATCTGTGTTTTTTTTTTCAAGCAGATGATCATTCTCGTGTTGTGTTGACGCGTACAGAGAAAGACCCACATTCGGATTACATAAATGCCTGCTATATAGATGTAAGTCTCGTATAAGTAGGTAGAACAACGAACTAAGCCCTATTTCTCGATATCCTTGCTATTTGAATTACTCGGAAGCTACATCGAACAGTACGATTTTTAACTCATTGCGATATAATTTGTTTGGCTTTTAAGAACATTTTGTATAAAATTGTGTACCATTTAAAATGTGAATCAATATTAAACTTTTACGTTTTTTCATTACATTTATTTCTGCAGGGTTACAGCGACACCGACAAGTACATCGCAAGCCAGGGTAATTTAAGAAGTCTGAAAGTGATTCAACTGAAAATTGATGCTCGAAATTCTCGAAGCTCTTTGTTCCGTTCTGTTACAATAATTCTGTAATACTATTAACCAGTTATTCGGGTGAATTGAATCAAACTAGATAATTAGAAGGTTTTTTTGTATCTGATGTTATCATTAGGACCCAACAATGCGTCTCTCAATGACATGTGGCGGATGGTGTGGCAGATGAACGTGGACAAGATTGTCATGCTGACAAATCCGGTGGAAAATGGAAAGGTACTGTAAACTATAAGACTGTATCCATTCATTTTCGTTGTTATTTAAGTGAATCTAAAATGTTGCTATCCTGATATTGAGTATATTCAGTATTCCGTCTGCTGGGTGTCTTTATCTCAATGTTTCCTTACGGAATTTTGCCAAATAACTCTTTAAGTACCAGAAAAGTAATAGTAACAAATAAGACAGATAATGTAGACATACCAATCTGAAATGGAATTGTAAATCTTATCTTCTTTATAATCTAGACAAAATGTATGCAATACTGGCCGGATACCGGAGCTTCTACATACGCTAACACCACAGTGACCATCGTTGATGAGCAGACTTTCCTTGACCACACCGTTCGTCAATTCAAAATAACCGAGGTAACTTCATAAAAGCACACAACTTGACCTGAATTACGTCAAAGCTTCCAGGAAAAATCTAGCAACAGATATCTAAATCTCTCTCTACTTAATAGCCATATCTTGGTCAAAGTTCGGATCAAATTTAACCATTATGATTTTGGTATTCAAATTGGAATTTTTAATTAGAATGAAAATATTTCGTTTCTTCACCACAGCGACAATAAACAGGAATTAACAAGCTGATACAATTCACAAATGTATACCTGCGTCCACTCCAGTTTTCTATTACAAACCATTTTTATCTCACTGGTAAACTCTGTTGTTCACCACTTGTTTGCAGGTTAATGAGGAAGGATTTCGCATTGTGAAGCAGTTTCACTACAACACATGGCCAGACATGAAACCACCTGAATATCCCGCACCATTGCTCAACTTCATGCGAGTGGTGAACGCTGAACACAACGAAGGACGAATCATTATACACTGCAGGTATGACTCCAATCAGTGAATAGTTTCAATTACTTCATATAAGATCAGAAAATTAAGGATCTCCTTCCAACTTGGTGTGCTCATCATAATGCAAGGCTCGATGTTTCCTCTTCTTTCACAGTGCCGGCGTTGGTCGCACAGGGACCTACATCTGCCTTGAGTCCATGCTTGAACAGATGAAACAGGAGGGACAAGTCAATGTTCTTGCCTTCATCTACCGCATGAGACAAAAACGCATCAAGATGGTACAGACTCCGGTAAGTCAAGATGCTTCGTGCACAACTAAGTCGTCAACCAAGCAACTAAACACCATGTAGATGATTCTCAGAAAATAACTTAAAGTACTTCAAAAAGGCTAGCAGATTGAATAGGCAATACATGTTTTCACACCGTTTTGTTCGCATATCCAGGAGCAGTACAAATTTCTCTTCGACGCCCTCCGTGCGGCCTCTCTGACTGGCGAGACTACCTACGATATGACGACCTTCCGCCGGCAGCTGACTGCTCTGAACAAGAAGGAACCTGGATCCCAGGGAACCGGCATGGAGAAACAATTCCAGGTATTAAAGAATGAATAACAACATAAGACACAGGTGTGTCGTATGGCATACGATAGATAGCATGGGAATTAGCATCAATTCACTACACTATTTTGATCTTCATTGTCATCGCCTCTCTCGTCGCATGTTGCTGTTCATTCTCGGGTTCTTGCCTTTTTGTGCATTCGTTGAAGTTGACATGTCAATGCTCTGGAACTTGCAGATTATAGAACAAGAAAACCTGTTATCGAGGATCTGTCGACACATTTTCAGGATGTCTTTGACATTTTCTCCGATATCCAGACTTCCGATGTTGACATTCACGTACTTTCCTTTCGCAGAACTTAGGTGAACTGCGAGCCAATCGAAGCAACGGGACCAGTAAGGCGGGAAAGCTTCCAGAAAATGTGGAGAAGAACCGCTACGAAGATTTCATTCCAAGTGAGTGATTTTACTCGATTCCTGCCCCTAGATGAATAAAACTCTAGCAACTACAAAAGACCGAAAACTGGCGCCGATACTCTAAAATCCTATCTAAGAAGGTACCTGCGTTTAGACATATGGCACTTGATATAACTTTTTAAAAACAACCGAACAAGTAAAAAAAGGAAAACATAACCAATATAGCTTTACTACTAATGCTTCATACTTTATCATGATTCATTTTTTCTACTCTTTAGCTGACCGAGCGAGACCATTCTTGATGACCAATACACACGACGATGATACCAACTACATCAATGCACACTTCCTACCGGTACTGTGTTTCTTGTTATATGACCTGTTTTGTTTTAATGAATATACAATGATATTGCTTCATTTGTTGATGGCATTGAAGGATTATCTACAAAAGGTGGTCAATATTCAGTGTACCTGTGCTTCAATACTATTTTGTATATTTCAACAAGACCCTGAAAACATCCATCGGGCTAGAAACTTGTCTGAGCGGTCCATCTCTTTCCAACCCTATGCTTGATAGGGACAGTTTGGCCCAACTCATCAACTCATCAAGTGAGTGAATGAATATTTCAAGTACCAGCTTGCTTTACAGGGCTATCGCAAGAAGGACAGGTACATCGCGACCCAGATGCCGATGCCCAACACCACTGCCGACATTTGGCGTCTGGTGTACGACCAGCAAGTGACGTGTATCGTCATGCTCAACCCTCTGGATGAAGACGACGACGTAAGTCTAACTAGACCTAGTTGTGTATACTATTCTATCTCAATTTGGCCAAAAGGGAGGCATCGATAATGGTTACCTAACGATGATAGCGATGCTGCATTTCAAGATATCTTTACTCCAAATGAAAATGATTCTGATAAAGTAAACAGAAAAAAAATCACATTACCTTGTTTTGTTTCCTCTGAACAGACAATGTGTCGTTACTGGCCAGACGAAGGAAGCCTCGAATTTGGACCTCTTGTTGTCAAACTGTTGCGCACTACAACTCACAAGGGTGTGATTGAGAATACGTTTTCTCTGCAAAACAAGACAAAGGTAACATGACCATAAAAAATACTTCAAACGCAGAAGAGCAGTTTGCAGTTAAAAGTACTTTTCCTTTCCTGAATACTTTCTTTTATTAATCTTTACTGGGAATCACATCTATGAAAGCCGAACTGACATTGGAAAGCTCCTAGAATTTTGCTGTTTACTGAAAAATTAAGACGACAGACGGGTTCTTACAAAACTGTCTGATAAATATTTTTCACTGAAAATAATACTTTGACTACCGTCAGGGTGCTCATTCAACTGAGTTTTCGATCTACAAGACGGCCAGTTGTCACCCTTCCAGAACCGCGCCGAACCGCATTTTGGTTCGTTCGCTTCGCCAGTATGTGTAATTTGAGAGCAATTTACACCACATCCACCATATGCCTTGCCTAAATCTTGAATTTTTTTCCCCAAGTCCGAGCCCGCGCGCACCGTCTGCCAGTTCCGAATCCAAGACTGGCCGTCGGATCAGGAGGTGCCCAGCTCTCGACAAGGAATGTTCACTCTCATGGAGCTGACTCAAAAATGGCACGAGGAAAGACCACCCATCGTGGTTCACTGCATGTAAGTTTTATTAATGCTGTTCCTTTTTCCTCTTCCACGAACATCTATAGATCGTTTGCACTGCAGCCATCTTAGAGGTGATGGTCTGCTTTTGTTCAACAGGCATCCATACGCATGAGCAGACCTGTTGTTATGCATTGTTGATACATTAACATGAAAAGACACACCTTACAGTTGGCTCCTGAATTCAATCGATCTAAAAATCCAGTCCACCTGTCCTGAAACCATCTGCTTGCACGAGTCCAACTTCTACCCCCACAATGGAACACCTTTATAACAGGGTCTTTACAAAATTACCTTGTAATAACAGGTACCTTGTATTATTAGTAATGAAAACAAAGGAAAACAAAGACTTTGGGCCTCACATTTTCCTTGTTATAAGCAGGATGTTGTATTAACAGTGCTCTTCTTAACAAGGAAGACTGTAATTAAACTGCCTGTCATGCTAGAAACTGTACATATCTCGAAATTTCCATGGCGGGAAGATCTTTCTCCCCTATGTGCTATAGTAACTGTAACAGCGTTATGGATTTAGGTACCAATACTGTCACGTGCCGGTAGATATTTAATAATTTATCACACTGCATTTCCTTAGGTTTTTTTGCAGCTGTTACTTTGCTATGCAGGGACCATTTGGCTTAGGTTTCGCCATATAGTGATGTAGGCATGTAGTTTTAAGCATTACCACAGGTTTGGCTATCCACACATGACCAACGTAAATATATGATATTCAAATATTATATCTATTTCTCCTTTATGTTATTTGATATCAAGTGACGGATTGGGTCGCACAGCGGTGTACTGCACCTTGATGTCCATGAAGGAACAGTTTCAAGAAGAAAAGGTTGTGGACGTGTTTCAAGCCGTTTTGCGCTTACGTCTTGTACATCCCAGCATGATGTATTCCCTGGTGAGTATTTTGCATATTTTTTTTCAAGATATGCTGAGTGTTTCATCTGATTTGACACTGAGCGTGTGTCTGTACCCCGTCTTTTATTCTCTTCGTTGTATGTCTTAACAATGCAACAAAGAAATTGTTCTCAATTACCCTTTACTTCTAAAAAGCATACATTATTCTTTATGAGATATGTTGGATAACAGGAGGGCGCCCTTACGAGAGACTATTTGTTTGCACAGAAACAGGAAGGCGCCCTTTGGAGAGACTATTTGTTTGTATAGCCCTTTCTATCGCCGGCGCGTGGTTGGCACATTTTACCAACCACGGGTGCCACGGGTTGCCAAACTATGGAAGGCCCAACACTGCAAAAATGAAGAATAGTTATTAATGATTACAAAGATATTATTTAAATATACAAAATATTCAACAGACGCTACAGACTAATTCCTAGCCATGCCTTTTTCTGATGTATTGAGGTGTTATGAGAACTTGTTTGGAAGAGTATGTTGCCAACCAAGGCTTCAATTTTTGCGCTGGCGGCAGCCCATACAAAATGATGCTCAATGATAACAAAACAACAGGAAGGTCTATTCACCGGAATCTACTCCGAAAATATAGCGCCCTGTGTCTGTCACATTGCAATCGATTAATGTTTAGCCTAGTCGTGCGATTTTCTTTTTTCAGTTTGTCCGCTACATCTTTTTGTTTTTCGGTTGTGGTTTTGCCTTGTGGTCTAAACCATTTAAACACCTTCCTCGATTGCTAGAACGGGGACATCAAAGGCCTGTAATCAACGCAGAGCATTTTAAGAGGTTATCGATAGAGAGTAATTATGTACCCAGCTTTTCAAAAGTAGGCCTTAATTACTAAATTAGGTTTTGATGTGTGTATCGTTTCCGTGTTACAGGAACACTATGCGATGTGCTACGATGTGTTCCAGGCTAACCTGGACTCGTCCGTTGTCTACGAGAACTTCGATCTGAAACCATGACTTATTCGTGATATGATAACGGCCCAAAACTCGTGACTCTTATCAAGGTAGATATAATGGTGATTGAAAAGGCTCCATGTAGAGTATCGGTCCTACTCATAATAGCGGAAATAAGTGCAAAAAGTGTTAAATATTAATCTACTTGTTCATGCTTTAAATGCAGACTGAAGTTGGTTAGGCCTACATAATTGTGTGCATTCATCTCGGACAAAATTCCTTCTGGCGTTTGTAAGCTACAAATTAACATATATAGAGTATATTAATTTTTTCTCGATATCAAAATATTTTGTAGTCAATCTGTACAGTTTTCAAAGACGAGCCCTCCAAAATGGGTTTACACGAAATCCAGAACGTCCTTTGTTTTTGTTCCAGTTTTGTTCCAATGTAGCATGGGGTTATTGTATTGTTAAAATGGCCTATAGTTTTCTGAGAGAGCTGCAAATCTTATTTTGAGGTCCATATTTTAAGGCTAGAGTTCGTAGTGCGCTCAAGAAGTGTGAGCTAATAAAGTGGTGTGGGACTTTATCCCTTGTGGAAATCACCGTAAAGAATTAAAATATATTCAGTTTATATATTACACGGAGTTAATTTATATTTTTCGCACACACAAAAAAATATATTTTTGTATATTATATTGTTTTACATATTCTCTGGGTACTTTTTACTTCATGAAATCTATTTTGCGCTGCAAAGTTAAAATATATAAGATTGCTATATGGTTTTGGTTGAATGTAAAAATTAATTGTTGACTGTATTACTTATATATGTTCTCATACAATAATTAGTTTTGTGTGTTATTAAACACTGTCAATGGTTGTCTGTTATATATATATTAAAGGTCAGGTGACCGAGTATTTTATCACCCAGATATATTCAGGGATGTAATCGAGTCTATCACAGGTCCCTGCAAGTCCATCCCAAGTCGTCTAGTCCCAATTCAACTCACGAGCTACTCAAAATAATGTCTTTTGACTAAGGCGTTCGTTCGTGATTGCGTATCCACTATAACTTGTGACTGGACGTGTGATTTACGTGTGATGGACTCGACAACCATACATCCCTGGATACATTTGTATATTGCTTCATTAGTTTATTTTAAGTGGCAGTTATAAAAAGGAGTAGCTTTTGTGAGAAAGGATATCAGCTTTGGTTCTTATGGAAAGTTTATAAATTACCCAACATACATGTAGTTTATAACTAATCCACTTCTTATTTTGTCCGAATGTGGGCATAAAATAAATATAACACTGGGTACATAGCCTGTTTGTATAATAAACGGTTTTATTCAGTTGTTTTCCATGACTGAATTTTAATTGATCTTTAATTCATCAGTATAATTATTCGGAAATTTGCTAAATACGCAATGTACTCAGAAATCAGAAATGACGTATTAACGAAGTATCTATAACTACATATTTGCAGCTAGAAGTTCCTCACTTCTTATTTAGTCGGACTATGGGTTATCATAATCATAATACATTACTGGATGCGTAATCTATTGATTTAAAAATTGGTTACATTCTACTGTTTTTGATAACTGAATTGTAATGGTTTATATCATTAATTCATCGGTATACGGGAATTGTCAATATCACTGATGTACTCAGATTCAGAAATATAATGTGGTTACGTGTTAATTCAAAGCTTTGATACACATGACTTGGTGTTTACTTACTTGCAGAGTTTTGGTTTTGCAATTAAATGACGCATGATGTGAGTGTGGAAACAGTTGTGAATTTCCTCTTACTTGAAACGTGTATTTGTATGGATATAATATATGTTTTCTTTAAGACCTTTAGTAGGCCTACAGTGTGTGTGGCGGAGCACAAATAAACTATATGCGATCGAACAGGTATGGTTAAGTCATCGCTTTTTTTAATGACCCTTTATCAATCATCATCAGCTTGAGATGAATTGCAACATGGTTTCAATATTCGACTTTTAATTTCCTCATAATGGAAATGATATGCAGTCACTCCTCGTAACAACCTCTTTAAAGAGCAGAGTGGTTCTGAAATAAACCAAGTTTTATCTTCCATCTTGTGTTGAGAAGATCACTTTTGTTTCTTCATTAACTTAAAGATACAGTATTAATGTACCCGCCGTAACAACGAGACTTCCTTATGGGTCATAAATGGTATATCAGTATATGCGATTTCAAGGCTTTCGAAACTACAGGCATGAAACAAATTACTAAGGAATTTACTTTTAAGTGCTTGTATTGTTTGTTACGCTACCAAACATGCACCATATGTTTTAGATTCCTGTCGAAATCGTCGCTCATTTATTCATTGTTTCACAATTTGTTTTGGTTGTTCACATATTTTAATATGTTTCGATAGAAGGAACTAACTGTGCTGAGTCTATACCCGAAAGTAATTTGGGCATTATTTGCCGTTCATTCTATGGAACTCCACACAATAAATACGCAGTCACTTTTAACCAGCATCAGTATATGAGCGGCAGGAGGCCTTAAAAACAGTGAGCTACGCTACAATTGAGAGCAAACAAGTGTTGTTCAGCGGGCTCGGTAGTAGAACGTTGAAATAACAGACCTTAAAGGCCTGTAAGTAGGCCTGGCAATGGCGTCCGTTTTACGCTGGGATCGTATCGGTGTGCTGTTGCTGTTGGTGGATGCCTTAATTCTCAACGGAGGTAAGCAAACCAAACATTTATTTTCATAAGTTAATCATTGTCTCTGTGTAATTAAGGTTTTTCTCTGTAAAAACCACCTGTTGGTTTCTCTGATGAATGAAAGAGTTCCTTTACAATCATTTGAAGGAATAATGTCTGTTACAACGTGGTAAATTATATTCTTTCTTCTTTTTTTCTTGCAGCATACCTCTCCCTCTAATATTTTATAATGTGCCCCTGTCAAATCCAATATTCCATTTAGAGTTTGAACTACTTATCAAGTGCTCCGAGTGCTCTGATACATTCGAACTGTAATTTCGCTTGCGGCATTGGCCGCTTTCGATGAAAAATACCACAGAATGCTATACTTTTGTAAACACTCTACGTACCTCCCTATAATGCACACGCGGATCCTACACTATTGAAACATGTATTCGCTTCAAGATTTTTGAGGATTTGTGTTCATGTACATACTTTACTGAATGACTTGAAATTATAACGGGCATTGGTATATTATACGCTTGTGATGTAGATGCTTTGTTTTAGGCTTATTATATTGAAGTAAAAACCGTCTACATGTGAACAATCTACATGTGAACAAACCGTCTACATGTGAACATCCCCGTTAAAGCCCCGAATTACACTGTGTATACTTTGATCCTGCAACACCCACGTACTTCTTTGCCAACTCTCGTTGTTTTAGAGGTTATACGGTAGACCAACTCCAACAATGTAAGGGACAAGAGAAAAGACGAAAACAGCTCAACTATTTTTGGGGTTTTGGTGATGGGACTCCCCCTCTCGCTCACTCATTCGCCTACTGGCTCTATCGCTCTAAACCTATTATTTGAACCCACAGTGCTATCCTTGAATGTGGTTGGGAAACCGGCCACTCAGAGCTCAACTGCTCCAGATGAAGATGGCGAAACTTTCGTTGCAGGGAAGGCTGTGGATGGAGATTTTACCACACTTTCGCATACGGGTGAGTTAAATTACTAGAATTAGATAGTATTTAAATTATTTGATTTCGATATCACTTGTTAGGTAGCTGCTTTTGCAATTTGATCCCCTACGATCATTTGTTTACGACTGAATCAGAATGGAGATGCGAACAGTAGTTCCTAAATGATCAGAGGAACCGCAGAGGTTTCCGCGGCGGTCATTGTCTGAATATGTCTGAGAATCGATCTGTATTACCTGTTAAACTTTTATTCTTTAGCATAATGGAAAATCTAAAATCAATTCGTTAAATATCTGCAAATGTGTGATTTTTTCTGTCACAACAACATCCTCGGACTTGCGTTAAATGTACTGCATGGTGAGAGGAACCTCTTATTTATTCTAAACATTCACCACCGTTCACTATATTATAATACATTACAATATCGAGCAGAGGACTTTACTGCCTAAATAAGACATAAGCCCTATTTATTGATTACAGTAAATAACGAATTGCTCTATAAAGCAAAAATCCTTCAAAGAATCTTAAGATTATAGGTGCTGTCTCTTTCACAGCTGGGAAAAATAACATCAAAATACGATTCAGTTTTAGTGTTGCGGTTCTCTGTGAATATCAAGTAGACAACGTGGCGATTCCGCAGTAGGACACCGGGCAGGGGGTACCGCCCTATCCGTCCGTAGTAGGCCTACCCTGTATCAACCGCGTCCTTGAATCTCGGGGCTTACTTTAATGTCATCCTCGTTTGCAAATTTATGCCCATGGTTTGAAACTTGCTTTCTTTATCCTGATTCGATACCGCAATTAGCAAGTAATGGATTTATATTGTGTGCCTCGTGCTCTTATTTCCAACGTGTATAACGTATTCTAACGTTTGCTGAGTCTTTCTCTGACATCCACAGCTTATGCAACAGATGACGACACGGCCAATCCGTGGTGGAGATTGGACTTGCAAGCTGTGTACTGCTTGAGAAATATCACTATATATAACAGACAGGACTATAAGTGCTACGACCAGACTAACGACGAGTGTGGTAATGTTGCTGTTATGTCTGTGATGTTCCATTAGGCTTTTCTCTTTTTCATTTTGGGGACGATTGACGTGTATCTCTACGGCCTGATTCCATTATCCCTAACCAGTTGTAAAAGGTGGAATTGCAACAAAACAAAAAAAACACCAGAAAAATGCAGGAGCCAGTTGTTTTTAGTTTTATTCATTATAATCCAGTGCACATTTATCCATCATTCACTTTAATCTCATACTTAATTTAGCTTGAATAATTAACTTTAATATTCTTATCTTTCGCATCTTCCGGGACTACCCAACTGATTGTAACATGTTGTGTTTTTTTAGTGCACGGTTGGGCGGCGGCGGCAAAAATTGTATAGTCGAGCACAAAATGGCTGCTGTCATGTTGAAGGCACAAATATTAATGATGCATTGCACGTCTCTCTGCATGTCTTGGGTTTACATGCTTTTGTGCCTTTTCTATTGTACTTTTGATTTGCATTTCATGGTTATTTAACCTTGTGACAAATGCAATTGTGTGTTGGACTACAAATCGTTTATATATGTCAGGAACAGCTCACAACTTTCTGTTGGGTTGTGTTGCACTAAACAGAATTACCAGTTATCCATATTGTAGTATAACATGTCAGGCTACTTAATTTTTCTATAATGCAACGACAAACTATTTTAAAGGGTTTTGGTTAAAACCCTATGCGGGATACACCTCCCCCCCCCCCCATTCGATTTTGAAATCGATTAGATTAAATATATTTCAGATTTGCAATCAACCAATATCAAACTATATCGCTTGCATGTGCTTCTAACATTACAGTTCGCCGTATAGTAGGTGCTGTAATACGAGCAGGGTTGAATCCAGATCGCGTATCGAACAGAGTGATAGGCACAGTCACACTTAAACAAGCCAATAGCTCGGGAACGATTGAGATATCAGCAGACCCAGTGGTCACTGCCCGTTACGTCAGCGTGGATCTTCCAGGTACCGGCAAAGTCCTCCACATGCGTGAGGTCGAGGTTGGAGAATACTTGGATAGAGAAGCAGGGGGTGAGTTTCGAAACGTCAGTCAAATACAACGGTATAAATCAGTCAAAACTGGATACATGTTTTTAGTATATTCTAATAACCACTGAGTTATGTACACGGACCTTAACCTGCTCCCAAATTTCTCCCGTAAAAGCATTGACATGCACTCATGATTAGATTATAGTTATTCTAGGAAGTATCCAGATTTGGTTTCAAGATGTCTACCTGATGTATTTCTTGGTCACGTGATATCGAAAGAATTCGTCGTCACACTGGTAAATATTAATGATTTTGATACCACCTTAAAGGTCGAGTATATCATTCGCAGCTATCCAAAATGTAACTGACAAAATTATTGTTGAAATGCATACTTGGCTTAAAGATAGTGGTGGCTCTAAACTTCCTGTGAAAAGTATTCCTTCTGGCATGCTGTCTTTTTGAATGAAACGATAAATGGGGTTCGTTTCCAGAGAAGCGTCTGAAGACGCGTTTTTTGGAAATTTCCGTTTAGTGATTCGTTATTAATACGGCGAAGCCGTGAGTGCGCGCGCAAGCATTGCACGACGTACACGCGCGTGCTGTTGCTATGATTCGTCGGTTCAATGTGTGACATCAAACGCTGACTTCGGGCGCAATTTAAAACATGACTCGGCAATTTTTGAATTGAAATCGAGATCCCAGAATGTTGGAGTTTTTTTTCGGAATATACAGCATTCACTGAGTTTAAAATTTCCTTCTTTAGATTTTGAGCACATTTGTACCCTTTGGCTTGTTTTTGCAAGTACACGTGTGCATAATTGATAATAAAAAATAACTGACAAGTTATGGTTTTAATAAGCCATCGTCAATTCCTTGTTTCAAATATCAAAACAGATGGGGAGGTGGACTTTACTCTGGTCGCCAATCCTGCTCTACTGGGTCAAACTGGAGACGACGATGCCATCATTGCAGCTTACAAAGGTCCCAACGATATCTCCGCTGATGTCTCATTCGGTCGACAAGTGACAACAGGAGGGAGTAACGCCCTTCCGTCAGGGTCGAATCAGCTACAAGATCCATTACTACGATGTCAGGTCAAACAGCTCAACCTACCCCAAGAGGGTGGGATCGACAGAACGGGTGTCTTCTACTGTGAGGCTACTAGAGCTGGCAGGACGAACACGAAGATACAGACCATAATCTTGCCTAAAGATGGTAATCATGTTCTAATTTTGTTCACCGAGTTAGTCTATATACCATTCTGAGCACATTGTCTTGTACACCCAAGAAGGCGCCCGTCAATGGCAGAAGCATTGGACCAGATATTGTTCGGGTGATTCGTTGCTTAGGCCTACATGAACGCACAGTGATTGCGTGTTGGGAATGGTCAATGGATAAACACTAAAATGAGTGGCCTATTTATACGTCCCCTTATGCCTGTAAACTATATACAACAGGTCATCAATGCATTTGATACTTCATGTCTTCTACATTTGCCTTTGTATATTTGTCTCATGTTCTGTGCCATTTCAGAAACCACCATCCATATCCGTCCAGTTCAGCGAACGCAGGTAGCTAGTGTCGGGGACTCAGTTCGACTTGAGATGCGAAATGTGAACGCACCAAACACCAACTACAGATGGCGGTATAATGGAGGTGACGTCATCACATTTTGGAATGACCAGCTCGGTGGGACTATTGACGATGTTGCTGTGAGAAATGGAGGAGTCTACAGCTGCTTCGTGTCTGGCCAGGAGGATCAACAACTGCATGGCACCATGAGACTCATTGTGCGAGGTTGGTGCAATGTCAATGAGCTATAAAAGATAGAGGCTAGAAAAATTGTGAGAAAGTAGAACGACTAAAAAGAAAAGCATTGCAACAATGCAGCAACGACGAAAGATGCCAAATGCTAGGAACTTTCGACTGAAGAGCCAGACATCTCCAACCAACTTACAACTTACAACATACCATATTTTCTTTAATTTTGTCCACTTCTAATAAAAGGTTGTCCTTCGGGGAAATGGGGACCAGCATACCCTCCCTGTATCAATGTCTGTCGTCGATGCTACAACGGAGGAATATGTGATGCCATCACAGGAAACTGTATCTGTGCTCCGGGTTTCAGCGGAGAACAATGTGAAACAGGTATAAATCACTGACTGGCGCAATGCCTTAATCATTAATCTTAATGCAAGAAACTAGGATGGACACGATTAGGCTCTTAAATTTGCCAGCGTGATTAATCAACGTGCATTCCAAATCCAATAAAGCTTTTTATTTTTGGTAAAACTAGGTAGCCATTAGGCATATTGTTGAGTATGGTGTTTTGTGGTTTTGCTTTGAGACCCAGACGAAAAAAAAAAATATCTTAAAATCACTATTTCTGTACATTTGTAACAACATTTATCACATGTACATGTACTTATAATGACACACAGCACGAGGCCGCAATGTCTTCGGAAAAAATGGGGCTCATAACTGCTCTGACAGCGGTGATTATCACGCCGACGCTTGCCGAGGTCGTTTGTTTTGTCTTCCTGATCCTTACGGATGTTCGTGCGCTGCAGGATACACAAGACTTAACTGCATGCAAGGTGAGTAAATATATAACAGAGAAACTGCACCGTAAGTGAAATCCAGAGAATATTATTCATCGCTTTAATGTCTGCAATTTCAGCTAACCTTGTTGAGTTGGTCATGCATAATACTCTTCATGCTAAAGCATCTTTAAATTGAGAGCTGGAAGAATCACCTTTTTAATACCCTGTCTACACAGTTAAGGCATGTAGATATTAGTCACTGACAGCATAATTATACCTCGTTGTTAGGAAGATTTCTATGACCTATATAAATTTCACTAAATGAAGAGTGTTAATGATTGCTCTTCGTTCATTAGAATGTGCCGAGGGGAAGTATGGAGCTGACTGTAAGCAAACATGTCACTGTGCAGGTACCTGCAGTAAGGATACAGGAGAATGCACCAATGGCGCTAATTGTGACTCGTCATACTTCGGAAACAATTGTCAATGCTCAAGTAAGATACATGCATGATTGAATTTTGATAGTAATGATACACCTTATTAATGAACCGAAGAGGGTGCAGAATATTTTTAAATGCTTGGACATTGCAAAATATTGCAATAATATCTGGTAAATAATCAAAATGTTTAAGCAAAAAGTATATGAAGCTGGCAAATAAATCAAGTGTTTTTGTGCATCCACATTATGAATGTGGACACACCGGTGAATTACGAAGATGATGATTGGATGTGGGAACATTTCATTGCAAAACGTCGAAATAGAATAACAAATCCGCAAAATGTATGGTATGACAATCGCTAAATGACTAGCAAAATAATCCCATCGTTCCTGAACCAATATTTAAATCGAGGCAGCAGTTGTTAATTCAGCTCTTTTGGTATCCTCGCTGCGTTCTTTACATCTCAGTTTAATTTTTAGATGATTTAGCACCCTGATCATGATAGGCGATCACAGCAAAGTTCGGAACTTGGGACATGATTTCCTTTGGTATTTCCATTTCAGATACGGAGCCTTTCGCAGGAGAAGTGAAATCAACATCCATCATGCAACGCAGCCTTGAGTTCTCGTGGAGTGTGCCAAAATGTGGCGGTCAGCCAGGTCCACCCGTCACCGGATACCGATACAAACTGACTGGGAGGGTTCCCGGACGGCAAACATTCCTTGAATCCGATACTAATGAAACCTCCGTTTCATTGGATGAGCTGATACCGTATGTTGAATACACATTCCAAGTTGCAGCTATCACTAGTGAAGAGACGGGGACCTACAGTGAAAGTGTGGTTGTCAGGACAGTAGAAGCAGGTAATTAGGTTAAGTAAAACGCATTAAGGGCGGGCTGAAGTGAAGGTTTCTTTAACCGTACACTTCGCACTGAAGTCATATGTAATAATGTATCACTAATGTTGAACGTGGATTTACAGTTCCAGGCAGTGCGGCTATGTTGAGTAGAGTCTCTGCGTTGATGAACTGATCGACAAAACTATGTAAGAAATTAAATGCACATATTGTGCAATGCTGATTTCAATCAAAAATGTGATTTTGTTGGTGAAGTGTTGGCCAATTTATACTCAGTTTTTATTCATGATGACAAGGCCGGTGTGCTGTCAAATTTAGACTCTATTAATACATATTCATTGGCTGTACTGCGCCAGCCTAAGTGAAGACAATTAAGGCAGTGGCATGTCACGTGTGGGAGAAAGAGTCCATATAAGGTTTAAGGAACCAGATTCCATAGGAGTCCAAGTTTAATATGACACCTGCATCAATACCAATATCCTTCGCTTTTTCAGAACCTACTGTGCCTTTGAATGTCAACATCATGAATGTCAGTGAAGATTCCATCACGGTTGGCTGGATGAAGCCTGACCCCCCGCAAGGGATTATTACAGCATACGACGTTGCCTGGACATTGGGAGACGATCATAGCACACGTCAGGAGACAGATGCGGGCATCACCGTGGCGTACAGGATCGATGGCCTTCAAGTAGATGATACTTATAATGTTGAGGTAAATTCTCCAATGTGTTGGTGTTTACCAATACATCTTTGCCGTTTATAAGTAACGCCAGATAGAGCTCAGTGGACTGGGTACAATATGATGCACCTCTAGGCGTTACTAGCTCAGCTAGCGTATTTAGTATGCCTGGTTACCAATTTGCCACACACACAAAAACACTGTTACTGAAAACTTAGATGCATGACGAGTCACGGTCCTTCGATACAACTTGTTTTCTGTACACTTTTATCACACTGAAGTTACACTTGGCTATGGAGTACAGGATGAATTTACGCCTTGTGTTGGCATGTTGATCAGACTCGGATACAAGGTTCTTGCTCTGATCCCAAATTCATTTAAGGGCATTAAGATTTCACTGAACTACACTAAACGCATGCAATTTAACATTTTGCCCATGATCACTATCAAAATCCAGGTGAGAGCGAAGACGGTAATCGGGCCGGGTCCGTGGAGCAAAGTCATCAATGTAACAGTTGTAGGAGGTAAAAACCTCTTTGCTTTTTTTCTGCTTGACAATGGACTTCACTTTATGAAATCTTAGCTGTAAATATTCTGTCCTTTGAATGTCTTATGTTCTTGAATGACTTGTACCGAAACTTCCAAAGCAACTAAGTTCTTACGTTTTTTTTTGTTAAATGTAATTGGTTTTCTTTCTTTTACAGTACCAGGACCATTACAATATCTTCGCTGGACAAATAAGACTGATGAGCGGGTTACTTTGGATTGGTATCCTCCGTTAAACCCTAAAGGACCAATAAGTGGTTATGTTGTATGTTGAAAAATTAATAAAATAAGTAAATTAAAGCAAAACCAAAAGTACTTTAAGTTAATGTTTTCTAAAACAGTAACCAGAGATTATTGAATTTTTCGACCAGTTCACTGTTGAATTATCTTGTTATCTACCAGCAATCATACTCTATCATTTAAAGATCATAGGTGGTGTAAAAAATGTTGTTGATCTCTTAATAGTGATACAATAGTTGAACATAAATACTGCCTATTAACTTAATATTCCTTTCTAGGTACAACACAGGGCAATAGAAAGACCTTATCAACCAGATTTTACTCCAACGGATACTTTCATCGAAAAGGAGACGGCCAGCGCTCCATTTGTACAGGACAATCTCGATCCAAGTACACAATACGAATTCATCGTTTCAGCTAAAAACATGTGGTATATGGGCGAGCCACAACTCTTGCGAGTTTATACTAAAGCATCTGAAGGTATGTTTTTCCCCCTAAGTATGGAACTATGCTCTTGTGACTTACCTCCGAATCACAAGGCTTCTTTAATGTGTCGGTTTACCGCAGATACAACACTGGAAGGTAAAATAACAGGACGGGTATTTAACACAGATAGACACAATCTACTACCAAAGAAAAACAGTTGGAGAGCCATGTTTTGTATTAGAATTATTGCTTTTGGACTAACAGGGGACCAATGTGAGCTTTCGGAATGCCACAGATGGAATTTGAAAATGTTACTATGTGTACGTATTTTATATCCTTATAAGCTAGTATAATGATTAGGCCTATGCAGCCATATATCGCAAGTTACTTTTATCTGTATCAACCAGGTACAACCAATGCACAGAACAATGGACCGAACGTAGCAGCTATCGTTCTCGGGGTATTGTTAGCTATTGCTGTTGCTGTCATCATCGGCTGCGCAGTGTTGAGGAAACGAGACCGAGACAGTGCTCCAACGAAACTGCTTGACGATCGCGAAATTGTAAGTCTTTGTGATGTGTTAGTCTAAAGGCTGTAAGTCTGTTAAAGGTTTTCCTTTCATTATGGTAAGGGAAAAGTATACATGAAGATCTTTAAAATTCGAAAGGTAGACAATCGCAACCAATGTTCTTTACTGTGGAATTTTAACATTTATAATTTGAAAAAAATGTCCTGGTCAAAATAGGAACTTTCTGCTGTCCGGCACGGCATAACGTCAGCAATCGAAGAAAACGACATTGAAAAGGACATTTACGAGGACTTGGGTTTACCAGCCTGGGCCAGGGGTCTTGAAATCCAATGGCAGAACCTCACGGTTGAGGACAAAGTTCTTGGCAAGGGAAAATTCGGAGAGGTGAGAGCAGGTCGTCTCAAAAGCAAAGGAGGATTGCCTAGAGTAGCCATCAAAACTCTAAAAGGTAAAAGAAAAATACTTTCCACTTATGTGCTTAATTTTGTAATCTTTAATTATTTTGATCATGTTATATTTGACTTGTGGAAAATCTTTCACTGGAATGCAAAAGGGAGTCTAAATTTAATTTGTTTCTATGTTTTACAGGCGCAACAACGACTGCATCCAAGTACGTCCTGGCCGAGTTCAAGACAATGGCTCGAATCAAGCCACACCCTAACGTAGTTGCTCTAATGGGCGCGTGTATGCACGAAGGTACAGTTGTGTTATCAATCATTCGAGCCCTCTTTACAAAAATTGTGAATATTATTTCACAATAATTCTGTAAAAAAAAAATTCAGATCGGAATTGGTTTTGGATTCTGTTTTTAAAGTATAAATTAATGTTTTTTACTGGACTCTAGTATAAAAGGATCATGGAAAACCACACATCTGGGATATCATTAACATAATTATACATTGTGCCTTCAGACTTCACAAACCATTTTCCTGCTCCTTGTTTTCAACAAATTCAAAGTAATAATCTGGGCCTAACATACCCCACATTTCTAGCACGCATGACATTGATTTACCCTCCAATTTCTATATTAAAGTCTGACCAGCGATTTCTTCCTTTATTCCAGCCATTTTGTACGTCGCTCTTGAATATCTCCCTAACGGCAACCTGCGTGACTACCTGAGGAGTACTCGCCCCAAGCAGCAGGTGGCAATGGAGTCGGATGATGGTGTATCACCGCTGACTTCCTCCAACTTACTGACATTCGGCATAGATATAGCCAGGGGAATGGATCACCTCTCTGACAATGGAGTAGGGACTTGCAATCAAATTTAAATATGCCCATATTAAGGGTTTTTAGGTTAAGATATCTTTTCTGTACAGTTTAAAATATTACAAGCTGCTGTACCCAATGGCTACGTTTCCCACACGGCGTGTGTGGTGTTATTTCAAATTTCAACGTTGCGATCCTGAGCAAATTAAACTACTTTACTTTATCTTCTCTTCACCAAGGGGTATAGGTGTAAATGCCTACCAGTGAGGTTGCAAAACAGATTACAGTGATCTCTCACTGCCGCGTACAACTGATCTAATGGCATAATCCGTTAAGAGCTTTAAGGTATTTCATTCAGGCGCTACGAAATCAAAGCATTATTTTGTGGCAATTAGCTGATTATTATCGTAAATATATTACTGTACTATAGATAATTCACCGTGACTTGGCTGCGAGGAACATACTTCTTGGAGAAGACTTGACTGCCAAGATTTCTGATTTCGGACTATCTCGGGGAGAGGACATCTATGTTCAGAAATCGCAGGTAAAGCTGTCATTTTCTCAATACTCAAGTTATTAAGAAGTTAGCAAAACATATGTTGAAATGTTAAACTCCACAAATAAAAGGTTTGGCAAGAATTGATCAACATGATGGGGTAAGAACTTATGTATCATGGCTATTCGATAATGGTAATGATGATGATGCCATATAATACGGTAAATTGTACCCAATATTGCCTTTTTAGTTCTTAGAGTGAACAGACTATAATGCGTTGATCTCGAGCTGCTGCGATAAATAGTCACATGAACAGCGGTTATGTGAACCGCTTTAAGGCAAGGTTTATATTAGCACAACATCACTTTAGCTCTTTACAAACAGTTTAAACAACAAACAACACATACAAGTGTTGCAAGATAGTATCAATTAACTCATCCTAAAGCTATAAAATGAATACAGTATTTTTTATATCTTTGTTCAATTGGTTTTACAACTATTGTCTTGAATTAGACCCGAGTCCCTTTTCGCTGGTTGGCCATCGAGTCTTTGACGCGCCAGGTATTCCAGTCTAAGAGCGACGTGTAAGTACAATCATCTGCATAGTATTTCAAGACTTTTGAAACTAATTTCATAAAAAGTATCCTAGTAATTTCCATTCTAGGTGAGATTTATGAAACGTTTTTCATGCCTGGATTTTTTGGTAATCTTTTTCCAGGTGGTCTTTCGGGGTCGTGCTGTGGGAGATAGCCACATTTGGTAAGTATGAGATCTTTATATTCCAGAAGGAGAATCTAATACAGAGTTAACGTAAAGAACAACAACTTGGTTGTGTGTTTATTTCGCATTTGGTTATTACTTGGACGTAGTTTAAACTATCAGAAAAACCGTGATATAAATTAATAAATTTGACCTTCAGTTTGCGATCTTGTCACCCTTCTTCAACTCTACAAATTGTTCTTTTTTCATCACAGTCTCATTCGATGGATAAAGATCACGGTAGCTTAAGAATTCTGATACTGATATTGTGGTATAGAACATTAAACATTTACTTTATTAATCGGTAATTGCAGGTGCGACGCCCTATCCGGGAATTCAGAGCTTGTTGTTGGCCAAACGACTGCAGGAAGGCTACCGAATGCCCAAGCCGGAAAACTGTGCCGATGAAATGTAGTTAAGACATTTCTTACTTTAATTATTTTATTTTAAATAATTGCTTGCTAAACGTGGATTATGTTAATCAACAAGGCCTATGCAAGGCAGCTTAAAATAACAAAAGTTTACATCTTTTGCAAAAACTCAAAAACAATCCAGGGTTTATGTGTTGTTAATTGCTCTAGCTACGATCTGATGATGAAGTGTTGGCAACCACAACCCAGCCATCGCCCCAGCTTCAGAGAAATTACGGAGGTGCTCGAGAACATGAACGATCCATCACATGAGAACGTACGTGCATTGCGTTTGTCCCCAAAACTTCCCCGAAGTCTTATTAGAGAAGTGTATTAATGTGTGCTACATGTTTATCTTTTCGCTGAACTTAACGAGAGTTTTTATGTCATTCAAAAAATTGTTGTTTTTTAAAATATGTTATTCAAATAACAATATGCAACTCTATTAACATAATTCACGTTTGGTTTAACTTTCAGATCTACATGGCACCTCATATCTACGAGATTCACGTCATAAAGCCAGAGTTTGACAATAACTAGAAAGACGGTGGAAAATCTTCCTTGCGATAATCTATAAATCCTTCCTTGCGATTTTATTTTTTTCAGGAGGGTTATTGGGGTTCTTTATCTTGCGGCGAGGGGGGGAGGGCTTGAGTTTAGCCCAGCTCAAGCTCTCTGTAACTGGCACAATGGTTATATACTAGACGGATTTTATTTTAAAGTGTGTTCTGAAAGACTTGGAAGTAATAACATAACAAGTATAATACGTTAATGGCATATCGTTTTTCTGTCAGAAACACAAATAACATATAAAATGATCACACCAATGTTTATAGCACGTTGCTCGAAGATTTTGTTTCAGCAGCTCGTTTGGCTGTATATATTGCCTTTAGATGGTACCGCTGTTGGATGCATAAAGCAATTTACTAAAATTTCGTACGAATAGTTTAATACTTTATTGCAATTTCTGTGAAACAATTTTGCTTACCCGTTCAATTAACAATTATACGTCTATATGCGTTACACGTTAATTTGGTTAGTGCTCTATTATTTTAAATGGTTATGGTTCCATATATGGTTCCATTTATTTAGATAGCAAGCTTGTATTTTTGTGAAATTTACATAAAATAAGGCCCTGCAATTGCTGTATTTTACAATTAAGCGTAGGCATAGTTTTCGAAAAAGGCGAGAGACTCAGGAATAGCTTCAGGGGTGATCATCTTTGTCTTAAAAATGTATAACTAAAATTGTTCTCCGTTATTCTTTACTTCTAAAACATTCATGGGCCTTTTTGAGAAATGTTGGACTCAACAGGAGGGCGCCATTTTGAGAGGTTTTTTTTTTATTTACCGGAATTTATCTACTCCAAATATATAGCGCCCTCATATTATGTCTGCAAATATTGCAAAAAGTTAATGTTCAACCTAGTCGAGTGTTTTGTTTTTACATTTTGTCTGCTATATCTATTTGTTTTTCCGTTGTGGTTTTGCCTTGTAATCTTAATTAAAAACGTTTAAATTAACTTCCGGGATAGATAGAACGGTGACATCAAAGGCCTATAATGAACGCTGAGCATTTTAATAGGTTATTTGCTCTGGGGTTATTATGTACCCAGCTTTTCAAATGTCTAAGTTGCAATTTTCATGCGTGTATCGTTTCCGTGTTCAGCAACACTATGCAGTGTGCCACGATAAGGTCAACTTGGACTCGTGTGTTGTCTACGAGAACTTTTAAAGACATGACTAATTCGTCGTGTGACAACAGCACAAAACTCGTGACTCTTATAAAGTAGGTCAATGGTGATTGAAAATGTCCCGTTAAGAGTATCGGTCCTACTGATCATGGCGGAAATAAATGCAAAAATGTGTAATTAATCTACTTGTTTATGCTTTGCATGCAGACAGGCGTTTGTTAGGCCTGCATTAGTTATCTCGGATAAAATTCCCTGTAGTGTTTGTAGGCTAAAAGTTGGCATCTATCGAGTGTGTTTTTCTTGATTGCAAAATAGTTTGTAGTCCAAATGTTTTCAAGGACGAGCCCTCCAAATATGGGTTTATTGGAAAATATGGGAAACTGCTTAGTATGTATTACGAAAATCTTATTTTGAAGTCCATATTCTACTGCTAGAATATGTCTTGCGCTCAAGAAATGTGAGCGAATAAATAGTTTGGGATTATAAACCCTTGTGGAAATCATTTTAAAGAATTATAATGTACCCGGATAATGAATCTCAAACCAATTTTATTTACATTTGTGTACGTAAAGGTTTCCATTAAAAACATGTTTTGTTGGTGTATTACTTTGGTTTACATTTTCTCATGGGTACAGATACAAATCTTAAAATGTTTACCCAGCTGCACACCGAAAACATACAATGACATACATTGAATTTATAGGTTCATACGTTTATTCTAAGTATACTGTGGCAGCTATAAGAGGGATTAGCTTTTGTGAGACAGGATATCAGCTTTGGGTTCCTATGGAAACAGTTTATAAACTACCGCATAAAGTTTATAACTAACCCACTTCATATTTTGTCTGAATATGGGTGTGAATTTCATATAACACTGGATATATAGAACGTTTTGCATTATATATGTTCTTGGTGTGTTTTTTTTCATTTAGTTGTTTCCATTACAGAATTTTAGTTTATCTTTAATTCATCAGTTTAATTATTCGGCAGTTTGCTAAATAGGCCCTACGCAATGTAATCAGATTCGGTAATGACATGCAATTAACGAAAAAGTTATAACTACATACATGAAGTTATAACTTCCTCACTTCTTATTTTGTCGGACTATGGGTATTTATAATCATAATATACTGCACTGGTTTTATTCGTTTGTTTTGGATTTTAATTGTAATGGCTGTATATCATGTAATTCATCGATATACGGGAATTTTCAATATAAGCCATGTACTCAGATTGAGAAATAAAATGTGGTAAAGTGTAAATCAAAACATTTTGGTAACATGTAGAAGTGTTCTGCTAGTTCATTTCATCCCACTCCATGCCCGAAAATGATATCGCAGTTTTAATGAGATGTTTCGATAGAAGGAACTAACTGTGCTCAGTCGACCAGGAAGTAATTGAGGCATTATTTGCTGTCCTGGCTATGGAACTCCACACAATAAATACACAGTCGCTTTTACGAGCAGCAGTACATGAGCGGCAGCAGCACGATTCAAGCTCCCCTTGATGTGAACTTGCATACAAAACATTTTTTTGAAAAGGCTTTGAAAACAGTATTCAGCTATGCTACGCTTGAGGGGAAACAGGGGTTGTTCACCGGGCTCGGTGGTAGAACGTTGAAATAACAGAACTTCGTGTAGGCCTATGACTAGGCCTAACAATGGCGTCGGTTTTACGCTGGGATCGTATCGGTGTGCTGCTGCTGTTGATGGATGCCTACCTTCTCAATGGAGGTAAACAAGCTAAAAGTTGATTTTCTCTTTAAGATCATTTCTCTGTTTTAAAATCGATCGTTTCAAATACATTACGTTATCTGTGACTGCATGGACGGTGGATTATATTTTCTCTTGCCTGTTATATTATTCTTGCACAATACCTGTCATGCACTCGATAATGTTATGATTATAAGGTGCCCCTTTCAAATCCAATTCTACATTGAGAGTTTGAACCACTGATCAAGTGTTCAGAATGCTTTGATAATTTCCTACTGTAATTTCACAAACGGCATCGGCTGATTTAAAATTTTCTCTGCTGCGTATAATCATGTGTGCTCGGACTCTATAATCATGACACATGTATTTGGTTCAAGATGATTTTTTTAGGGATCATTGTAATTTTCGTTCATACTGTACTTAATGAGTCGTCATTATAACTGACATTAATATTACACGCTTGTAATGTATACATGTATGCTTTGTTTTAGGTTTGTTACAATTAATTTAAAAAGCATCTACATGAGCAAAGCCAAAAACATACCCATTAAAGCCAAGAATCAAACATTTCTAATGGATCCGGCGACACATATTTCTTCGCTCTCTCTGTTTCAGAGGTTATACTATAGACCAACTCCGACAATGTAGGGGAAAAAAGTCCCAAACGTATTTACGAAGTTTGTTGGAATGAAATCTCCCTCTGTCACCAACTAACCCACCTACTCGCTCAATCACTCGTTATCCTATATTTTAACTCATAGTGGTATCCTTGAATGTGGTTGGGAAACCGGCCACTCAGAGCTCAACTACTCCAGATATCCCTGGCAAAACCTTCGTGGCAGGGAACGCTGTGGATGGAAATTTAATCACGTTTTCGCATACGGGTAAGTTAATTACTGGACGTAGATGTATCGAACCAATATATTTATTCATTTTGATACGAGATACCCGCCTTTGCAATTTGATTGATACGACCATTTCTTTACAAACTGAATCAGATTGGAGATGTGAATGGTGACTTCAACGATCCGAGGAACTTCAGAAGTTTACGCGACGACTCACTGTCTGAATAGTTTTACAATCGTTCTGTTACTCGTATAACTTGTATTGTTTAGTATAATGGAAAAACTGAAATAAATTTGTGAAGTAGCTCCAAATGTGTGATTCTTTTCTATCACAACAATTTCCTTGGTTTTGCGATATAAATACTGAACGGTGAGGGGAACCCATATTTTTAGTATAAACATTCACCACCGTTCCTTATATTTATGCAGTAAGCGAAATAGTCCCATCACTTTACAACAAAATAGGGCCTGACCTAGAACTAATTGCAACAGCATTTATTTTATCACTGTCAGGCCAGGGAAGTTTCACTGTTTAACATGCTAACAATCTATTTTCATCCAAACAGTGCAAGCGCTTTTATTCAGTTTTTCATCACACGTGAACAGCCGTATATGGAGGGTGCTTTTTCGTCTGCTACCCGTCCGCAAATAGGTTCACACCACGCAGGAGACTTCGCGAAACACGGCTGATCAAAGCAGACGGTTCTTTTTTTATCGATTATTCAAACCTTTGGGAATTACCTTGCCGCGCAAACCTAAGAGGAATTGACAGATTTTAAACTAAAGCTTATTTGTGCACATAACAAATGGCATCACAGAGTAACACATTTGACATGTAGGCCTATGTATCCACGCACATAGGCATGAGGCAAGTTTTACTAAAGTTTTAGGGATATTATAAGAAATCCGGGATTCATGAGTTTGTTTATTGAGAAATTTAAGTCTCTTGCAAAAGTCAATGTCAAAATTTTCTTACATTTATCCTCAAAAAGCCTAAACGAAGAAGAAAAAAAAGAGATTTCTAGACGTGTAAATTTAGCTTAAGTGAAGACCTTTACATGAAAGAAATTAGGCGGTATGACATTTATAAACAAATAATAATACTTGCCAATCCCTTACGCTAGGTGGGAGGGGGGGTTCTCAAACGAACCTCCCTGCCCGCATGCCAGTGAGTTCATTTGTTTAAAGTAATAATAGGCTAGATCTGCCCCATGGCTTCGTGAAGTTAAGAAACATATTTAAAATATTTTTTTTTATAATGCAATAAAATAAAAATAACAAAAATTTAAATCATCGGGAAAAGGTAACATTAAGTACAAGGATTTTGGACGGTAAACCCTAAAAAAGTCCTCAAAAAATCTTTTAAAATATATTGCCAGGCCTAATACCACAAGATAGTAACAGATTGTTACAGATTGTGTTGCAATCAATTTATCTTAAGTTAAAACTTATAAAAGACATTCAAAAAGGTTGCAGGTAAAAAAATTATAGTTTCATTTAGGATTAGAATTATAAAAATGAGCCAGATGAGGAATGAGTTTAAAATTGTGCAAGATGTGTGGCAGTCAAATTATCTTATTTAAATGAAAGGTAGTATTAAAATAACGTTAAAACTTGTAAAATACAATAAAAGCTTGCAGGTAAAAATCAATTCATTTCATTTGGGATTAGAGTTATACAGATGTACCAGATGAGGAATGGCACTATTCTGCATTCTATTTGTTTTACACTTAAGTTGTGGGACTTTATTCGAATTTCTTAGTGTACGTTTCATTTTTGGAGGAGAAGGGATAAAATCCTTAAATTGTTCAGTTTGTTACGGTATACTTTCACCCCAGAAGACAAGTGTTCCACAATTCCAAAAAGTCTTCCAAAATTAATCTTAGAATGATAAAGAAATAGTTCATTTTAATTATGGAGGAAAAGACGTGACCCAAACTAAAGAGCAAGGACCGTATACAATAACTACCTTAAACTAGATTTATGTTTGTGGACAAACACAGGGCTGTTTCGGTAATTTTTTTTGACGTGTGACATGTAAAGTTTCAAGTATAAGTTCCATCAAGGAAAGATGTGTAGTTCTGTTTATAAGAAATGGTGGCATATACTATGTAATTACATTCTCATAGGGCTTTGAATTATGACGTCACATGTCACGTAATGATGTCATGATGACGTCACATCAAATTGCATGTATAACTATAATTTTATGGTAAAGAACAACTTATCCAGAGCATACATCATTGAGAGCAAGTTCACTTCTTTCACCAATTTTAAATTACAAGGCACTTCCGGTTTCGACCGGAAGGAAGGGTCACGTGATTTTGCACATAATATAAACAATGAAGACCCTGGATTATTCTATCTATTCCTGCAAACGTTAAGTTCAGGTCGCTCACGGTTGATTTTATAGTGATTTTCAAAGATTAAATGTAATCATCTTTAACGTGACGTCAAGTGACTCATGATGACGTCATCGTGACGTCACTTCAATTGTCATCTATAACACATCCTGGCGTAGGTACATACCAAGTTTCAACCCAATCGGACCTACAGTTCTATAGATATCGGCCTTCAAAATATGCACATTTAATATGACGTCACATGTCATGTGATGAAGTTATCGTGACGTCACTTTATTTTTCATCTTCAACACTTCCCGGTTTAAGGACATACCAAGTTTCAAGCCAATCGGACTTACAGTTCTGGAGATATAGGCCTTCAAAGTATGTTTATCTTATATGACGTCATATGTCACATGATGACGTCATCATAATGTCTAGTTAATTGTCATCTATAAGACATCCCTGTCTAGATGCATACCAACTTTCAACCCAATCGGACCTGTAGTTCTGGAGATATAGCCCAATCTGTCAGATCTAGCCGAATTCTGCAAGAAAATGGTTACAATAGAAAAATCGCATATACTGAGACGTCACGTGACTCGTGATGACGTCATGATAACGTCAATGTTCGGCACACAACTTCAGATGCTGATCTAAGTGTGTGCGAAGTATAAAGTCAATAGGATTGATTTTAGTGCCCAAAGTGCCTTCCACTGTGAAAACGTGTACAAATGCTATGAGGGATGGCTGGAAAAAATGGAAATAAACTTTAACGAAAACAAAGGCTGTTTCGGCCGGTTGCCGAAACAGCCCACTGGTGTTCCTGTACGACAGGCATGTCGTTTCGGGAAATTTTCCATTGCTGCTGAGTGGTGGCAAAAGCTGTTTCTTGGGACAGCAAACTGGACGCAAAACAAAATGTTCTTACGACGAACATGGAGTTTTCATGATCGGCTTTTTCTCTGTTCAAACTGCGAGGACTGCCGACATTTCGCATAAATCCATGATGGCGGCCACTTGTTTGTTCATTATGCGCTATATACATGCAGCGCTAGTGGGTGCTATTTATTGTGCAGAGGTCATTGTCTGTGAATGGGGACGAAGTTGGAAAAGAAACGCGAATCGGATCGCTCGCGCGTAGTACATGCAAGTCATAAGATCTAGTTTAGTTTTTACGTTTGTTTCTCAATGAAAGGTTAATTTGGATTTTCAATTATTTACCTTGATCCAGCCGCCCACAATTTGAAAAACAAATCCAAATTCAAAAACATTGAGAATGTTTAATGGCCCCTTAGGTCTAATTTTTTCGACAAACTGTCGTCTATACTGTAGTTAATCGCATGTCGACCGTCGCTCGTCAAAATTTGTTGTGGGACATCATTGGAACAAACGGACATAATGGGCGTGAACACACATGCTAGTATATAGGTAAGACAAACACCAAGTGATGATGACACATTTGAAATCATAAGGATAATTCCGGCGTGAAACCCTTGTTAATTGCGCCTTTTTCTGACATATCCACAGGTTTTGCCTCCGCTGCAGAAAAGACAAATCCGTGGTGGAGATTGGACTTGGAAGCTGTCTACTGCTTGATAAATGTCACCATATACAACAGACAACAGGGACAATGCAGAGCCGAGCAAAATAGCGACTGTGGTAATATTGCGTTATATTGCATAAAGTCAACTGCAGATGCGGAACTCTAAAAAGGAAATGTTTCGTTTTTATTTCACTTTAAAGGGTAATGCATGGAAAAACGACTTTAAAGGCCAAAAAAAAAGTCTCCGGATTCTGGTATTCGCGCGCGTCGCCGTAGCCATGCGCGTCGGCAAAATGAAAAAGGTTTTTTTCAATGAAAGATGATGTCTCAAAATCGCCAAACTCACTGGTTTGACTGGAATCCTGCTGCTGCACAATTTAACGTGTTTTTTAGATGGGGTTATGATCGAGAACAAGCTTTATGTGGCCTCTATGGACTCCCATAAATTATATTTGCACTAAGTTTAGTTTCCATAGCAGAAACCGGACACTTTTTTTTTTTTTTTTTTTTTTTGCCTAACGGTTTCGGCTGACTTGTATATGGCATATACTCTTCTGATTCCAAAAAAAAATGTATGCATTGTATACTCACACTGAACAAAAATCAATTTCTATCGCTTTATTGTGCTTCCAACATTACAGCTCGCCGTATAGTAGGTGCTAAAATACGAGCAGGCTTGAATCCAGATCGCGCATCGAACAGAGTGATAGGAACCGTCACTGAAGACCAAGCCATCGATAGAACGCGACCGATTGAGATATCAGCGGACCCAGTGGTCCCTGCCCGTTACGTCAGCGTCGATCTCCCTGGTACCGATAAAATCCTTCACATGCGTGAGGTCGCGGTTGGAGAATACTTGGATAAAGGAGGGGGTGAGTTTCGGAATTGACGAATATCTGTCTATCAGTCACGTACAATGTTCTGAAACAGTCACAGCATTTTTAGTGTATGTTTAACGTTTACTTCTGGGCAATTCCGTGAAAATGTCATCCTGAAGGTCATAAATTGTTTTTCATAATAAATGGTCATGTTGGCTACCATTTTGAAGCTGGTAATGTACAGAATACTGAAATTTCACTCAATTTTACATCAAATGCAAAATTGAAGAGAAAATGGGTAAAACAATGACTTATTGGTTAAAAAGCAAAATTTAAAAAATTGAAATTTTAGGTATATTTTGGCATTTAATTATGTTTCGACAAATTTTCTTGTATTTTGAAATTTTTAAGCAAAAAGCCGCATTTTGTCAGTCTGTTACCGAAATATCTAAAAAAAAATATTTTTTAGTCTTTTATATTAGTTAGAATAACTTTCTTTTTTGGATTCTCTGTAGTCATCTAGCTATGAACAAAATTGACAAAGAAAATTCATATACCTTTTTGTTATTGTTCAAATAAGCCATGGTAACAGACTGACGCCTGTGGTAACAGACTGACGGTAACAGACTGACACATGCAGACTGACACAAGTCTCTGGCTTTAGATGCAAGGCATTGTGGGTAAAGTGCATAGTTAAATCAATGGCCCAGGTGAAGGTATTCTGACCACTACTTCAGCCATGTGCTTTGGCCTATTTTCCAGAAATTTGGCAAGAATGGTGGTTGGTAGATACTTAATAAAGTGAACGCATTTGGTTGTGCTACTGCCACCACAAGAGGGCGCTTTACTTTTTATGTTTTTGCTTATTTTTTGTCAAAATAGTATTTTTGGCACAACTTGTACATTTTGCATTCAAATGCTTTCAAATTTGGTTCAAATATTGTTTGAGTCAATCTCTCATTCAAACAACCTTCGCCATCCTACGGCAACCCTAGATGGCGCTATATCAACTTTTAGGGCGAAATCATCATTTTTCTTGAATTTGGCCCAAAATTTGAATTTTTTCGCCCAAAATCGCACCTGTACATTCACAAGGGTTTCAAACACCTAAAATTTCAGTTTAAACAAGAAAAGAACATGACAAAGAGGTCATACATGGTTTCTGTACATGTTGCACATGAACTCAGAGCATGTCAGTCTGTTACCACCGATGTCAGTCTATTACCGAGCATATTTTTTATCACGCCATTTTATCCGGCAGTGATTTACGAAAACCACCACCATTTATAAACAGCACGGACTTAGCTTTATAATATATTTAGTGTACCACTACTTTTTATTTGCAAACTTCAGAGAGTTTTTCCAATGAACACTCAGTTTGAACAAAAGAACAAATTTGTAAAGAAAAATTGCAGGTTATAGGAACACTTGCAATGAACAAAAACTTAATTGAGTTTATAGGTCTTAAGTTACTACAACAACCTTACAAAAGGGATACTTTGTGAAAACCCCTCCCAAAATGTCAGTCTGTTACCCATGGAATTTCCCTTCTATGAACCGACCTTGACCCCTCCCGAATTTCTCCCTAAACACTACCGACCTACACACCTGTGATTGGACTTAGAAATGTTTTAAAGCATCCAGAGTTGGCTTAATCCTAAAAGGGCCGTGTTATTTTGACCATCTCTCAACCGGGGAAGGCGGATTTCGCACTTACCCTACCCCGATGTTGCACATCGAGTGACGAAAAATTATGAAACTCGGTACTTGCATAGAACAACTCAACATGAACATACCCAAGACATTTCATGACTATAGGTCAAAGGGTTTAATTAATTATTCATATGCACCAATGGTAATTCTGCTTTGTGTGCACTACGTATATGGGGAAATTTAGTTTTCACGGCGGGTAGCGACGGAATTTTTTTCGCTGCGCGACAACCCATTGTCCGAATTTTATGTTTTTGGGACCAAACAATGCGCAAGACTCGAGGCTAAAAAGTCAGGACAGTTTGGGTTGCAAAAAAAAAACCGACCATGCCCTTTTAGGGTTAAAGATGTCGATTACCTGGGGTATTTCTTGGCAGTGTTGTAGTACTCGTACTCGGTACTCGTACTTGAGTATTACTCGAGTACTTTTTTAGAGTACTCGTACGTCAAAGTACTCGTACTCGAAATGACGGTACTCCTACTTGGAGACCTGTACTTGTGCTCGGTAGTACAAGTATTCATACTCGTACTCGTACCTAAGTACTCGGAAAAAGTGCTCGACTACAACACTGTTCCTAGGTTACGTGATATCAAAAAAGAACACTTTGTTACAATGATTAATATGTACATGTACATGCACGACTATTTATAATTTGATAAGCCATCGAGGACACCTTGTTTCACTTATCAAACAGACGGGGAGGTGGATTTTACTCTTGTCGCCAATCCTGCTCTACTTGGTCAAACAGGAGACGCCAATGCCATCATTGCAGCTTACAAAGGTCCCAACGATATCTCCGCTGATGTCTCATTCGGTCGACAAGTGACAACAGGAGGGAGTAATGACCTTCCGTCAGGGTCCAATCAGCTACAAGATCCTCTACTGGGATGTCAGGTCAGACAGCTCAACCTACCCGAGCAGGGTGGGATCGACAGAACGGGTGTCTTCTACTGTGAGGCGACTAAAGCTGGCAGGACGAACTCGAAGATACAGACCATAATCTTGCCTAAAGATGGTAATCACTTTGTACGCCTAATCAGTCTATTGATCATTCCGAACACATTCTCACTGTACACTCAAGAAGCCCTGTCAATGGCGAATGCATTGTACCATATTGTTTGGATAATTGTTACTTTGTACAATAGCTTACTTAATGCTTTCGCCATTAAAAGGGGCCTCCTTGAGAGAACAGTGAGAGCGTGTTCCGAGTTGTCTATGGAAAAACACTGCAATATGTTCGTCGTCGTCCTTATTCCCATCGTTAACTTCCAGGGCGTAACTGCATATCTTGATACTCACGGCTTCTACCCAAATTAAATCCTCTTTACATTGCCTCTCGTGGATTGTGCCAATTTAGAAACCACCGTCCATATCCGTCCAGTACAGCGAACGCAGGTAGCAAGTGTCGGGGACTCAGTTCGACTAGAGATGCGAAATCTACATGCGCCGAACACCAACTACAGATGGCGGTATAATGGAAGTGACGTCATGACATCTTGGAATGACCAGCTCAGTGTGTCTCTTGATGATGTTGCTGTGAGTGATGGAGGAGTCTACAGCTGCTTCGTGTCTGGCCAGGAGGATCAACAACTGCATGGCATCATGAGACTTATTGTGCGAGGTTCGTGCAATTTCCTTGAACTGTTAAAAGTATGGCTGAACATATTATTAGAAAGTAGAATGCCTGAATAGAAGAGCATTTGCTTTAATGCAGAGACGACGAAACATGCCAAATGCCAAGCAACTTTCGACTAAAGGGTGAAACATCCCAAACCAACGAAGGACCCCGGAAAGGTCGCTTTCTTCTCAAACAATGTTTTCCTTAATTTGGTCAACTTCTATTGACAGGTTGTTCCTCGGGAAAGTGGGGCTCGTCTTCCTGTCTCAATGTCTGCCGTCGATGCTACAACGGAGGCGTTTGTGATGCCAAGACTGGATCCTGTATCTGTGCTCCGGGCTTCAGTGGAGAAGAATGTGAACAAGGTATACAAATATCATTGGCGCAATGCCTTTAATCAATTGGATCCGAATCAAGTATCTTAAGGCAAGTATAGGATGGAAACGATTATGCTCTTAATCTGCTAGTCTGAGTAATTAATATGCATGCCTTATTCAACAATGCCTAATTCAACAAAGCACTTGGTATTTTGGATAAAATGAGGTAGGTTATCAGGCATATTGTTAAGTATGAAGGTTTGTGGTTTTGCTTTGAGGCTGAAAAAAATATCAAGATCGATCACCATTTCTGTTTTTTACAACAACATTACACTTATAATTACACACAGCACGCGGCCGCAATGTCTTCGGTAAAAATGGTGTCCATAAATGCTCTGATGGCGATGATCACGCCGACGCTTGCCGGGGTCGTTTGTTTTGTCTTCCTGATCCTTACGGATGCTCGTGTGCTGCAGGGTTCACCGGACTAGACTGCATGCAAGGTAAGGGGGAATATTGAAAACCACCCAGTTCCGTCTTAAGTGAAATCCAGAGAATATTAACAAACGCTCTAATGTCTGCAAGTCAGCTGATTTGTCGAGTTGGTCATAATATTAATTAGTCATACATAATGCTTGTTTTCTTGCTAAGGACCTTAATGACCTTAATGACAAGATGTCACAGCCACTGTTATTGAGGGCGTGAAGTATTACCTTTTCATAAGGCATGTCAGTATAAGCCAACCTCATAATACCTCGTTACTTTCGGGAAAATTATGTATGAATTATACGAATACCACTAAATGTAAAATGTTACTGATTACTTTTCCTTCATTAGAATGTGCCGAGGGGAAGTATGGAGCTGACTGTAAGCAAACATGTCACTGTGCAGGTACCTGCAGTAAGGATACAGGAGAATGCTCCAATGGCGCTAATTGTGACTCGTCATACTTCGGAAACAATTGTCAATGCTCAAGTAAGATAACTGCTTGGTTGAATTTCACTTATACTAAAATAAATGATACCGTAACAGTTATTGAATCGACAGTGGTGCTAAATGTCTATTAATTGTTGTAAGTTGTAAAAACTAAGTGAGGTCTTGTCTACTATCGGGTTTAATAATCAAAACTCTTCAAGTAAAAGTATAAAAACCGGGGAAATAAATCTTTATGAATGCGAAAACAAAGGTGAATGTCGGAGATGACTTCGAGAACATTTCATAGTCAAACTTCGAAATAGATTTCAAATCTACACAATTTATGGTAAGACAAAGAAATCACGATCTCTAAGTCCCTAAGCGAATAATGTAATTGTTCCTGGGCCGCCATTTGAATCGAGGCGGCAGCCGTTCAAGCTCGTTCAGTGCCCTCACTACCTCTTTCCGCCCCAGTTCAAGTTTCAGATGAAAGAACACCTTGATCACAGGATACCACAGCAAAGTTCTAACTTGGGACATGATTCCCTTTTGGGGGGATTTCATTTCAGAAACGGAACCTTTCACCGGAGAAGTGAAAGCAACATTCGTCATGCAACGCAGCCTTAGTTTCTCGTGGAGTGTGCCAAAATGTGGAGGTCAGCCAGGGCCACCCGTCACCAGATACCGATACAAACTGAATGGTATGGTTTCCGGACAGCAAACACCGCCTGCATCCGATACTACTGACACATCAGTTTTATTAGATGGGCTGATACCGTATGTTGATTACAGTTTCCAAGTTGCAGCTATCACCAGTGAAGGGACGGGGACGTACAGTGAAGGCGTGGTTGTCAGGACAGCAGAAGCAGGCAGGTTTTGGTAAAAGACATTAAGGGCGGGCTGAAGTATTTTGTTAGTTGAGCCCCAAACTTCGCACAAAAATGACAGTAAACGCAATAATGTGACTATGTTGAGAAGAGTCCATGCTTTGATAAAGACATTTAATGCACATGCATATTGTGCGATGCTGAATTAAATCAAAAATATGATATCATTAGTGAAGTGTTGGCCAAGTTGTTCTCAGTTTTACTCATCAGTCAGAGTCATGATAAGGAAATCGTACTACAGATCCTTGGTTGTATTGCGCATGCCTAAGTGAAGATAATCACGACAGTGACATATCTCGTGTGAGGGTTACAGTCCTTATAAGGTTTTTAAAAAAAAAAGGTGCAAGTTACATATAACAGCCGCATGAACATCAATATCCTTCGCTTTTCCAGAACCTACAGTCCCTTTGAATGTCACCATCCAGAATGTCAGCGAAGATTCCATCACGATTGGCTGGATGAAACCTGATCCTCCACAAGGCAATATAACAGCTTACGAGGTTACTTGGACATTGGGAGATGGTACACCAGCGATGCAAGATATCGGCGTTATTGTGGCATACAGGATCAAAGGTCTTCTACTGAATTCTACTTACGATGTTCAGGTAAATATTTCAAAGCGTACAGTTATTAACAAATTCACCATCATATGGAAGTTACAATATCGCACAAGCAAGTTAGAGCTAAGTAACGTTGGACACGTAACTTGGCACATTATTGATTCGCACGCGAATTGTATGACTTCTGGCCCAAAGACGTATTTAAATTCATGTGAATTTAAATTCATGCTGATTTAGTGTCTGCTTCTGCTTGGATAATAGCAATCACCACCAGATAGTGGTTATAACGTACAGGTCATATAGGTGTCTGCGCAGGTCGAAGAGAATTACTATTTAATTATGTCCCTATACACCTTCGCAGGAGGCCACCACTCGCATCAGATGTGAGGTTTTGTCAGACTATGCTGCAATTCATTTACAATCCATTAAGATTTCATTGAGTTATAAACATGAATGTATACATTAACATTGTTCTCATTTTTAGGTGAGAGCGAAGACAGTAATCGGGCCGGGTCCTTGGAGCGAAGCCATACGTGTGACAGTTGTGGGAGGTAAATACCTGTCTGTGTTTCTAATTCACAAGTACACAATCATTTACGCCTTCTTCTCGGAGCATGAATTCCCCGTGTCACCTTTCAAATGAAAAATTCGAAGCCACTGAGCTCCCTCCCGCTTCTTGTAAATCTAATTGTTGATTGTCCATTGAATTTGCAGTACCGGGACCATTACAGAACCTTCGCTGGACAAATCGAACTGAAGAGGCGGTTACATTGGATTGGGATCTCCCACTAAATCCTAAGGGACCAATAAGTGGCTATGTTGTACGTAGAAAAAAAGATACTGTATTAAGGAAAGTACATTAATGTAAAACAAAGGTATTTAGGTTAATTATCTCATTATCTAACGGCATGCAAGCATACTGCATCATTTGGATATCATACCAAGTGTACAAATGGTTTAGTTTTTTACAAGACCTGCATTAATTGACAATACTTCCAGAATTTACTAACAAATACTTTTCTTGACTAGGTACAACACAGGGCAATAGAAAAACCTTATCAACCAGATTTTACTCCAACGGACACTTTCATCGAAAATGAGACGGCCAGCGCTCCATTTGTACAGGACAATCTCGAACCAAGTACAATATACGAATTCATCGTTTTGGCTAAAAACCGGTGGCATATGGGAGTGCCACAACTCTTGCAAGTTTACACTAAACAAACCAAACGTAAGTGTTGTTTTTCTCCCCGCTAGCATGCAATAGTGCTCTTGTGACTTACTTCTGAATCCCAAAGCTTATTTAATGTGTCAGTTTACCGCAGATCTTGTACGAACTAGCCATATCATCCTGCAAAAAAAGTAACAGGACTGGTAATTTGACAAGATACAACAATATCTACCTCCACAATTGGAAAACCGTAGGTGTATGGGGGCCATCAAACACAAGTACTACGAGAGTTTCTCTCCCACACAAAGACGCAGGGCATGTCTTCTCCAAAACAAATATTTTCGTTATCCGGTTTTTAGGGAAATGGCTGTTGTTACCTTCCTACCTTCCCTACGACCACCTCATAAATTCCTGTAAGCCACTTCTCTACTCAAAAATCTTCTCTACGTTCAATGAAGAGGCAACAAACGGGGTACTGATAGTTTGTACCTTGTACAAACTGCACAAGGTAATTTTGGAGGTTTGCGTCGGTGTTTCTGTTAGGGTTGGCTGGCCGGTTCGACTCCTTTGCGATGGCCAAAGCTCCAGTTAAGATGTACAAAAGAAAAATGTACATCTTTCCGAGGAAATATTCCATCTTATAAAATGATGAGTTGCAGTACGCACTGCTACATCAGACTGGAACCGGCTAGCCGACAACGGCAAACTCAATGGTATGATGTCTGCACTAAAAAGCAGATGTTCGAGGGTTCAAGTCCCACCAGAGCGGTGGGTGAATGTCTTTTCATTTCAAATTCTTCAAATTCGCTCCATCGTTTTTATTTGAATCATTGCTCTCGGACTAACAGGGGGCCAATGTGAGTTTTCTGATCCGCTTAGTGCCACAGCCGTAATTTTTTTATTTTACTATGTGTAGGACTGTAGGTATTTTACATCCTTAAAGGCCTGTATGCAGCTATATATAATAATCGCAAGTTCATGTTCTCTGCACCATGCAGGTATAACCAATGCACAGAACAATGGACCGAACGTAGCAGTTATCGTTCTCGGGGTCCTGTTGACTATTTCTGGTATTGTCAACATAATCAATTGCGTAGTGTGGAGGAAACGAGACCAAGGCAGTGCTCCAACTAAACTGCTTGACGATCAAGAAATTGTAAGTCTTTGTGTTAGTCTAAAGGCTGCAAGTCTGTTTATTTTAAATTGTTGTCATTTTGGTAAGGGGAAAGAAAAAAAAAGGTCTTCACAGTTCATGAAAGACACTATGAAAACTAACTTTCGAAATATACACAATAGCAACTCCTATTATTTGCTGTGGAATGTTAACATTATTTTATTTTTTTTAATTGTCCTGGTCCAAATAGGAACTGTCTGTTGTCCGAGATCCGAACATGCACGCCATTAATAAGTCGCCGATCGCAGAGAACGACATTGAAAAGGACATTTACGAAAATGTTGGCTTACCAGTCTGGGCCAAGGGACTGGAAATCCAATGGCAGAATCTCACGATTGAGGATAAGGTTCTCGGCAAGGGAAACTTTGGAGAAGTGAGAGCAGGTAGCCTCAAAATCCGAGGAGGACTGGCTAAAGTAGCCATCAAAACTCTCAAACGTAAGAGAAAAATTACTTTAAATCTCAGGCCGATAACACAATTCACTTGTACTTACGTGGTTAAATTTTTTAATGTTGTCATGTTTGACTTGTGGAACGTCTTTCACTGAAATGCAAACGAGAGTTTGAATCTTAATTTGTTTATTGTTACAGGAGCGACAACGACTGCTTCCGAGGACTTCCTGGTCGAGTTCAAGACAATGGCTCAGATCAAGCCACACCCGAACGTAGTTGGTCTAATGGGCGCGTGTATGCACGAAGGTACAACTGTGTTATCAAACATTTGATCCCTCTATACAAAAATTGTAATTATTATTTCACAATCATTCTGTGAAAATCAGATGGGAATTGGTTTTAGTTTTAGTTTTATGTTTTTTACTGGACTCAAGTATAAAAGGATCATGGAAAACCCCACATCTGGGATATCGTTAACATGATTATACGCTGTGACTTCAGACTTCATAAACCATTTTCCTGCTTCTTGTTTTCAACAATTCAAAGTAATAATCTGGGCCTAACACACCCAACATTTCTAGCACGCTGGGCATTTGATTTATTCTCCAATTTCTTCATTAAAATCTGATCAGTGATTTCTTTCATTATTCCAGCCGTTTTGTACGTCGCTCTGGAATATCTCCCCAACGGCAACCTGCGTGACTACCTGAGGAGTACTCGCCCCCAGCAGCAGGGGGCAGTGAAGTCGGATGATGGTGTATCACCGCTGACTTCCTCCCACTTACTGACATTCGGCATAGATATAGCCAGAGGAATGGATCACCTCTCTGACACTGGGGTACGGACTTTCAATCAAATTGAAATATGCCCCAATTAAGGGGTTGTTCATTGGGTAAAGGTGTAGTAATTTCTAAGTGTCCATCTTTTTTTTTTTGTCAGATTGAAAAATATCACAGACTCCGTTGCCTTTTGGCTACGTTTCCCACATGTGTGTGGTGTTATAGGGATTCAAATCCCAACGTTCTGTTCTTGAGCAAGATACTTTACTTTATCTTCCCTTCACCAAAGAGTATACATTTAAATGGCTACATTAAGTGTGCAAAACAGATTGCAGTAAATCCCTTAAGGCATTTGTTTCAGGCGCTGTGGAATCACAGCGTCGTTATTGTAAATGGTGAATGGATGATAATTATCGTTAAAATATATTTCTCTAATGTAGATTATTCACCGAGACTTGGCTGCGAGAAACATACTTCTTGGAGAAGACTTGACTGCCAAAATTTCTGATTTCGGACTCTCTCGGGGAGAAGACGTCTACGTTCAGAAGTCGCAGGTAAAGCTGTCACATTCTCAATACAGTTATTAATAGAGTGTTAATGAAGTGCACATGTGCAGAATTATATCAGGTGAAATCTCAACTCTGATCTTGTTGTGAAATTCGTTTTGGAGCGCTGTGGTCCAATGGTTACGGTGTTCGATTCATGTGCCGTGGTACGTGGGTTTGAACCCTTACGGGAACATGGTGCTTGTGTTCTTGGGCAAGACACTATAATTGCCTCTCTCCAACCAGGAGTATAAATGGGAACATTACTAGACTAGAATGCGCTGATCTCGAGCTGTGGCAGAAAACAGGTCCCATGACCGCATGAACAGGGGTAGTACAATTGTGAAACGCTTTAAGACATATGGTATAAAATGCTAGTACCGCATTGTATTAACAAAGTTTCCGATAGCCATGGAGTACCACCAAAGAGAGAAAAAAAAAACAAATACTTCACAAGTGGAGATAGAGAGTTTTTTCTTATCCTTTAGACATTTTATGTGACAATTTAAAAAAATTCTGAACCTCTATAACAGTTTATGGTCTTTTGATATATCTTTTTTCAAATGAATAAGATTCATTTTACTGGCTTTTTTTTCTTCATTTGGTTTTTATTTACAACTGTTATCTGTTAGACTCGTGTCCCTTTCCGCTGGTTGGCCATCGAGTCCTTGACCCGCCGGGTGTACAAATCTAAGAGTGATGTGTAAGTACAATCATCAAAACATTATACGACTTTCAGATCATAAGAAATACCAGAAATACCAGCAAATTCCAAGTAATTTTTGGTTAATTTTCCTTGCAAGTGAGAATTATGGATCTTTTTCACGCCCTGAATTGTTCTGATAATCTTATTCCAGGTGGTCTTTTGGGGTCGTGCTGTGGGAAATAGCCACATTCGGTAAGTAAAATTATGTCACCGTTCTTCAGTTCTACAAAACTTTCTATTCTCGTTTTAGTCTCATTCGATGAATAAAGATCGCGGTAACTGAAGAGTTCTGGCACTGGTACTGCTGCATTGAAAAGTAAAAATGTTACGGTTAAACAGGTGTTTTACTGTATTAATCGGTTATTGCAGGGGCAACGCCCTACCCGGGAATTCAGAGTAAGTTGTTGGCCGAACGATTGCAGGAAGGCTACCGATTGCCCAAGCCGGAAAACTGCGCCGATGAAATGTAAGTAAGCAAATTTTCCTTCCATTATTTTAGTACAAAACTGTGCTTCCTAAGCCCGGAGTCTGTAAAGTAAAAAAAGGAACAAAAGAGTACACCTTTCGCCACCGCATCTCCACAAAAACTCCAATAAGCTTTATTGTGTTTCTTACTCTCGTAGCTACGATCTGATGATGAGGTGTTGGCAACCACAGCCAAGCCAACGCCCAAGCTTCAAAGAACTTATGGTGACGCTCAAGAAAATGAACGATCCTTCAGATGAGAACGTATGTGTACCGTTTATTCCCAGCTTTTTTTTGTATATCACAAACGTTCTTTATAACAACTTAAAGAAGGGTGTATTTTTCGATTACTTTCATGAGTCATTAAGTCATTCCCAAAATTGCCTTTGAACTAATGTTCAAATCTTTTTTCAAATCTATTATAAAAATCCACATTTTGTTAATATTTCAGATTTACATGACACGTCATATCTACGAGAATCACGTGATCAAGCCCGAGTTCGACGATAACTAGAAAGACGGTACAAGACTGAAGGTGAAACAAAGCGAAACATTGGAGATGCGATTCAGATATCCGTCATTGATTATTCTAATGTGTTTTTGTTTGGGGGGCTTGAGTTTGACCTACAATCCTGGCCAAATCTCGCTGGGCCCCCTAACCCTCCGTCCCCCGTTCAATGTTGCGGTGGTGTGTGCTCCATCAGCTGGAGAGAACAACATTGACCGGGGGAGCGGGGAGTGGGTGACCGTGCCAGGCTCAGGAAGTGTCCCAACCATTTTGGCCGGGATAGTAGCTCAAGTGCTCTGTGCAACTGACACAGTTGTTATGCACTAGAAAAATTGATGTTTCGTATATCAAAGTGTGTTCTGAAAGACTTGAAAGTAATAAAATAACAAGTTTTACGTTTATTATCCTATTTTTGTTAATGTCGTTTGATAAAAACAGAAATCCAGATAGCACACATATGCCATTTAACAATTGTTCACTACTGTGATGTGGGACATGACGATTTTAACACCCGAGTGGCGCATAGGGGCGAATAGCACCCGAGGCCAAGTTATCCCACATCACAACAGTAAAAAAAAAAAAACTGTTTTCTTATATCGTGCCAATAACTCAAAAAATAAATGGTTGTAAATTACTTTGTGAGAAATAAGTGAAATCACTGTGATGTAAGCTTCGATAGCTGAAGGTTTTGATGTCCTGCCGGACATGAGACTGAGCCTTTGACGTTGCAGTTCTCATTGCACAATGTTAGCGCGCCCTCATGTGCCACAACGAAGGCAGTGCATGCAATATCCCCCTCAGCACAGTGTGTGACATGCATTTTTATTGTCCAGACACATGGCCATTCCAGACCAATAAAATTAGAGAATCCAAGCACAGATATAACTGTAATGTTTATATCACATTGCTTGCGGGGATGTTGTAGTTATTTTAGCTGTATCATTTTTGGTTATGGATAGTACCGCTGTTGGATACAGGAAACATTATACTGAAATGCGTTCAACATCATCTTATGATTGGTTAAGACGAATAGTTTGTTAATTAATTGCAGTCTTAATGAAACATTTTACTGAAACGTTTTATGAATAATTAAATACATGTACAGGGTGAGTCCTCTTATGTGCCAGTACTACAAACAAAAGTTGCTAAATTCTAAATTCTTTTGCAAGAGGTTTGCAAGTTCAAAGATATTTATGCCCAACATTAGGAGAAATGTGTGACGTCGTCGTGACGTCAACAAACGTGAAACTTATTATGGAACGTCCGATTGTATAAAAACGTAGTGTGTAGTAAGATTTTTTAATAGTTTACAAAATATGGAACAACGACTCGATGATGTTATCAATTAATTCCTTAATGAATTTCAATTATTTTGAAACTTAAACAAGGGTTCCATTTCTCAATTTTGATATTTTTCTTAAAAGTCTTTTCGAATTATTTAAAAATGAAAGAAATGAAATTAGTTGTAAGGCCTTCCTTTATGAATTATGGTTTATGAATTGTGCCCAGCAAAACTGTTTCCAAACATCAAGTACATGTATAATATATTTCCTGTAATCTTTCAGAAATTATAAACCAGATAGGCTGGGGTAAACAGCTGCCACATTTTTAATTAAGGTATAATCGGTATAATGGCTGATTTCCAGTTTATGATGCCCCAAGTGACTACTGACGCCCACTGTGCCAGGACAATCAGCAATGCAGGTTTTTGTTTTTACCGGCAATCATCTACTTTAAATATGTAGCGCCTTCCCATGTGTCTGTCATGTGTCTGTCATACTTCAAGCCGTGTGTGGTTGGTTTTTTTCCACCTTGGTTGCTAAATCTATTTGTTTTTCCGTTGTGGTTTTGCCTCGTGGTCTAAACCATTTGAATCAACTTCAGGGAAAGATAGAACGGAGACATCAAAGACCAATGAGCATTGAGCAGGTTATTGATCTAGGCCTTAATTACTGAGTTGCATTTTTATGTGTGTATCGTTTCCTTGTTACAAGACCACTATGCGATGTGCTACGATAAGGCCAACTTGTCTACGAGTGCTATGAAAAACATGACTAATTCGTCGTATGACAACAGCACAAAACTCGTGACTCCTATAAAGTAGATCAATGGTGATTGAAAATGTCCCATTAAGAGTATCGGTCCTACTAATAATGGCGGAAATAAACGCAAAAAGTGTGTTCACATTTAAAGTACTGTTTATGCAGACGGGCGTTGGTTAGGTCTGCATTACTTAATGCAGTTATCTCGGATACAATTTCCTGTGGCGTTTGTAGGCTATAAGCTGGTATCGAGTGTGTTTTTGTTTATTGAAAAATATTTTGTAGTCCCAATGTTTTCAAAGACGAGACCTCCAAAATGGGATTACACGAAAACTGTTAACCTCATTTTGAAACATATATTCTACTGCTAGAATATGTCTTGCGCTCAAGAAATGTGAGCGAAAAAAAGTAGTTTGGGATTATAAACCCTTGAGGAAATCATTTTAAAGAACTATAATATACTCAGATTATGAATCTTAAACCGACTTCATTAGCATTTGTGATTGTGTATTACTTTGGTTTACATTTTCTTATGGGTACAAATAACAGATATACTTCTTCAAATGTATATATTCAGCTGCACACCGAAAACATGACTGTACATGTGGCCTGTCATCACAAAATAAGCTTGAAGTAAGACATTTTTTGAATTAAGATGTCTGCAGAACAAGAGCTTTCAAATGGCATACAGCATTTATAATGAACCACCAACTTACTCAGGGTTGTAAAACTGATTCTTCAGAAAATGGCATTTAAAAATCTGCAGTTGCGTTACAGTGAATGAACAGTCAACTACTAAAACAGGATGAAATAGGTTTTAAAGATGGTTGAGAGAACAAAAAAGGATGAAGGTAGCACATGACTTACAGATAAGGTTTACATGAAAATAAAAAATCGCCCAACACTTCAAGTTTTGGTTTTGCCCCACTGTGGGGTGCTGTGGTCCAATGGTTACGGTGTTCGACTCGTGTGCCGTGGTACATGGGTTCGAATCCTGACTGTTCGTGATGACAGGTCACATGCATGTTACCACACAATGATGTGAAAGTACACTCATTTGTTGTCCGATATATTAAAAGACAGGTCAACGAATATTGCGTCAACCAAGAATTTTCAGGGATGTATTTGAGTCCATCACAAGTCGTCTACTCCCAATTCAAGTTACAAACTATCCAACTGAGCTTTGACAAAGACATTCCTTCGTTATTGTGCATCCACTATAACTTGTAACTGGACTTGTGATTTTACTTGTGACTGGACTTGTGATTGGACTTGTGATTTACTTGTGATTTACTTGTGACTGGACTTCTGATTTACTTGTGACTAAACTTGTGATTTTACTTGTTATTTACTTGTGACTGGACTTGTGATTTACTTGTGACTAAACCTGTGATTTTACTTGTGATTTACTTGTGACTGGACTTGTGATGGACTTGTGAGCTGGACTTGTGATTTACTTGTGATTGGACTTGTGATTTACTTGTACATGTAATTTATTTGTAACTGGACTTGGGATTTACTTGTAACTGGACTTGGGATTCACTCGTGACTGGGCTTGAAATGGACTCGGCACCAACATCCCTGGATATATTTGTACATTTATATTGCTTTATAGGTTTATTGTAAGTATACCGTGGCAGTTATAAGAACAAGTAGCTTTTGCGAGATAGGATATCAGCTTTGAGTTCTTAAGGAAATAGCTTATAATAGTGGCTTTATAAACTACCTCATGTAGTTTATAACTAACCCACTTCTTCTTATTTTGTCTGATTTTGGGTATAAATTAAATATTACACTGGATATACAAAAGTATAGCCTTTTTGTATATAAATAGTTACATTCAATTGTTTTCTAGTACTGAATTTTTATTTATCTTCAAAATGACATGTAAATAACGAACTAGTTATAACTACACACGTATTTATAACTTCCTCACTTCTTATTTTGTCGGACTATGGGTATTTAGATTCATAGTAATGCACTGGATACACAGTCTATTGATTAAATACATGATTTCATTCGTTTGCTGTTGATTTTAATTATAATGGCTGTATATCATTTAATTCATCGGCATACAGGAATTTTCAATATGAGCAATGTACTCAGAGCGAGAAATAAAATATGGTAATGTGTTCAGCCAAAAAAAATTGTACCATGTAGAACTGTTCTGCCGGCTCATTTTATCACACTCCATGCCCGAAAATGATATCGCAGTTTTAATGGCGGAAGCGTAAAAAATTGTATCCAAAAAGGACACCTCTCATTCTAGAAATCGGCACAATTGTAATCCAAAACCAAGGCTGAGACATGTCGTCTTTAACTAAGTTGAAGTTAAGGGGCAATCCAGATTACCGTATCAAGTTACAAATAAAAGATAAATAAAATATACAGCCATTCTTCCTGATTCGATGTAAAACTATAGCGTTGCTTCCCTTTGTGAAGAACAAAATGGTCCTAAAAGATACTCGCAATGACTTTTTCTTTACCCAAAACCTCATTGCAGAAATGAATCATGATACGGCAATGCCACAAAGAAATGCATCAGTTTATGACATAGTGCCAGTAAATCAAGTTACACAATATAAGATATAATAACGGCAGTCCCCAGTCAAAAGTACAATATATACAGCTATATTTCCTTATTCGAAATATAACGAGCGTTGATTCTCTTTGTGCAGTAAAAAAAAAATGGCCCTAAAATATACCGCAATATTTTTTTCCTTACAAAAAAGTCGTGAGATTTGCAGAAAAGAATCATGACAAGGCTATACCGCCCCAAAAAATGCATCAGTTTGTGAAAATAGTGCCAAAAATGATCGTTGTTGGTATATCAACGAAAAGAGAGCCTTTTATCCGGCCATTAATGAGTTGTTGAAATTACATGTTGGTCACTTGCAATGATATTACATTTAAATTAAAAGAAGAGACAAATCAAGTTTAATTTAAACAGATTGCAATGTTACTTTATTGTTTTAGATGTGATTTGTATTGTACATGAATATGAAGATAAAAAAATATCAAACCGAAAACTAACCCAAAAAACACAGAATAAGGACAACAAATGTAAATTCTGCGGGGATACACTGTGTTTGCAATTGGAACGATTCCAAAAGGATGTTGAAGACTTGTCTCAACTAGGTTTACTTCCGCGACTTGGCGTTTGCTTACTTGTACAGGGTTAAGATCACTTTTTAGTTTTGGTTTGTAATTTAATAATGACGTTAGCCAACTCTACATGGATATAACACACGTGGGTCGAACTGTGATATCCCCTTCTTGATACAAGTGTGTATATTAGATAATTAGTTAATTGATCATGAGTGGTTTTTTTTTTTAAGTCCGGTGTTGGCGCTGCAGGACAAAGTTCAAAGTGAAACATTTACGTCTCTCGGTCGCAAAATGTCAAAAGAAACTATGATCATTATTTAATGAAGTCCATCATTTTTAATGCCACTTTGTCAATTTCAGTTTCAGATAAATTGCAAAATGTTATTCAATATTTGACTTTTAATTTCCGAATAATGATACATGGACACTTCGTGTAATAAGCTCTTCAAAGACCAAAGTGGTTCAGAAATACACCAGGTTTTGACTCATCACTTCCATATAATTATTATTATTTTTTATGTAATGGCTTATTTCAATCTCCCATCGCAGCCAGAAGGCTGAATTGTGGGCAGAGTTACATTTAAATATCAATATATTATATATGTTGGGAAGGTCAATTTTTTGGTTATATTAAAAACAAAAACAAACACATATTCACTCCACCTTCCTCGTACTTTAATGTTAGCCCGCAACAATGAGACTTCCTTGCTATCGGCATACGCGATTTTCAGGCCTTCAAAACTAAGGGTTTGAAACAAAATAATGAGTTGACTGTTAGGTGCTTGTATTGTTGTTATGCAACTAGATATGCACCATGTAATTTAGATTCCTGTCAAGTTTTCGCTCACTTATTCATTCTTTGACAATTTATGGTTTTGGTGATTCTCATATTTTAATGAGATGTTTCGATATGAACTAAATATGCTCGGTCGACCAGGAAGTAATTGAGGCATTATTTGCCGTCCATGCTATGGAACTCCACACAATAAATACACAGTCGCTTACAACGAGCAGCAGTATATGAGCGGCAGCAGCACGATCCAAGCTCCCAATTGATGTGAACTTGCATACAAAGAAAATTTTTGAAAAGGCTTTGAAAACAGTATTAGCTACGCTACGCTTGAGGGGAAACAAGGGTTTGTTTACCGAGCTCGGTGGTAGAACGTTGAAATAACAGAACTTCGTGTAGACCTATGACTAGGTCTTACAATGGCGTCGGTTTTACGCTGGGATCGTATCGGTGTGTTGCTGCTGTTGATGGACGCCTGTCTTCTCAATGGAGGTAAACAAGCTAAAAGTTGATTTTCTCTTCAAGATCATTTCTCTGTTATAAAAATCGATCGTTTCAAATACAATACTTTATCTGTGACTACGCGAACGTAGATTACATTTTCTCTTTCCTGTTGTATTTTTCTTGCGGAATACCTGTCATGCACTCGATAATGTTCCCTAAAAATAGGACTGGTATGTGTGCAGCTACAAACACTCTACATAAAAAAAAACTAGAATAAAGCGCCCTCATCAGACAAAAACTACAAAAAATGCTGCACAAAATTCCCATGTATGCGTAGTACCCGTTGCATTGGGTGATGATAGCCTTTAATTACAGAAAAAAAGACTTTCTACAGAATTATGTCGTGCGACAGTTAAAAAAAAGTCTACAGGCATCTACCCTGTACAGAAAAAGTCTACACGCATCTACTCTGTACAAAAAGGTCTATACGCATCTACCCTGTAGAAACAAAGTATAGATGCATCTGACCTGCACCAAAAAAGTCTACACGCATCTACCCTGCACCAAAAAAGTGTACACGCATCTAGACTGTACAAAAAAAGGGTCTACACGCATCTACATCTTACAAAAAAGTCTACACGCATCTACCCTGCACAAAAAAGTCTACACGCATCTACACTGTAGAAAAAAAGTCTACGCGCATCTTCACTGTAGAAAAAAGTCTAGACGCATCTACCCTGCACAAAAAAAATGTCTACGCGCATCTTCACTATAGAAAAAAAGTCTACGCGCATCTTCACTGTAGAAAAAAGTCTAGACGCATCTACCCTGCACAAAAAAAAATGTCTACACGCATCTACACTGTAGAAAAAAGTCTACGCGCATCTTCACTGTAGAAAAAAAGTCTACACGCATCTACCCTGCACAAAAATGGTCTACACCCATCTACCCTGCACAAAAATGGCCTACACGCATCTACCCATGCGTGTTGTTTCTACAGGGTATGTGGACCTTTTTTGTACAGGGTAGATGCGTGTAGACTTTTTTGGTGCATGTCGGATGCATCTAGACTTTGTTTCAACAGGGTAGATTATGTGTAGACCTTTGTTGATCAGTGTAGATTAATGATGTGCAAACCCGACCCGAAACCGAAACCGACCTCGGGTCGGTTTGTCGGTTTAGCCATCTTTTGAAAAAAAAAACGAAATAAACCGAAATAAACCGAAACAGTTGAGAAATTTAGGTGATGCAACATTATTGACAGTCACTGTGACCGCAGCCCTAGTGTGCTGTGACAACCGAGCGCACTATCAAGTTCCCACGGTATTAATTTCTCCAGTCGGATGGGACTGACAGTGAAATAGATACATTGTAACAGTTTTCATGATACCGCGTGATGATACCATGCGTTTGTTCAATAAGCGGAGTTACTCTCGATCAACCCACTGAGTATGACAGAGAGAGAGACGATGGTTTTGCAAAAGAATTCATGCCACGTGGGTAAGGGCAGGCACCAAAATGTGATCACTTTGTCCAAGCAAGGTATTCGGGGTTTTTTTCGGGTCGGGTCGGTTCGGGTCGGTTTTACCTTCCTTTTGTCAGGTCGGGTCGGGTCGGTTTGAGGGAGTTAAGATCGGTTTCGGTTCGGATTCGGTTTATATCTCTAATGTTTCGGGTCGGTTTGGCCTGGTCAACCCGACCCGATGCACATCATTAGTGTAGATGCCTAGTGTAGAAATGCATCAGTTTATGACATATTGCCAGTAAATTAAGTTACACAATATAAGATATAATAACGGCAGTCCCCAGTCAAAAGTACAATATACAGCTATATTTCCTTATTCGAAATATAACGAGCGTTGATTCTCTTTGTGCAGTAAAAAAAAAATGGCCCTAAAATATACCGCAATATTTTTTTCCTTACAAAAAAGTCGTGAGATTTGCAGAAAAGAATCATGACAAGGCTATACCGCCCAAAAAAAAATGCATCAGTTTGTGAATATAGTGCCAAAAATGATCGTTGTTGGTATATCAACAAAAAGAGAGCTTTTTATCCGGCCATTAACGAGTTGTTGAAACTACATGTTGGTCACTTACAATGATATTACAACCTAAACTAAGAAGAGACAAATCAAGTTTAATTTAAACAGATTGCAATGTTACTTTATTGTTTTAAATTTGATTTGTATTGTACATGAATATGAAGATAAAAAAAATATCAAACCGAATACTAACCCATAAACCACAGAATAAGGACAAAAAATGTAAATTCTGCGGGGAAACACTGTGTTTACAATTGGAACAATTCCAAAAGGATGTTGAAGACTTGTCTCAACTAGGTTTACTTCCGAGCAGAAACAAACACGACTCGGCGTTTGCTTACTTGTACAGGGTTAAGATCACTTTTAGTTTTGGTTTGTAATTAAATAATGACGTTAGCCAACTCTACATGGATATAACACACGTGGGTCGAACTTTGAATTCCCCCTTCCTTGATACATGTGTGTATATTGTTATAGATACTATTTAATTGATCATGAGTGGGGTTTTTTTAAGTGCGGGGTTGGCGGTGCAGGACAGAGTTCATTGTGAAACATTTACGTCTCTCGGTCGCAAAATGTCAAATGAACTTATGATCACTGTTTACTGAAGTCCAACACTTTTTTAATGCCCCTTTGTCAATTTCAGTTTCTGATAAATTGCAAAATGTTATTCAATATTTGACTTTTAATTTCCCAATAATGAAAATGATACGTGGATGCTCTGTGTAATAAACTCTTCAAAGACCAAATGGATTCTGAAACGCACCAGGTTTCAGCTTATCGCTTCCCTAATAATTATAACTATTAATTGGTTTATATCAATCTCACATGACAGTCAGAAGGCTGAATTGTGGGCAGATTTACATTTAAAACATTAAAAAGTAGACGGAGGTAAAATATTATACACAACTATTTTTATTTTATGTTGAGAAGATTTTGTTACATATTAATTTCAACTTGCACGTATTTTACTGTATAACCCGCAACAATGAGACTTCCTTGCGATCAGCATACGCGATTTTCAGGCCTACAAAACTAAGGGTACGGAACAAAATACTAATGAGTTGACTGTAAAGTGCTTGTATTGTTTATCATGATACTAGACATGCACCATGTTATTTGGATTCCTGTCGAACTGTCACTCATTTTTCATTTTTTTTACAAGTTATGGTTTTTGTGGTGCTAATATCTTAATGAGATGTTTCGATAGAAGGAACTAACTGTGCTCGGTCTACCAGGAAGTAATTGAGGCATTATTTGCTGTACATGCTATGGAACGCTATACAATAAATACACAGTCACTTTTAACGAGCAGCAGTATATGAGCGGCAGCAGCACGATCCAAGCTCCCAATTGATGTGAACTTGCATAAAAAGAAGGTTTTAAAAGGCTTTGAAAGCAGTATTAGCTACACCACGCTTGAGGGGAAACAGGGGTTGTTCACCGGGCTCGGTGGTAGAACGTTGAAATAACAGAACTGCTTGTAGACCTATGACTAGGTCTTACAATGGCGTCGGTTTTACGCTGGGATCGTATTGGTGTGCTGCTGCTGTTGATGGACGCCTGTCTTCTCAATGGAGGTAAACAAGCTAAGGGTTGCTTTTCTCTTTAAGATCATTTCTCTGTTTTAAAAATTGATCGTTTTAAATACAATAGTTATCTGTGACTACGTGAACGTAGATTATATTTTCTCTTTCCTATTTTTCTTGCACAATACCCGTCATGCACTCGATAATGTTATGATCATAAGGTGCCCCTTTCAAATCCAATTCTACATTAAGAGTTTGAACCACTGATCAAGTGTTCAGAATGCTTTGATAATTTCCTACAGTAATTTCACAAATGTTATCTGCCGCTTTAAAATATTCTCCCTGCAAATATGCGCACTCGGACTCTATAACCATGACACAAGCATTTGATCAAGATGATTTTTTAGGGATCATTGTAATTTTCGTTCAAACTTTACTGAATGACTTGACATGATAACTGGCATTGATAGTATACGCTTGTGATGAATAGATGCTTTAATTAAGGATTGTTACATTAAATTAAAAAGCATCTACATGACCAAAGCCAAAAAAAATACCCATTAAGCCACGAATCGAGCGGTGTATATTTCTAATGGATCCGGCGACACCCGCAAATTTTCTTCGCTCACTTTGTTTCATAGGTAATACTATATATATATAGATCAAATCCAACAATGTTCAGAAAAAAATTTAAAAAGAGTCGAATAAAGCTAAAGTCACCAACGTATTTATGCAGGATTTTTTTATGGGGGTGTGAAGGCTCCGCCTATCACCCACGCACCCAGCTACTCGCTCATTTCATTCTTGTCCTATATTTGAACCCACAGTGGTATCCTTGAATGTGGTTGGGAAACCAGCCACTCAAAGCTCAACTGCTACAACTAACAATGACGGAACGTACGTGGCAGGGAACGCTGTGGATGGACTTCTCTCCACAATTACGCATACGGGTAAGTTGATACATTTTTTTATTGATTTAGATTCCAATGGATTTGCTACTGTCATTTGTTTACAAACTGAATCAAATTGGATATGCGTATGGTAACCCCAAGGAACTGAGAAATCTCAGGGTTGTGAATAGCTTTACATTTGTTCTGTGTTTGTAGCTTGTATCGTTTAGCATAATTGAAAAGCTAAAATACATTCGCGAAAAAGCTCCAAATCTATGATTGTTTTCTATCGCAACAATTTCCTTAGATTTGCGATATATAGATACTGTACGGTGAGAGGAACCTATTGTTTTTTTATTCGAAACATTCACCACCATTACCTGTATTCATGCAGTACACAAACAAGCGAAATATTCATGTCGCTTTACACAAAATAGCCTGACCTAGAACTGATTGCAATAGAATTTATTTTTACACTGTCAGGCGCAGGAAGTGTCACTGTTTAACGAACTAACAATCAAACTTCATCCAAATAGTGCAAACACTTTTATTCAGTTTTTCCATCACGCGTAAACAGCCGTATGGAGGGTGCTATGTTTACTTTTGCGTCTGTTACCGGTCAGGAAATCGGTTCACACCACGCAAGAGACTTCGCGAAACACGGCTGATCATAGCAGTCCGGCTTTTTTTTAAAGATTTTTATTAAAATCTTTTGGAATTACCTTGCCGCACAAAACTAAGGGTATTTTGTTCAAAACAGTCACACACAAAAAAAAAAAAATTTACTGCCTGAATAAAATATTGCCCTTATTTATTAGTTAAAATGAATCACTTAGGGGGGCTAATGCTTTAAAAAAAATGTGGGGGGGGGGGTGGTATTTAGCGTATAATTACCTATAGGTCTTCTTCAAACAGGGACGGGAGATGACATCACGAAGTAATCCATTTGAAATGAGGGTATCCACGCTCAGGGGCCTGAGTACAATTTTACTGAAGTTTTAGGGATTATGTAGGAAATCTGGGATTCATGTGCTTGTTTGCGGAGAAATTTAAGTCTTTGGCAAAACCTTATAAAATGTCAAAATATATTCAAAAAGCAAAGGATAAAAGAAGAAAAATGAACCTTTCGACCTTTGAAGGTAAGAAATCAGGCATACTGCAATTATACTCCAAACAACATTCATTCATGTTGTTGACAGTTCATCAGCTATAATATATACTGCAATTATACTCCAAACAACATTCATTCATGTTGTTGACAGTTCAGGTATAATACATACTGCAATTATACTCCAAACAACATTCATTCATGTTGTTGACAGTTCAGCTATAATACATACTGCAATTATACTCTAAACAACATTCATTCACGTTGTTGACAGTTCAGCCATAATATATAATGCAATTATACTCCAAACAACATTCATTCATGTTGTTGACAGTTCAGCTATAATACATACTGCAATTATACTCCAAACAACATTCATTCATGTTGTTGACAGTTCAGCCATAATATATAATGCAATTATACTCCAAACAACATTCCTTCATGTTGTTGACAGTTCAGCTATAATACATACTGCAATTATACTCCAAACAACATTCATTCATGTTGTTGACAGTTCATCAGATATAATATATACTGCAATTATACTCCAAACAACATTCATTCATGTTGTTGACAGTTCAGCTATAATACATACTGCAATTATACTCCAAACAACATTCATTCATGTTGTTGGCAGTTCAGCTATAATACATATTGCAATTATACTCCAAACAACATTCATTCATGTTGTTGACAGTTCAGCTATAATACATACTGCAATTATACTCCAAACAACATTCATTCATGTTGTTGACAGTTCAGCTATAATACATACTGCAATTATACTCTAAACAACATTCATTCACGTTGTTGACAGTTCAGCCATAATATATAATGCAATTATACTCCAAACAACATTCATTCATGTTGTTGACAGTTCAGCTATAATACATACTGCAATTATACTCCAAACAACATTCATTCATGTTGTTGACAGTTCAGCCATAATATATAATGCAATTATACTCCAAACAACATTCATTCATGTTGTTGACAGTTCAGCTATAATACATACTGCAATTATACTCCAAACAACATTCATTCATGATGTTGACAGTTTATCAGCTATAATATATACTGCAATTATACTAAAAACAACATTAATTCATGTTGTTGACAGTTCAGCTATAATACATACTGCAATTATACTCCAAACAACATTCATTCATGTTGTTGACAGTTGAGCTATAATACATATTGCAATTATACTCCAAACAACATTCATTCATGTTGTTGGCAGTTCAGCTATAATACATACTGCAATTATACTCCAAACAACATTCATTCATGTTGTTGACAGTTCAGCCATAATATATACTGCAATTATACTCCAAACAACATTCATTCATGTTGTTGACAGTTCAGCCATAATATATACTGCAATTATACTCCAAACAACATCCATTCATGTTGTTGACAGTTCAGCCATAATATATACTGCAATTATACTCCAAACAACATTCATTCATGTTGTTGACAGTTCAGCTATAATACATACTGCAATTATATTCCAAACAACATTCATTCATGTTGTTGACAGTTCAGCTATAATACAAGCATGCTTTTCTTACGTAGAGTGTCTCATACACAACAATTGCGTAAATGTAACAACTGTATCCTTAGGCAATCTTGTCGGTGTTGTTAATAAACGCATCTAATAATTTAACAATGAACATTAATAAAATTAGACACAAAATGCCCGTGGGCTCGTTAAAAGTCTGTTTCAGTAGCCCGGCTGGCTAGTGCAAAAAAATTAAGGCCGAACCCTGTTAAGTTAATGGTGTTCATTCATTTACATTTTAAAACAAGAGTTATACAAAGTCATTTTAATTAAACATCTCCAGAGTTGACATCGAATCAGTGGTGGAGATTGGACTTGGGCGCGGTGTACTGCTTGAAGAAAATATCCATCGTCAACAGAATGGACGAGTATGGTAGGATTATTGTTTTATGTTACGAACATTTTGTGCTAGTTTACCACAGACATGAGTTAAATGGTGGTTTCAACAGACAGTGTGTTAAATTTCAATAGACAAAATGTTAAATTGTTTATTAATCACTCAACAGGGATTCATCATTCCAGTATAACTTTTAATCATGAGATATTGTAACAAATAAAGTACAAATATTCAAGTGTACGTCGGTCCTCGAAATGGCATAAAGTGGATAAGGGCAATGTTGTGCATTTTTTTATTCTAAGCCTTTTTTTCACATAGCTAGAGAGTATCTGCTGCATAAACATGGTTTGAAAATTGAAAATGCACAAGGAAACCACTCCAAAATCTCTATTAAAGTTTTGAGTTTCACTTCCATTCTTTAAGTTTGGGGGATGGGGTCTCCTGAAAGAGATTGAAACTAGAGGGGAGGTTTAAATTGCAAACCCCGTGCGCCAATTTTCGATTTTCACCCCGGAAATTAGATTTGATGTTTTTAGTTCAATTTTTCTACCAAAACAGTTACTAAAGTCATTCAATTTTGAATGTGACACAGTACAAAAACTTCGCCAACGTTTAGTAATAGGACATTTACTGAACAAATTCTAAATTATTTGCGGTCCGAAAATAAATGAGAATTATCTTTTTCTGTGAATTGATGGGTGCAAAAGTATAAACCGTATTTCCTTACGGTTAAAAACGTCCAAAATGCAGTAAATGTAGATGTATTTTTGCTGTTCATGTTAACATAAATTCTTTCTTCGTTGGGTAAAAAAATCCAATAGTTTTCGAGCACAAGTAGGCATTTCATTGCTCGGTGCTCGTAAAAGCAACAGTATTATCAATGATGAGCGTTCGCTCCATACTGCAGATACTCGTTTAAACGGTGCTGAAGTAAGTGCTGGATTGAGCGAAGATGGTTCGGCGAACATACTGTTAGGAAAAATTGACTACGCTACAACCGACGGAGGGGCGCGTGTTACAACTGTAATAGCAAACCCTGTGGTCACTGCTCGCTATGTGAGGGTGGATCTCAACGTTGGCTACCTCCATTTCGGTGAAGTCATGGTTGAAGAATTCGTGGATGAAGAAGCTCTCACCTCAACTGGTGAGTAATAATTTAAATATCATGCTGTGATGGCCTGGAAATGAAAAATTATTCTTAGGTACTGTATTTTTGCCATTCCAATGTTAAGTGTTAAGATCAAAGTTGGCTTTTGCTGACCTAAACAAGTCAAATGTCATGCCGTCGGAAATAAATGGTAAATTCGCAGAATTAAGAACCCACTATTTTGATCTATTACATATGTTGTTATGTTCTTTTTGTAGCAATTACTCTAAGCGGAAGCTTGACCTCTCAAAGCTCCGAATTCAACCAATCGAGTGCTGATCGAGCGGTGGACAGAGCTTTCATCTACGAAAGTCCTCATTGCAGCCGAACAAGTAAGCGGAATTTAATGCATCAACCAAAAACAAACACCTCATTGTTACTGCTGAATTGCCTCTGACCTGTCTGTTCAATGATTGCATTTGAGGACGTTTTCCCCCTATAAACGCTTCGGAAGGCCTACTTTGTGAATACGTTCATGAATTAAAATTACCATCTCGAATACCATCGCTACATTAGGGCCGGCAAGTAAAACAAATGTTTGTCGTTGGGCTTTTGAAAAAAAATGAGGGAGAAATTCCCTTTTGTTCCATGATGGCGGATGGTTCAAGATGGCCGATAGATTCTTCCATTTCCTCGACTCTCTTGTTGACATTTTTGTGTCCCAAGCAGATGTTTAAAAAAAAGACAACATATATTGCAACTGTGTGTTTTAAATAAAGGGGCAGGTGGGATTTAAAAAGCATGCGGGGATGAGAATTTTTTTCGTGTTTTTTGTTTTTGTTGTTGTTTTTTACTGCTGTCTTTTTAAAATAAAATTAAATTTACCAACTACACTACTCCGGCTAAAAATTATAAGCCTACTTTATAAACAGATGAGCAAGTAAATCCATGGTGGAAAGTTGACCTGATGTTTGCTCAATGTGTCGGAATGGTGAAAGTCAAGAGCAGGGATGCTACTCGTGGTGAGTTGATTTCTGAAGTACGTTGCCAGGAGATGGCAAGATATAAACTGAGAAACAAATACCAAGGACGCCTGGGTCAAGCATACTTTGTAATACATTTGAAGTAACATGTCTTTAAGACTTATTTTTGTGATCGAAGTGCTTAACAGATTTTTTTACACAACTTATGTGACGCTTACTCTGCAGTACGCATCGCCGACAACGTTGCTCATTTTCTCCCTTTTTGTTAATAGTTGACGGCAGATTACCTTTCGAAGGCGCCGTTGTACGTGCAGGTCTCAGCAATGAGCCAGTCACTGAGAACACCATGTGTGGAAGTCCAGTCTCTACATACCAAGCCGTAGCCAATAACTGGATGGAGTTTGACTGCAATCCACCTGGTGGACTGACTGCTCGATACGTCAGCGTCGATATTCCACGCCGGACGTACCTCGCATTATGTGAGGTACTTGTGTTACCGTGTGATCTTCCAACAGGTAAACCACTAATGCTTGTTCATTACATCACTGGTTTCCTTAACGACTGATTGCCGCGCATATAGACACATCAAAAGATTGATCTGTAAATAATTGTCTTTAAGGTTTGTTCAACATGTTGCGCCACGTATCACACACAAAAAGCAATATGTCTTCCAAAAGAAACGGAAACGTATTTTCTCTTACTTCCTTTCAAGGGAGCGTCGTTGAACTTATTTCGCGGTGTTTCGCTTGAGTAGGCAATGAAAATATAGGTATTTCACTTTCTTCAATCCACAGTTGATTTTACACTCGTCGCTAATCCTGCTGTCATACACCTGACTACAACGAGCGATGTCGTCCTGACAGCATACAAAGGTCCCAATAACATCCCTGCATCTAATGTCACATTTGGCCGTCAGTTGGCAACAGGTGGAATGGTAGGACTTCCTGGAGGAGCAACTGAAGAAGATTTAGGATGTACAGCAAGATCGCTTCGGTTACCTACTGGGGATGGGAGTAATAGGGTCGGCGTCTTCTACTTTGAGGCATCAAGAAATGGCATTATGACGAGGATCCAAACCGTTCTTTCCCCCGAAGGTAGTTTAGTTCCGAATTTTCTTACATTGCAAATTTAACAAGCTGCTCATGGAAAACGGCAGCAAAAAAAAGAGAAATTGCGATGAAAATTACCCCGTGAATTTATTCACACATCGTAGTTCAACGCTGAATTTGCTGTCAACATTCCATGTGTATTCAGAAAAGAAAAAACATGGAAAGGTTAGAGTGCTTTGGACAGGAGAAACTGTCAAACTGATACAAATCATATTTAAACTTGGTTGACTTTAGGGTTTTTTGTAATAAAAGTGGTTTCACCAATTTGACGCTTTTGCTTGATTTCGTAAGCAGATTGATGAGCGACATTGAAGATTATTATCCAAGTACATGTAGTCAGATGAGAGGCTAACTGAATGAAAAAAAGACGAGATATCCAATTATTTGGGTTTTTTCCAGATGGAAACATTCAGATACAGCCAGTTGAGAGAACTCAGATAGCAAATGTTGGAGCCTCGATTCAACTTGAGATGCGAGATGAAAGTGCATCAAACACCAACTACAGATGGCGGCATGATGGAGGTGACGTCATCACATCTTGGAATGGTCAGCTCAGTGTGTCTATTGATGATGTTGCTGTGAGTGATGGAGGAGTCTACAGCTGCTTCGTGTTTCGCCAGGAGGATCAACAACTGCAGGGCATCATGAGGCTTATTGTACGAGGTTGGTGCAAATTCAATAAGGTGTGATAAGCATCTCTAGAAAATATCAAGAGAAAAATAGAATGACTGAAAAGAAAAGTATTTGCAATAATGCAGAAACAACGATTAATGCATAAAAATGTAGGAACTTAGTTTTCAACGGCAGAACGAGACATCGCAAACCTATTACTTCTCACGGTTATCATTCCATATTTTCTTCAATATTTTTGTATTTTCTTTTCGTGCCTCATCATCTTCAAGACCTTACAAGGTGACGCTCCAGCATACGTAAGCGATCTTGTCCAGCTCTATGCCCCGGGGCATCGGGGCTAACGATCCTCACAACAAAAACTCCTTAACGAAAGCATGGCTAATCATCGATGGGGGGAGAGAAGCTTTCAAATTGCAGCACCAAGACTTTGGAATTCCCTACCTGAAACTGTTAGACCTTCAAATTCACTTGGCACATTCAAGAACAGTTTAAAATCCTACCTGCATAGGGAAGCATTTGGTTGAATTTGTTTCTGCTTGCTGCTTGACGATGCCGGTTTTTTTTAGCATGACGTTGCATCTTGACGGGTGGAGGGTCGAGTCGACCAGGTGCTTCTTTATTCTTATTGTTTTTTGGTTGTTAGGCAGTGCAGCGCCATGAGCGCCGCTAGCGGCGGATACCGGCGCTTTATAAATTTTCATTATTATTATTTAATATTGTCAACTTCCATTAACAGGTTGTTCCTCGGGAAGGTGGGGGTCGTCTACCTGTCTCAATGTCTGTCGTCGATGCTACAACGGGGGTGTTTGTGATGCGACGACTGGATCCTGTATCTGTGCTCCGGGCTTCAGTGGAGAACAATGTGAACAAGGTAGGATACAAGTATCATTGGCGCAATGCCTTGGATCAAATTTGATCCGAATCATAAATCTAATGCACGAAGCTAGGATGGAAACAAATAGGCTCTTAAAAACGTGCATTCCTAATTAACAAAGCACTCGGAGTTTTTGATAAAGATATGCATGTTATCGGGAAAATGGTTAAATATGGCAGCTTGTGGTTTCGCCTTGAGACCCAGAAGAAAGAAAGCATGTATAACTATCACCATTTCTGTACATTTATAGCAACATTTTATGATTGCACACAGCACGCGGCCGCAATTTTTTCGGTAAAAATGGTGTTTATAACTGCTCTGATAATGGTGATCAAGCCGACGGTTGCCGGGGTCGTTTGTTTTGTCTTCCTGATCCTTACGGATGCTCGTGTGCTGCAGGATACGAAGAACTAGACTGCATGCAAGGTGAGTAAAAATAGTTCTTTATCCATTATTGTACCAAGTCATACCTGCTCTGATAGCACTGATCCAAACAACGACGCTTGCAGGAGTCTTATATTTTTTTTCTTCCTGATCCGTACGGATGCTCGTGTGCTGCAGGATTCGCCGGACTAAATTGCGTGGAAGATGAAAGGAATATTACAGGGAAACGGCACAGTACTACCCAAAGCGAAATCCAGAGAAAGTTCACAAACACTTTAAATGTCTGCTAGGTTTAGCTAATCTCGTCGAGTTTAGCTATTATATCTTATCGAGTTGGTCATAATAGTGTTTTTTTTTCTTGCAAAGGACTTAAATGGTTAGATGTTTTGAGCGCTGGAAACGTCACGAGATATGAGATGTCAGTATCGGAGTCACTGACACCTCTATAAACCTCGGTTCAAGGAAATTTCATACCACTAAATTCAGACTGTTACTGATTGCTTTTCATTCATTAGAATGTGCCGAGGGGAAGTATGGAGCTGACTGTAAACAGACATGTCACTGTGCAGGTACCTGCAGTAAGGATACAGGGGAATGCAGCAATGGTGGTTGTGACCCGTCATACTTCGGAATCAACTGTCAATGCTCAAGTAAGATAAATGGATGATTGAATCTTCCTCAAACTGAAAGCAATTATACAATTAGGTCTAATGAACCTAAGGCGGTGCTGAATATTTATAAATGGTTGGACATTGCAAAAAAAACGCGCTTATTTACTATCAATATTGGGTCAATATTCAAAATGTTTAAGCAAAAAGTAAAAAAAAAAAAGGAAGACTAACTCAAGTGTTTTTTTTCTGCATCCACATTATGAATGCGGAAACACCGGTCACTCTCGAAGGTGATTGGATGTGGGAACATTTCATTGCAAAACGTCGAATACAAACCCGCAAAATGTATGAAATGAAATACAAACCCGCAAAATGTATGAAATGCAAAAGAAATCACGATCTCTAAATGACTAGCAAAATAATCGTATTGTTCCTGGACTAGCATTTAAATCGAGGTAGATGTCGTTCAGCTCTTTTGGTACCCTCGTTGAGTTTTTTACATCTCAGTTCAATTTTCAGATGATAGACCACCCTGATCATGATAGGCGAAGCAACGTTCTGAACTTTGGACATGATTTCCTTTGGTATTATCATTTCAGATGCGGCGCCTTTCGCAGGAGAAGTGAAATCAGTATCCATCATGCAACGCAGCCTTACTTTCTCATGGAGTGAGCCGAAATGTGGAGGCCAAACGGGTCCACCTGTCACCAGTTACAGACACAAGCTAACTGGACAGCAACCACTGCTTGAATCAGAGACTACTGAAACATTTGTTTTATTGGATGGGCTGATACCGTATGTTGAATACAGTTTCCAAGTTGCAGCTATCACCAGTGAAGGGACGGGAACGTACAGTAACAGTGTGGTTGTCAGGACAGCAGAAGCAGGTAAGTTTTGGTAAAAAGCATTAAGGGCGGGCTAAAGTAAACCAGTAAACCTGCGTAGCCGGGGTTCTCATTCTGGGGGCCGCGGGGGCGGGGGCTTGATGTTACAGTGGTGGGGCGCCCAATTTCGTTCGTGCTGAAAGGTACACTTTTTTCCTCTGTACATACAGCTCCCAAAAAAATAAAAATGTGGACGGATGAACACCGTCTTTTTATGGGGGCGCTCTTCAAAACCGAGATCATGGTCATTGCCAGACAATGGGTGGCACTTAACGCTTTCAACGGACGTGGAAATAACCTGCTAATCGCACAAAAATAGTTTTAAAAAATTTAATCAGTAGTTTAAAATAGTTAAAAGTAAACAATAAAAATGTGCAGAAAAGGCAAATTATGTTAAACCAACTAATCTGGGTTTTGTCATTTTCTCCAGTTGCCAAATTTCCAGTGGCAGAGAGCGACTGGAGGAGCGACGATTTTTAATGGCGTGCCCCCCCCCCCCCAAGCTATGTCGCTGATTCGCACTGAATGCGTGTAAGAAATGTGATGCATATTTCACTGGATTTGATATCATTAATACAGTGTTGGCCAACTTTAATTTTTAACACCCAAGTCATAAGGCCGTTGGGCCGGAGTACCGGTGTAAAATGTTAGATTCATTGGTTGCATTGCTCAGAATATACAGCTAGGACAGTGATATGTAAGGGTCATGTCACGCGTAAGGGTGAGATTCAAAAAGTAAGAGACCAAGTTTCAAAGAAGTCAAAATCTCATATGACACCTGTGTCAATCCCAACATCCTTTGCTTTTCCAGAGCCTACAGTTCCTCGGAATGTCAACATCAAGAATGTCAGTGAAGATTCCATCACGGTTGGCTGGATGAAACCTGATCCCCCGCAAGGGATTATTACATCCTACGACGTTGCTTTGACATCCACAGCTGACACACGTGAGGTGACAGATGAGGGCATCACTGTCGTATACAGGATCGACGGCCTTCAATTGAGCCAAACTTACAACGTACAGGTAACTACTTCAAAGTGTATATTATCCCCCCAAAAAATGGACAATTTAAAATCGCAGTTGGAACTGAGTACAGTTGGACTAATTGGGTACAATGTACATTCGTCCAAATAAAGGAGATATTACTTAATATATACCGGTTTGCAGGCGTATGGCATGCGGTATGACTGACTTATTTAAATTCATGTGCATACACTAGAAGTGCCTGTGCAAGAAAGAAAGACATCACATCACGGCACCAGTGGCGTCGCCAGGGCAGGGGGCACGTGCCCCCTGGAAAACCCCTCCGAGTGCCCCCATGTGAGATTTGGGTTGGTAAAAAAATTCTGCGCGTTGTTAAAATCATTACCTCAAAAATAGCAATTTCTGGAGATATCTTCAGATCGAATTTAGCATCAAATGTGGCACCATTTTGCATCTAGCCCATCCTCCGTATGCGAAAATTTTCGCATCCCCTCCCCTTAGACCCCTCCCCCAGGACGGCGATCCGTATCCACCTAAGTGCCCCCCTATCAAACGCTGGTGCCCCCTGTGCCCCCGGCTGAAAAGTCTGGTGACGCCACTGCACGGCACACGGCAGATATGGCGTTTCAAATGTCTTTCAATAACAAATGAGATGTGAATGTTTTTTCGCCAAGGTGAAAAATAATGATGCCCCCCCCCCCCGCGTTCGCATGAGGACACCAATCAGATCAGATATGAGGTTTCGTCCAGGCTATGCTACAGTTCATTTATTATCCAATAAGAATGTACACAGTGAAAAACATGAAATGTACATATTGACATTATCAGGTGAGAGCGAAGACGGTAACCGGGCCGGGTCCTTGGAGCGAAGCCATACCTGTGACAGTTGTTGGAGGTAAATACTTGTTTGTGTTTTATTTCACATTAGCAAAAATCATTCATGTTGTCCTGCTTCTCTGAGCTTTGTGTCCCCGTCTCACTTTCACGGGATTATGCGCTGTCATCGGAATGACTTTCCAATGAAAAATTCGAGGCAACTGAGCTCACTCCCGTATTTTGTGAGTGTAACTGATTTTTTCTTTACATTTACAGTGCCAGGACCATTACAGAACCTTAGCTGGACAAATCGAACTGAAGAGGCGGTTACATTGGATTGGGATCCTCCGATAAATCCTAAAGGAGAAATAAGTGGTTATGTTGTATGTGGCAAAATTGATAAAATAGAGAAATGGACAAATATGAAAAAAAATGAAAATCGAAAATTAAAACTTACACTGTAATCGATAAATCGACATCGAACGGAGTAGTTTTTACGATTTATCTTCTGAATGCTGACCACTTTTTAAGGAAAACAATGACAAGAGATCATTGAACCATTGAACGAGTTCACTGTTGAATTTTCTCGTTCCTACAAGCCGAAGATCATACGTAGTGAACAAATGGTAGACCACCTTTAAAATTGTCTTTTGCAAGTGCTACATTAATTTACGACATTTACGACAAAAATACTTAATATTCTTGACTAGGTACAACACAGGGCAATAGAAAGACCTTATCAACCAGATTTCACTCCAACGGACACTTTCATCAAAAAGGAGACGGCCAGCGCTCCATTTGTACAGGACAATCTCGATCCAAGTACACAATACGAATTCATCGTTTCAGCTAGAAACCTGTGGAATGTGGGAACGTCACAACTCTTGCAAGTTTACACTAAACCACCAAAAGGTAAGTGTCATTTTTCTTACTATATGGAATAGTGCTTTTGTAACTTACCAATGAATCCAAATTCTCCCTAATATCTTGTTGATATAGCGTAAATAGATCGTATGCAATATAGCGTATACGATATAGCGTATACATGATCGTATTTGCTTCCCATGATTGCTATGGCTATAGTGGATAGCACTATAGCCAAAGCAATCCTGGGACGCAAAGTAACAGAAATGGTAATTAAAGATACAACCGCCAAGAAATTTAAACAGTTGCAAATACCACAAGTGGTATGGGCAGCCTTCAAACATCAATCCAAAATGGAAGATTTCTATTGCTTTAGCAATAGTGACCTTGACCTTTGACCTGTCATCCCCCAAATCAATAGGCTTGATAAGACTACTAAGTGCAACTCACAAACCAAATTAGAAGTTTCTGAGCATACGGCCAGGGGATAAAAATCATGTTGGCCACTTTCCTATTAAATAAAATCTTCTCCGTGTTTAATCAAAAGATACCGAACTTAACTAAACTCTCCATTTTTACCATAATTAAAAGTACGCATTATAAAAAGAAACAGTGCCCTTGCTCTTTTTAACACATACATCATGTATGATAAAACTTTGTGTCTCTTAAACAGACATACCAGCACCAACTCAACCGACGGTATTCGAAGGCGAGACGACCGACACTACCGTAACAATTGGTCTAACAGCCCTGATCTCTGGTGGAAAGTACATAGAGTAAGTTGTAGATAATTTTCAATCTTCTTATAGAAGGATTTAAACTAGACCTTTGTGGAAAAACATACAATGAGGATTCTGCAAAGAGTTTTAAGAGGATCGAAGCCTAATCTGCAACACCAGCCGACTTTTGAAGAAAAAAAAGTAGAGGGGGAAAACCCGCGTCGACGCACCACATTTGGGGCAAGCTCCATACCAGAAACCGGAGACTTTTTTTGCCTTTACAAGGGTTTCCTATAATCTTAAGATGACCGACTAGGATCTTCTTGCTGTCAAGCTGCCAAAACAATACATTCCCATTGACAGAGATGTTTCATGATGAATTAAAAGTGTCATGCTTAATGGCGTCAATATATGCCCATTTTTCTTCCCTTTCGTAGATCATACGTCGTACAAGTGAAAAAGGTCAAGCCCTCTGATGTGGCTCGAAGGGAAGCTTCGATCTCTCAACACTTCAGCGATTCCGCAGATAACTACATAGCTGCTGAATTTGACAAAGACAAAGTCCCAATCAAATTTGTCGTCGGAGACTCCAAGATTTATGGAGACTATACCAATGCACCACTTCAGACAAACAGTGTGTATGAAATTCGGGTTGGTTCCGTCAGCAAGGGAAACGAAACGGTAAGCACGACATTCATCATTTCTTGATAGTGCTCAAAATCTAAAGACGGATGCTTTTAAACTCTTGAGATGAATCTGAGTTTTAGAAAGAAACAACACAAGAGATGTAAAATGAAGTGTGGAAGCACTTTGTTTATATTCGGGTCTGATAACAAACTGGTCAACATGTAATGCATTGAAACTGATTTGAATAATGTATGCAGAGAGAAAGTTTTCAATGTTTAAAAAAAAAATGTTATTCGTTATCTAGATCTAATGATGTGGAGTTATGTACTAAAAACTGGTTTTCAACGTTTTATTTTTTTCACTTTTTCGTTTTGCTTAATTTAGGAAGCAACGGTGAAGTTTTCGCAACCCTTGACCGTGACAGGTATTCTCAATATAAAAAGCGCTATGTTCATAAAGTATTTAACTGGGTACCATGAGAGAACCGGCAACATAATGTAATATATTTATAAATATCTCAAACATAATCAGATACGACTTGACTTTAACCAACAGCATTTGTTTCGCACCTCTCCGCTCAAGGCCACTTTTGGTTATTCAGGATTTTAAGTAATGTAAAAAATAATTTTCTGTTAATGTTCAGTTACGAAGATTGTAATGGAAGGTAACTTTCGTGTTTTGAATCTTCTTTACAGTATCACGGCCGAATGATTCCACAGGACTTGCTGTAGGAATGGTGTTTTTGGTGTTGGCACTGGTGATAATTATTATAGCCGCCATCTTTGTTTACAAAAGGTAAAAACAAAACAATAAAAATATCATCGACCATTTATGTTAAATATCAGCGACCATATAGAAAAGAGAAAGTAACGGTGCCAAGTTGAAAACTTCACCCAATGTATTTTTGGAAATTGAATGAATTAACAGGAGATCCACTCAAGCTAAAGACATATCTGAGGGTAGGGGATCATTGATGCTGTCACTGGACCAACTACCAGAACAGAAAAATGATGACGTGGCAGGTATATTTGATTCGTTACTTTGTTTTTCATTCTAACACTATATCCAAATATTTTCGGAGGTCAAACACTATTTGTTGATGTCTACGGTCGACGAATGATGTCATAACAATCGCACATTAAAAAACAAAGTAGCCTAAACTACAATCTGTCTCTCTTTCGCCAGATTCTTCGTGTTGTCATTGTCCTCTCATTCTTCTCTCAAAATCTTTCAAGACAAATTGTGTTGTACTGAGTCTGAAGTTAAAAAAAACTAAAGACTTCTTCCCGTTAAGAGTTTGCTGTCTTTCAAGAAGTCAATCTCACAATCTAATTGGTTATTGATCCAAATGCGGTTCTCCCTTCACGGTTACTTGTAAACCAATGCTTACTTTATGTTTTTGCAGTAACTCAACCTAACGCATACAATGAGTGTGATGAAGTGTGGGGTCAATCTACACCTGCGGAACCAACTACACCTGCGGAACCAATTACACCTGCGGAACCAACTACACCTGTGCCCGAGCCGAGGCAGAAGCCTTTCAAGAATCCAGCACCCGTTCGCATTGATAAGCTAGCTGACTACATAAAAACGAAGGAACTTGCAGGGGAAAGGGGATTTGAGGCAGACTACAAGGTACAGTTTTCGTTTGTATTGTTTCGATTGGTAGAGATTTGGGTACCGTATTAATTGTGTTTTTGGATAAACATAATCTGGACATGTTTTTACTGATTTTAAAGAGTTGGTAAAACTTGACGATGGTATATTGAATATTCCGCGGTGATATATTTTTGAAGTGAATTGTCAAGAGTATTATATAATCAATTATGTACGGTTTACAGGGGAAAAAACATAGAGAGAGAGCGATCTCAATTCCTAGGATTTACAGGTCAAAAAAATTCAAATCAAGATTCGTGGTTCTCAATCCAGTTTGTCATTTTATGTTTTTAGACCCTTCCGGACGGTCCGTTACACTCGTGGACAGTGGCAAAGAAGCCAGAAAACAGGACGAAGAACAGATTTGCCAACGTCATCGCCTGTATGTTCAATCTTTGAGAAGTTTTTCAACAACCAATTCATATAACAGTTCTTCAATTACTTTAAGAGGTTTTTCTTTCAAGTTTCTAACTATACGCCGATCTTTCCAACACAGATGATCATTCTCGCATTGTCTTGACGCGTTTAGAGGAGGACGCTAATTCGGACTACATTAATGCCTGCTACATAGATGTAAGTTGAATAAATATCTATGAGTTGGATTGATTCTGGAATAACCCCATCGGCAATGAATATCAGCAAGCTCGTAATGCTCCAGGCTTTTTGTATCAGAAAGTCAGATTACAGGGGGCATCCAATATAATTTCTGCAAGTTGATGCAATTTTGCGTTTTGACAACAGGGATACAAGGAGACGGACAAGTACATCGCCAGCCAAGGTAAACTTTGTTAAAAATTTTCTTTTCATAACAATTACCGTAAACATATACTATGTTCGACCTAAAGAATCGTTTTAAGCAACTTGAGGTGTTAAAATTTGTTCTAAAAATGCTAGAGTTAAAAATTAAGGAGACACTAAAGTGTCTTACCAATGACCAATGTCTCCCTATTGTAGAATAATTTACTGGTGAGTGCCTACGTACCATTTGTAAGATGTTGTACCTTGTGACTATGTGATAGGCAAACCACATTCCCCCTACATCAAAAACATTAAAACACAGTGAATTTTTATGTTATCTCATTAGGACCTAACAATGCGTCTCTCAATGACATGTGGAGGATGGTGTGGCAGATGAACGTGGACAAGATTGTGATGCTGACGAATCCCGTGGAAAACGGAAAGGTATTAAGGAATGATATATAACTTAATGAATATTTATTTCCGATTGGACTGAATGCAAACATCGTGAGAACACAATCTTGAGGATCTGAAATTCCCTAATGTGAGCAATTGCGTGATTAAACAACAAAAATTCCCAAATTTTGACCAGTTACCCTACAGCTTAGTAAATGTATTGTAGATAGAACTAACGTTAAAAGACATTTTTTTTAATTAATGCGTCATAAATTTAGGCAAAGTGTCTGCAGTACTGGCCAACTACGGGATCTTCGACGTATTCTGGTATAACTGTAGCAATTGCCGACGAACGAGTATTTTTGGACCACACAATTCGACTTTTCAAGATCATTCAGGTAAATTTGTATGTTCCACTGTTTATCTTTATGGTCAAACTACGACATTTCATAGTATATTCTGTCATACAACTTGTTTATCGGTCAAATGACGTGTAGTTTGATAATTATTTCATACTTTTTTTTTCATCTACCAATATAGTTTGACAATGAAGATGACTGTCGTTCGGTGAAGCAGTTTCACTACAACACCTGGCCAGACATGAAACCCCCTGAATATCCCGCACCATTGCTCAACTTCATGCGAGTGGTGAACGCTGAACACAACGAGGGGCGAACCATTATACATTGCAGGTAAGACCATTTCCGGAAATCAATCATCAGACAAAACCTCAGCCTTATGTAGTTCGATTACAACAGCATGTCTTCAAAAGGGTTTCAAAATGAAAGCTTACCAATCATTGCTCAAAACATGCTAATTTCATCAACAGCGAGAAAAAAAATAAACACTAGCTGCAAACGTAGTTTTCATAAGCAATCTGAATTATGTACACAAAAATAGGAAGAAACAGCCGATTCAAAGAGGAAACATATTCAAATATTATCCTCCATTTAACAGACTGTTGTTTTCAAAATGTGTTTTCTTTGGTTCAATTTCAGTGCCGGCGTTGGTCGCACAGGGACGTACATCTGCCTTGAGTCCATGCTTGAACAGATGAAACAGGAGGGACAAGTCAATGTTCTTGCCTTCATCCATCGCATGAGACAAAAACGCATCAAGATGGTACAAACTCCGGTAAGGTAGTTCAGTTACGTTAAAAAGTTTCAGTTAAAAAGAACATTTGACAGAAAACATGTGAAACATTTTGATATGTAACATGGTCATATATAACATTACTGAAGCAAAGGAATTATCAGAGAGCCATAGACTGATGAGTGTATCTGACACTGTATGAAATTACGTCAGTGTAGCTCAAACCTACATTTCTACGACGGAATATTCTATCACACAAACAGTGACCTTCTCTTCAGCAAAACAAGCTCTGAACTCACGTGTTCAACATGATGAGAAACTCCGATGCACCATCACAGCTTTAATTCAAAATACAAAACAAACACCATCTAAGAGAAAACTTTAATAGACTTAAAAATTGTTAATTGACTTAAAGGCATCATTTTCGAATTGGTCAAGAAATCAAGACGTGATCTGAATTATATTTTCCAGGAGCAATACAAATTCATCTTCGACGCCATCCTTGCGGCCTCTATGACTGGCGAGACTACCTACGATATGACAAACTTCCGTCGACAGCTGATTGCTCTGAAGAAGACCGAAACTGGTTCCAAGAAAACAGGCATAGAGAAACAGTACAAGGTAGAGGACTCTGTATTTATGCAAGGACGACAAATACAGATTTTATGTTTGCACAAGAGAGGACATTTGAAAAAATGGAATGATACTCTTCATTTTGTGTCCTTTCCAAGGAAATATTTTTCACTTGTAAACTTAGTTGAAGTGTGACAAGTGGGGACAATATTTTCTTGAAAAATATTTCCTTGGAAAGGACAATAAATGAAGCTTAGTTCATTTAGCGACAATGAATTTAAACATTTACAAATAACTTGCCTTCCACTACATGACCAAGAAAAAATTGCTCACAGTATTTTTTTTACGCCCTTTTGATTGATAAAACTGAATTAATCTGAATTGGCTTAGGACAGCTGAGAGAGACTCCTTAATCTAAGGAAGTTAACGTTTTATTTTAGACGTTGGGTGAAGTGCAACTGAGTCGTCGCAATAACCGCAGCAGATCAGCACAGCTACCAGAGAATGCATCCAAGAACAGATATCCAGATTTTATTCCAAGTGAGTGCCACGATTTGAAGTGCAATTCATTCCATTAGTTAATTTATTTAGAAAACAACCTGAGAAAAGGTTCGAAGATTTTACATTTTTATCTGAGGATTCATGCCTCCATAGTATCAACTTAATTGATATTTAGGGGGAGACTGCATTTGATTTATAATTACAATATCAAGATAGCTACGTGATGTGTAAGAAAACACAAAGTAATATCATGCTACCATGTCACATGATATTACTGCACTATATAAACATAGCCACGGGATTAATACATAATCCTCTGAATGTCAAGAAGACAATGTGGCGGAAGGCTAACTGAAAGAAAACTACAATCATTTTGTTATTTAGATTACATTCGAGCACATAATTATTTGTTACAAACCACGCCAAATCAATGCAAATAACAGACCTAATAATGATAACTTGTAAAGCGCTGGTGTCTAGATACAAACCCTATTCACCGTGTTGGGGTCTGATGATAAGCCTCAATTAAGATGTATGTTTTGAGATTGCTTGAAAGAATCAACATCAGATTGTGATGTTGTTAGATGTTACATCCCTCAAGCAACATTTTGTTATTTACAGACCTAACAGTGGTATTTCTTTCTTGTAATATGGCATTTTCGCTGCAGCTGATCGATCCAGACCATTCTTGATGACCGACGTAAGCGAAGATGATACCAATTACATCAACGCAAGCTTCCTCCCGGTAATATAGCGACTTTGTCTAAATTTCCCTTCACTGTCATAACGATTCAAGAATCCTAAAAAAAAATCTGTAAATTTTACCGGTAGTTATCTGGCCACAGCCTTTACAACTTTTGCCTGTACTTGCTTACGTAAAATTACAAGTTAAAAGTACAGTTCAGGGGTTCAAATCCCGTTCAATTTGCTCGGTGTTTAGGCTAGATGCTTGATTTTGATAATCTACTTGTAACAAGTTTGTACTCACCCTGCAGGGCTATCGCAAGAAGGACAGGTACATCACGACCCAGATGCCGATGCCCAACACCACTGCCGACATTTGGCGTCTGGTGTACGACCACAAAGCGACTTGTATCGTCATGCTGAACCCTTTGGATGAGAACGACAAAGTAAGTCCTAAAAAGTTGCTTAAAAATGCAAAAGAAATATGTATACCATGAATTTACTGCTTATTTAAGAAATAATAATGGTTTCATTAATTATTTCTCTGAATAGACAATGAGTCGTTACTGGCCAGAAGAGGGACCAATCGAATTTGGCTCGCTGCTAGTGAAGCTGTTACAGACTACACAGTACAAGGGTGTTACTGGACGCACGTTTTCTCTACGCAACAACAAAGCCAAAGTAAACTTTATTTTTGTAACTATTATAAGACAAATGAAAAATACTTTTAACAAGTAATTTAAATAACAAGTTCTGCCATGTGCAAAGGGTGTTTGAAGGAGACTTCTGTGGATCTAACATACTCGACTGCACTTAACTTGAGAAAGGATATGCAATAGATACGAGTTGAATAGTTTTAGATTGAATACGGCGGCAGATCTACATATTTTATATCGTTAATCTCTACAAAGACAAGCCATAACCATGCACTTGATTAACCATCTCATCTTCAATTTAAAACAAAAGTATTCAAGCTCGAAAAGATACAATACAATAAATTAGTTTCCACTCTATACTTTTGCAATCTTGTTTTAGTCTGAGCCCATACGAACTGTCTGCCAGTTCCAAGTCCAAGACTGGCCGTCGGATCAGCCGGTGCCCAGATCTCGACAAGGATTACTCACTCTCATGGAGGTGACTCAAAAATGGCACGAGGAAAGACCACCCATCGTGGTTCACTGCATGTAAGTTGCAATTAAAATACACGATAGTGCTGCTTGTTCAAATATAGTCACGTTCACCAGGGCCTATTTTTGAAGGATTCATCTCTCAACTTCAGTTACATTTCGTAATTGTCACTGAATATCGAAATTTTAAATCTTAATTTTAGCATTAAGTGACTTGGAAATATCTCCTAAAGAGTCTGTATTCATGAATTTTTGATCAAGGAATGGATTTGGTCGCTCTGCCGTGTACTGCACCCTGATGTCGATGATGGAACAGTTGCAAGAGGAGAATGTTGCGGACGTGTTTCAAGCCGTTCTTCGCCTCCGAGCAGTTAACGGCAGCATGATGTACTCTGTGGTGAGTATTTTACTTATTCACTTAATACTTAAGGCTAAGTAAAAAAACAAAAACACGTTGCTTGCCCCCGCCCGCTTCCTTTTTGGAGACCGCCTGGATATTTTTATTATTTTTTATTTTAAAAAAAAATGCAGTAAAAAACACAGGAAAAGTCCACAAATTCATCGGAAAATAAATACAAATGCCAATACAACTCTTAATGACACTGTAAATATGTTCAGTTCTCTTGTCCAACTTGTCTTTCATTTTAAAAGTGTCTTTGAACAGTGGAAACACCAACAGTTGCAGGACATTTTAAAATGGCGGCCATTTTGAAATAAATAAAAAAAAAAAGCCCTGCTTCCTCCTCTTTTTCAAAATCCCGGACGAGAAACATGTTGTTTTTTTATTCGGCCTAATGATTTGATACAAATGTACAATGATGCACAAAACCCAAGGTAGACTTTATTAGTTTCCTTGTTTTGATGTACATACATTTATACTATCTTTTTTTGGGGGTGTGGGGCGGGGATAGTTATTCTTGATTGCTTTGAAGTGCGTGCTTTGTATTCTAAAAATAAATCAACTTCCGCACGATATTAAAGGGCATGCATGAAATAGTTCAAAGCTATGTTTGAAAATGCACATTATTGTCTCATTCAACCTTATTTTCAATTTTCGTTTTTGCCAATATATTAAAGGGCATGCATAAAATAGTTATATGCTATATTTGAAAACACACATTTTTGTCTCATTCAACCTTATTTTGCCATTTTCAAGGGTATTTTGGTACTTTTTTGATTGGATTTTATGCTAATGTGAGATATCATTTCACTCCAGGCAGAATTATGGATATTTTGCTGTCATTAAATTGTTTTCTTTGGTGATTCTTTGTATGTCATTACTGGCAGTAAGCCTTTTAGCAAACTTTTCTCACATTTTTTTTTTTGCAATGACAAACTTACTCCTCAACTGAACAGTGTAATCCAGAAATGACATAATGTTCGCAAAAGCATGGAAAATATTAAATGTGTAAATGTGTGTGTGCACTTTTCAATAAATTTAACCAATTGCTTTGCAATTGTTGCCATTCCACCGGTTCTTCAAAACTATTTTACTTCGCTCATACCACCCGCAAGTGTCGATTTAAAACTCTGACCGGTTTTCCAAACTCTACTAAAACACACCTCATTGTTCGGGTTTCAGTCGGCCAAAATTTTAGGAGCATTTAAAGCGCAAAACAAATAATTTTGCGATGGCCTAGATTGACTTCGTTAATTATCGATCGAGCACTTCAATTGATACATTGTAACAGCTGGTCGATTGACACGTGATTTGCATTCTCCATTTGACAGGAACACTATGCGATGTGCTACGATGTGTTCCAGGCTAACTTGGACTCGTCCACTGTCTACGAGAATCTCTAGACACAGATTCTCCCAGTGGTAATACACTTCATCAAGATATTCTAAAAAAAAAAAAATTGCCAATTTCTGCCAAGTAACGCTAAGCTGTAAATTAAGATAGCTGTAACTTTATTAATGTTGATTACATAGTTTATTAGCCCTACTTCAGGCCTACTCACAATTTGTTTACATTACATATAGTTAAATTACAGATAAGGACAACCAAAACAAAATGTGTTTCCTTGTAATACATTGAAAAAATGGGTGGGTTGAATCATTTTGTGTGTTTGTGTTTGTGTGTTTGTGTGTGTGGTTTTTTTGTAAGTTTTTTTTTTGGGGGGGGGTCTCGTTTTTTGTAGCCAAATTAAATAGAGTGGGGTGGTGGTGGATTAATTCTTGTATTTTTTTTGCGTGCATTCTAATTTCTTTACATGTTGTTTTGACATGCATTCTTCGAAGTTAACATGTGAATCACCTATTCATTCCCTCTGCGCTGTAATTTTCAAGCTGAATTACAATCAACAAGATTGGAACATATCTTGTTGAACAATGGAATGTATTTTTGAAAACCAAACGTACTGTGATTCAATCTAACGCATTTTAAAGCAGAATGTATTTCAAAACATTTAACTTGTATTTTTACCACCCGAATGCATTTTCCAAAACCGAATGAAATTTTACAAAACGAACTCAATTTAGGTTCTGCATGATTTTCTAGCTTGAGTTGGGGGTACCGGTATAGGTATATTTGTGTAGGAAAAATAGTTAGCTGGCCTCCAATGCTTCTAAATTTTAAGCCATGACAATTGATAAACTTGACAACAATACTCAGAATTTATCGCACAGGTTTTACTTGGCATAGTATGCCTAGGCCCCGAATAAAATCATTTCAAACCATGCCTAACTATAGCACCGTGCTAGCCCAGGTTGGACTCCGTTGTGTACACGCAACGGAGTTCAAGGTATGAATCTCTCCTGCCATAGCGAAAACAATTATAACACATTTTTTTGCATATTTTTCCCTGACGGAGGAAGCTGAAATTTCGCTTACATATTCCTTGTGTCCAGAAGCGTGCCTGCGCTGGGTTTAGAAAAGGCAAATATGTCCGCGGGCGGCGTGTTTACCGAAAATAAACCGCAAGTTGTATGCTTTCGTTTAAAATATTTTCAGTACGAACTCCCCGTGTGAAAACGTGCTTTGCACACAGCTAGGCACGCTGCGGCCACGGCAGCTAGCAAGCGGCAGCAAACGGCACCCGCGTGTACGTCTTCACGCGGGGAGTTCGTACTGAAATTGTTTTCAACTAAAGCGTACAACTTGCGGTTTATTTTCGGTAAACGCACCGCCCGCTGACATATTTGCCTTTTTAAAACCCAGCGCATGCACAATTCTAAACATAAGGAATGTGTAAGCGAAATTTCAGCTTCCTCCGTCGGGTAAAAATACTGAGTTCTAATTTTTTTCGCTACAATTTATACCCTGGACGTCAGTCACAATGCAATGAAACCTTGCTTAAACACACGTTGGCAAAATAGATTTACAATTGCCTACTCACGTTTGTACCGCACGCCAGTGGGTCCGACATTTGGTCCGTATTCCTCCGAATTTTACAGTACTATTTCCAGTGTCCAGATAATCACGCAAATCCTTCGTAACATGACAAATGTTTGTATGGTAACCAGTCAAGGCGCCATTGCTTGCAGTCGAGTCATTCAGACAAGCTCATGTGATTGTGTCTGTCTGCAGCGCATGCATGCATGCTATTGAAAACTACGACGTAGTGTACGCGCGCGTATATAATTATGCATGCGCGACATGCCACAGAAAGCACGCGTGGATCACGTGTAAGGCACATGTTCTTCACATGCATGCATGGAACGTGCATACAACAGCGTGCGCACTGAGATTTTTCCGCAGAACTTGGGAACGTTTCACCGCGTCTCGACTCCAGTGGCTGTGTGCGCGTTCCTTCACAAACCCCTGGCTGTGCGGAACACGTTTTAACGACGCTGATTGACTTATTCAGAGCGTACTGCGGGCGTGTCCGTTTCGTCATTTCAACTTAAACCACACCTACTACACATGGAGTGAAAACATCTCCAATGCTTTTCTTTTACAGGGGAAAAAACAACATTTGCAAACATCAAAAAACGAAATGATCAAAATTATCACCAAATTCCTTACTTGATTGTTAGGGAATGACAGTTCGAACATCCTGTAAATAAATTCGTGGCTCCTGGGGTGCTGACATTTTCAAGAAAAAAAACAGTGCTCCAAAATTTGCATATTTAGGTATTCGGCATTTTCTTTGCAATTGAGTACATACCTGTAAAGGGGTACAAGCCTGCCCTTACAATTCCCCCCCCCCCCCCCCCCCTCCCCAGTCTATAAATTGATACGTTTCATTTAAGTGGGGTCAGGGAACCAGACTACAAGAACATGATTGGTTTTCTTGGTTTTCCAGTATCTAGCTACTAGTACTAGCGCACAACGTAAAACAAGTCAATTTTATAACAAGATCCAAAATAATATACTTATCCTCCAAATCCATTTATTTCTGCAAGTTAATGCAAAAGCAAATGTTGTGAATTCCCTTTAAATTGCAAGGTTAGTCCAATTTTTTTTCACCTGGAAAAGTATAACTTAACTTGTTAATTGCTCCGTGGCGCTCTCTAGAATGTTAATGCGGGCTTGGAATCTGGATTGAAACAGTCATTCCAAGAATGTGTGTGGTCCGAGCTCGTAGAAGAATCAGGCCTGTACACTGGCGTTCGAAAACTGAAACTCTCAAGTGACAAACTAAAAGCGAAAACCTCCTTGAGCTGATCGGAAGTGGCAGAGCTACTACGAGATTCCCTCTCCGATTTATTTCCTTTCCAGGTACGAGGTGGCAACTGTCTAATGAAAACTTGCTTGTGAAGTGTGCGATACCTTTCAAAAACATCACTGACGAAACAAGGCACCGAGGCCGGCCTGACTAGCACTTTTGACTTGCCAGCATGCATACACTGCACGTACATGTGTACATGTACAATGTACACAGTGTACATGTACATGTAAAATTGTGCACTTCTGGTTGACTGTCAAACATACACACCGCCCTCACTTGATTTGTTGCCGTTATTTTTTAGACTGGCTCCTAGTCCCTCCACTAACTTTTATACTTTAAACAGCAGAACAGATTGGTTCTGGTATACAAACACAAATGTAGTTGGGGTTTTTATGGCATAGATTCAATGAACTTTTTAGTATTACGATTTATTGATTTAATTCACATTGTATTATTTCGATTATATGTAAGAACATGTAATCAAGACTTAGTGTAAAAGTAAACGCAGTATTTACGCAGACAAAGACTGTTTAAGTTTACTTTAAAAAAAGAACAGATTGTCTCTCTTTTTCTGGTTTAGGAAAAATAGTGGCAATGTTTTAGTACAGCGTATATTCTGCAATGTTTATGTCAATTAAAACTACAATATTTCCTTGTTGAGCCTGTTATAAAATCGTGAAACATCTAGGTTCCTATGAGTTTGTAGATAATGCTGTAACGTGCGATTTAATAGTTGAATTAATTGTCATAAGGTGTAGACTTTCTTCACTAGGACTGATATTTCATGCTTATAAAACAATAGAATTATACACTCATCGTCAATGTTGCAACCCGGCGGTATACTTAAATGATGAAACGTTTTCTAATATGAAACCAATCTTTTTGCTTGATAAGATTTATACATTTTGTACACAGAATCACTGGCACAGAATATTTGTACGCAGCTTGCTTTACGCTAATGACAGTTTGCATTAAAGATGTGTTTTACGCATGCAGAGAATTTCGTTTATCGACTTATAATTTAGTCTGTTTCTGTAACCCTTTACATGTGAAGGAAGGCCATCAAACTGAATCGGGTCCCAAAGACAATGAGAACAAAAATGATGTGCTGAGTTGCTTCCAGCCCTTTGAATTAATATATCAATGAACTGTTGATGACACGCAAAAATGGAATAATAAAAACACATTCTGCAGTCGTTTTGTTTAGTTAAGGGATATATTTGAATACAATTTTTAAAGTAACAAGTAATACATTAAGCCATTACACACCAATAACTAAAGCATTATCATTTTCAATGATGAAATTGCGTCCCATTAAAATAAAAATAATATTTTCAAGATATTAAATATTTGTCAATCTTGAAGTTCTTAGTAAAATATTGCTCATTTATTAACAAAATAATCCGTGCATATTTTTACAGATGAAACCTTCTTAATAGGTATAAAAAGGTATATAATATAATTATTTCATTGCACAGTAACGATTAAGCACTCCGACTATCCCATCTCCAAATATAAAATCTAATGGCTTTTCGCGACAACTATTTTAGTAAAGTTTATATCATAATGAATTTATTACTTGTCCAGAATTGAGTACATTTCAAAAATATACTACAATCTTAATAACTTGCGTGTTTTGGTCTTAATACCTAGTGCTTTCTGCAGGCATCTGAAGGCAAATAATCTATCAGCCTTACCACGTGTATAACAGGCACCAGACTACTTTCCTTTTAACATCTGTTAAAAACCTAACATCTGTCATTTTATTCTCAAATTCAACATTATTAACATTAAAATTCAGCCTCTTAACTGTACATTCATTCATGATAAAATCATGCTTACATTATGCCAAAAAGTACTGCCTTTCATTATTTTTTACTAATTTACATACAAGAAACGTTATTTCAGTTTCACCTGGTCATTTTTAAATAGTCGACTAGAGTCTCCGGTAGAGGGAAACTGGTAAGTTCACCTACTCGGCGCATGCGCTGTGTGCCCAGAGCCCGATGAATGGTCAGACGACATAGATGCTTCAACGTCCTACCCTCGCCTGAACCTGAAAAACACCGGTGAAAAATTCCATCGCAAGAGCAGTTAGTTTCGGTTTTGAAAAGACATTTGTTTACCTGATGGGCAAAATAGTGTTTCACTTTTTGATGTCTGAGAATTTCTGGTGTCACCCGTTCATTTCAATTATGATTTTCATAATGATAATTCGGTAGGACTAAGTTGTGAACTTTCCAATGAGAGAAAACTGTTTTATAATGGAAGTCGATTTGAAGTTAATTATACAAGTTTTAATTGGAGAGTAAATTTGCAACCAAAAAGTTGGAGTATGGCGATTAACAGGCATGAGAGTTTCCAGATTTTTTTGTCTGAAATCAGACTATTTGAACCTGACAGAAATATTTGGTACAAAAAGAAAGGCATCTTTCAGACATTTCATCAATTTGAAGACTTTTTTTTAATTCTCATTCTCATCCCTGGTTAAACAAATTAAACATTTGGAGTTAGATAATAAAGCTTCTGACTCATGCCAAAATGGAAATTGTTTTTGGAAGAACAAAAGGGAGCGCAGAGTATAAAATTGTTTTTGATAATCGTCACAAAATAAATCCGACAAAATGCAATCAATTATTAGCAGAAATCAGAAAAAAATAATGAATATTAAAGTGCGGAGTCGGAGACTGAGTAAACACTCTCAATTGCTTTTGTTTTGTAGCCTCCATTCTAGTTGTCAGGTATAGCTTTATTTGACATGACTAAATTTATGCCATTTTTTTTCTGCATTCCCCATGATATATACTGTGCATTTAAGCATTGACCTTGCGGTTGATAGTTATACCGGGTGGGGCACTTTTTCCCGGAAACAAGACTATTTTAAACTGCATATTGTCTGGAGAGTCAGTTTGCCCCCACATCCACGATAAAACTAAGTTACTCTGACGATGTGTACTTTATGAATTGAAAAACATGACAGTTCTACGGAAGAAGGATAGTTTAGCATAGGATAGCAGCGTCACTGACGTGTGTTAAAACGGCAAAAGTGTGAGATAAATTGGGACTCCATTTTTTTTTTTGTGAGTACTTACTGTGGTAATGTGTAAACCACTGCGCTGTCGCTTGCCTGTTATTTGCAATTGCTCCGTCCAAAGGAGTTTGTCCGGCGTTATTCGTCTCCCAGAACGAACAACCTCTTGATAATAAACTAAAAATCTGCACAAAAATTTCCAAAAACAATAAAAGCACTTTATGCTTTTTGGCAAAAAAAAAAAGTAAGGGCTAAAGAATATAAAATTACATCTCGTGATAGTTGCTTAAATGGTATCGGCCAGCCCTACACCCAAAACAAAATAAAAAAGACAAAACTACAATTGTGTATAAATCACTGGGAAAAAAAGAATATTATGGCATGTCCTTTGAGGTTTTTTCTATTTTCTGTGAAATAATTACAGTTCATTTAATAAACAATACAAGTGCAAAACTAATCTCTTATAGAGAAACTGAATTTTTTGACATGATTTATTTTTAGTTGTGACGGTTATTGATGTGTGGGTCATTTGATATATATATTAATATATAATCTAATTTTTGATACAAAATTGAGTTACAAATTTGTTACATAAAAATTTATGGGAAATCCGCATAACAGTCACAATTTACCGCAACCTTACTCAAGCGAGTCACGCATCGGCTTCAAAATAAAATACTAGGTATTACTGCATCAACTTTAGCCTCATTGACCCAAAACACAAAAAAGGGCACTACCTCGTCTGAATAATATTTTTTTTAAATTAACTTGAAGGCTTTATGGGTTTACTTCTTTTGTATGGCCACCTGTGAGTGGCGTGACACATGACTTTGTAAAAAAAAAAGGAAAAAATTTACATATTACAAATTCATCAACTTTAGCCTCATTGACCCAGAACACACACAAAAAATGTGCACTTCCTCGTCTAAATGATATTTTCTTTAATTTAACTTTAAGGCTTTATGGGTTTAGTTTCTTTTGTATGGCCACACCTGTGAGTGGCGTGACACATGACTTTGTAAAAAAAAAGCGTTTTCGTTGACTTATTGAACTCTTTTCTGCTTTCATGGAAAAGACAACAAATAACACAATTTTTGTAAGAAACATTCTCGGTTTCCCTAATACAAAACACCGGGATTAACCACCCCTAAAAAAAGGTATTTTATACAATAATAAAACAATCTTACTTCAAAAGAATAGGGACCATGTGATTTAAAGCAAAAAATAATAATGTATAATAATTACCCTGGATTGGACATTTGAAAGACATCCCCATAGACTTGTGTGCAAAAATTGTTTAACTTAAATGTGCCTTAACCCAATATTCCCTTGTCCTTTTTCCACGAATTTCGGTATGCTTACTAATTAGACCACGAGCAACAAATATAATCTTATTGTGACAGAAAAATTTTGCCTCTAAAGGGGGGCTGTGACATTAGGGAGACATGTAAATGTCTCCCTAAAAATGACCCATGTCCCCCATCGTGCAAAGAAATTACGATAACGTGTCTCCTTAGTGGTACCTTTACACGTATAATAGCGATAAAAAAAATAATTTAATAATTAAAAAACTCTTAAATAAACATTGAAATATTTTTATAAGGAATATCTCCGGTCGAGTTCAAAAACATGACCTCTTTCAATGATTGACTGAATTTTGCTCTAAATCGTATAAATCCTAGCTTCAATCGATGCAAAATATATCACTTGAATAGAGTGTATTATAGAGAAACAAAAATAAAGGGTAGCACCCTCACCCCAACGGGACGGTCCTCCTCCTCCGCGGCCAGGTGTGCAGGTGTGTTGCCTCTTCTCCACTCCCTCGCTGTGGGGTCCGCACCGTGCGCCAGCAAACACCGTACCGTGTCCTCGTGGCCGTGCTCGGCGGCGTCGTGCAGGGGAGTCCGCCCCACCGCGCGGTCCGGCTCGTTCGGATCGGCACCTAACTCCAGCAGGAACTGCGCAACCTCAGGGATGGCCATCGTCATGACCTACGAGGGAAAGGCAGAAACATTTGTTACCAGAGTCCCTTTATTTGTTAAAGAGACATAATTAAGACAACGTTAGACAATGTCATGGGGGAATAAAGGCACATGCTTACCATTTTACCCTTTATCGTAGACGCATCAAAATTTTGCTGATAGGCCAGCGGAATTCGTTCATGAATTATAGGGTCATTTGGCATGTGTTAGTAAGGGAGACAGGGCCGAGCCAAATCGTACTCTCTGACTTCTCCTAGAGGGCCAGCATCGATATTAAGTCAGTTTGAAAGAGGCTTCAAAATAGTCCGGAACTGCGCTTAAGAATTCTTGTTTTCTTTTCAAAGAAATTTTCATTTTAGATCGGGCAAGAAGGGAGACGAAATAAAACCGTCGTTAATGAAAGCGGTTAGCGTAGCAATTTTTCTCGCATGTGCCCCAACAAGACTTTCGAATTTCACGAATATGGGAAGGACACAACATACTGTAACATTGCTCATTGAAATTAGCTTGATTTGATGGCAGAAGTTTCTCCTGTCATCCTGAATTTTAAAACAAAAATCTCACCTGTATAGCGGTGCGGCCGTACTTATTGCGCCCGTTCACGTCCACGCCGACCTGCCCGCTCAACTCTCGCAGTCGATTCATGTCCCCGTTCGCTGCGGCCCGCGTGAACTCGTCCTGTGGGTTAACTGCTGCAGGCTGCTGGTGGTTGGCGTTGGCAGCCATGATCGCCACATCTAGGATGTACAAGACAATTGCTCTTGGATTATTTCATGGAAATACACTTAGAAAAACTCAGGAAAGTATGTTTTCGTCTTTCATTAGTTAATGAAGCCAGATGATCATCCTGAGGAGGAAGTAATTCGATGTGCAGTTTCAGCGGCTTGAATGGACACGATTATGTTTGTGCATGCGCTTGTATAATAATCCAGTCACATGATTCGGGGAAGAGAAAAAAATACCCGAAGCTATATATGTTTAGAGTGTCATTGCCATGGTCCAGCGGTTACGGCCAATGATGTAAATACACATGTACATTGTACATGTATTAATGTGCCGGCGAGTGGATCATGGAGGGGAGTCGTGGATGACCAGAATAAATTGCCCGGCCGTGGCATTCCGAAAAGTGGGGGAGGAGGAGGGGAATACCACATTTCACTATTGGGGACGTTCTTCATGGCGTGATGCAGATGTACATCTTACGCATACTTGCGCGCTTACGCACACTTAGAGCTTTTGTACATTTTTTCTTCGTGTCAAGTGGTATTAAATACATTTGGTTGTTGTAAAGTTCGAAAAATACCTCGAAATCCGAGTTTGTGTTTCTCCTCGCGAAAAAGTGTGGGGATGATCCAGTCCAAAAAACTGATTGGAAGATATTTTCTGGCCCACTGTCACTGTCAGGATTTCTGCGGGACGATACGTACGACTATAGCTGTGTTCACTTGACTGTATTCGTCTGTATAATTTTATGATTCATATGCATATAACGATACCACACCGGTGTCCTCCACGTGTATGAAAGCGGGGGCGTTGATTTACAAACACTGAACTTTCCACGTGTGTGAAAGCGTGGGTGTATGATTACAAACACTCAACTTTCGATCATAGCTTCGGCGAAGTGACTGAGAAGATTAAAGCATTCTGATTCACCATTTCAAGGTTTTTTAAAACTAATTAGAGAGTGGACAACCATGGGGGCGTTACAGACCCCATTCAGCCGCTAAGGCCAACAAAAAGTCTCCGGTTTCTGGTATGCGCGCGCGTCGCCGTAGCCATGCGCGTCGGCAAAATGAAAAAGTGTTGTTTTTTTCAATGAAAGATGATGTCTCAAAACCGCCAAACTCACTGGTTTGACTGGAATCTTGCTGCTGCACAGTTTTAACGTGATTTTAGATTGGGTTATGGTCGAGAATAAGCTTTATGTTGCCTCTCTGGACTCCCATATATTTGCACTAAGTTTAGTCGGGCACCATTTGCAGTCATCAGTCGACATTTCAAGCAAAACAATCAGGTAAAAAAAAAGCCGCGTCGCCGCACCACTTTTGGGGCAAGCTCCATACCAGAAACCGGAGACTTTGGGGGGGGCCTAATGTTATGATACTATAACATGGGGCCAAAAACAACAATAGGTTTGAAAAGTTTGACTCGCAGTTCACTCTCAAATTGCCTTAGAATGCAGAGGGAGCATCGTAAATTTCAAAATGTTCTTTCAAATTCATTCAAATACCACCCCCCCCCCTCCCTTCCTGCCGCAAGACCGGAAAGTATACTCTTCATCGCGATTATTTCAGCGAAGAAAAACATGTTTCAGGTTTCAAAAGAGTTAATAGTGCATAGGCCTTATATTGTAGAATATAGTCTACATGGAACGAAACAAAATCAGAATTTCGAACAATTATTTGCTATCCAGTGATGATACAGGCATGCAAAAGCACACTCAATGTTCGTATACACCCATTTTCAGAGGGCTGAAAACGTCCAAAATTAAATGAGTATAGCTTTAGATCCGTTAGGAAAAGAATACTAATGAGGAGCAATTTTTGACTGTCTTTCTGAGGTCAATGTCCGGAATACCATGTTGCCCTCGACTTGAAAATATTAATCTCAAAAAGTGATATCATGAACCAGATGGCGGGTAATCTCTTCGTTGCAAAAAGTCATGTAATAATTCGATAATATTTCATTCATTTCGTGTGTGAGTTCAGGAGAAAATCCTCGTTTTAAACCACAGATAGAGAAAACTCCACTATTCCAAAATAGTCTGGTGCACAACAAGATTCGACGATTTTTTTTCTTCGTGATAACCGTGGCAGATAAATGCACACAAGGCTAGGGGGACGTGGCAACCAAAATCTGCACTCTGTGCAGTTTTTCGTCCAATCGAAAAGAGATGGAACTTTCGTTCGCACAAAAGTTTTGACACACAAGACACCTAAAAACATAACCCTGTCCAAATGCGTTTTGCAAAATGTTATACTTCAGAATAGGATGGTCTCTTCAGTTTTGCTGGTACCCGCTATGCTTTAGCACGCATACGATGAAACTTTATCCGGAAAGAAAAATCGGCAAATCTTGATGTGCACATTCGCAGTTGGATACCGAACTCGCTTATTAGTCGCCTAAATTATTTCAGTTATTATCTCCTAAGTGAGTGAAATCGAGAAGAAAAAAAACATTTATGGCTCGAGCGGACAGAAACATCATTACAATGAAAATGCATCATCTCCACAACAGTCACTTGCACTCTGAAACTTATCCTTATAATATTACACTAATTATCGTGTCGCCCTACCTATGAGATAGCACTCGAAAACACTGGGAAGTTCAAGGCGTCTGGATTCAGTGGAAATCATTCCTATATGACTCGGTGAGCTGGGTACTCAGAGGGGGAAAAGACCGCCAAAAAGCTGACAACAGAATCAAGCACGTCCGCCAACCTCCGTGCGTCCGCCGCCGACAAAATTTACGCGGGAGAAGCATGCAGCACGGACTTTTAAAGGGAACTTTTCATAGCTGGGGTTATAGCCATGCGGGATTGTACCCATCAAAATCACCCACTCCATTTGTTTCCGACTTTGTAATTTTCTAATTTCGGGAATGACATTATTGGAGAGACCTGGGCATTTGGAATATTGTGTATGTATTACACAATGCATAGTTTTGTTGACAAAACGCATGGTTAGTTTCCCATAACAAAACGGTGTAAAGGCAAAAACCGCGGTTCTGCGGTCGGTTCTTACAGATTGTGGGCCTTGCGGTAAATTATCCAATGGGACGACAGGTAAGTGATGTCATGATCTAAACAAAGAATGTTGTCATAGTTTCTTTTTCTTGTACTACATAACATAACAGTGCCAGTTAACTTTTTATTGGGGACCGTGCCGGCGAAATAAAACGCACCAGACTAGAAACAGATCAAACAAGGCCTATGATTGGAGGATCCCCTATCCAATAGCACGCGAGGCTATTGACGTAATGTGTTTATAAATACAACCTACTGTTACCAGGGACGGCCCAAAAATGAAGAACCAATAACAATGAGTTTACGAAGGGTTTTTCCTAGGACCCATAAACAGCACGTACAGACATCCCAGATAATCTTGGACAAATAAAGAAAAGCAAACAAACATTATCACAGCCAGTCACTGGGATGATTAGAACTTCAACGTGACCCAATAGCTGACGAGCAAAGTGACATCATGTGTTAAATTTAGCTCTCTTGGACATGGGTGCATTGATCGAAGCTGTGGTTGCCCTTTAAATATTATCTCATTGTCTCCAGTTCTCAAAACGAACAATAACAAAACGGTGTATCGCTTGAATTAAAGCTTTTGCGAGATATATGCTCCAGCAAGCATCTGTACTATAGCTTACAATATCAGTGAGACGCCAACCTCGCAAAATACTTTGTAAATTGCAAAGTGTTGAACTCTTCATCAGAACTTACCTAATTCCCTTTCCCACTCGGTTAGACTTGACTTTGGATTATTCCGCACGCCGTCCCCACTAACTGCCACATTCCTTAAACATCCAAAAACCGAAAAGGCACCAGAATAATTCATGATGACGTAGAAGAAGTTGAGGTAAATTTAATTGGACTTTCATCAAAGTAGAAATGAAGTTTTTACTGGGATCGTAGGTCCGTCCACCACCGATCTTTAGTTTTGAGTGAGCGAAATAAACATCGTTTCTTCCCGGTTCTAGGCCTATATTTCCTGCCCCAACTTGTCTATTTTCGGATCAAGTATAGGCAAGTTGAAACCAAGCAAATCTATGAAGATTCAAGTGAGTACATGTTGCATTGCTTATCTGTTTCTTGTTCCATGCTTCGCGCAAGGACATTGCACTACCCCCAAAACTTGCGTGGGAGGATATGAATATTCATTCCCTTTGATCGGATATCGTCTGTGGTTTTCATTCTTTGGCGCGTAAACATTGCTTACGCGCCAAAAACACAGTCATCCATTGAAATACGTGGTGTGTCACACACAAAAACGAACTATCAAAGCTCTCTCTTTTTCACAGCTTTACAAAAATACATCGCAAATATCGATACACATTATTTTAGTGAGTATAATATTTGGTCACATTTTTAACACCAAAATAATTTCTTTCTAGTCACAAAAAAAATTCTTTCCAGTCGGGTTAATATTTATTGCGATATGGCCAATTGAATAAAAGTATCGCTTTTGCGTCTTGAATTGAATTGGCCATAACTCAATATATATTTACCCGACTGGAAAAATCGTTCCGGTTTTGAAAAGCTAAAGAAATATACTCTGTGTCAATGCGTATTGACATTATTGCGATGTATTTTTTAAGCCGTCAAAAAAAGGGGACTTTAAAGGTTCGGTTTTTTTGTGAACCACCCGGCTGTAGCACAAAGCCACTGAAGTCTGATCTCGGATTGAAGACCCATTTTGCTTGAATAAGTACGTTAATTGTTCCCAGTGTTCTATAGCTTGCACTTTTTGTGATTTTTTTTTCAATTTATGCAGCCTCTCGTTGTCTACTTTTCGTGCCAAAAGCTTGTAACTTTTATATGTGCCACTCGCGCCCAGGTTTTTCTTTTCGTTGGCGACAGGTTGAATTTAAAATTGCGTTTGAATAGAAACCAAAGAATTAATAAACAACGGCGCAAAACGTGTGGTGATGCTGTCTTACTCTTCATATTATTTAGAAAATACAGGACTTTTTTGTCTGGTTTTGTTAAAGATGCATCAAGGTGCTTTCCAACAAAAATTTCTAACAAATTTCAATTTGTATGTTCAGTTGTTTTAACGAAAAAAACAATACTTGACCTTGGGCGGACGCAAGCCTCTGTAAATGAAATTTTATTTTGCGCACACACATTCAATTTAATGGTTTAAAATATTGATCTTTAAACTTAAGTGACGAAAAACAATTTATTGCGAATGCATATTTTGTCTCTGAGATAAGGTAGTTTATATAGTTCATGTGGCCGACCTGTTTGTCCACGGACGGCTTTATTCATTGACTGAGCTCCTGAGCTTGATTTGAAGACAAAAACACGACACGTGAACAACAGTGATTTTGGTGACTTTCGTATTCAAATTAGCATAACACGCTATTGTTGTGGTTTTGTAAAGATTTTTTTTTAACCACGCATGGTCGAAGAACTACACTTCACTACATTATAAAAAAAAGTTCAAAAAGTTAAGTAAGTAGGTTAAAATTCATGTCAAAATTGCGTTTCCTTCTTTTTGCACTTCCCTTTAGCGTCATTCAATGTCATTCTATTTTTTTACAGCGTAGCTTACGTGCTATTTCATTGAACAAATATGTTCAGCATGACCGAATGCCAAAAGGTGTGATATTGGACAGGAAAAGTACATATTTTTGTATGCCACGAGTTTGCATGGTCTGATGGTCATTGACATGACGGCTAGACGCATAAAATGCTATATTTTTCAGACAAGAAATAAGACTACCGTTTTCAGGCGTTGAAGTGCAATGTCTTGGTTTGGAATGTAGTTGCAATTTGTCACTGAGGGCCATGAGTCAAATCTCGATTTCGCTTCCGGCTTTTGTGGTGGTTTAGGGCCCCAACTTTGGAAATTTCGACTTCATTTGTACACAATGGGCGTCGCCAGCACTTTTTTCCGGGAAGGGGGGGGGCAAAGCACATTTTTCCCAAAAATTTCGTAACTTTTTCAACATATTCTCAATTTATCATTTTCTGAGCGTAGGCATGGGAACATTTGCCCTACCCCCATCAAATTCACAGCAATATGGCTTCGCACCTCTTTTTCCCTTTTTTTCCTTTTTCCCCCCTTTTCCAGGGCAGGGCACGTGGTACAAGGTGGTCCGAGTTTCCACTTTGGTCTAAAACTTAAAAAGAATAAAGTCCTATCAATCATTCAGGACTAGAGCAGATAAAAGCCGAACTAAAAGCCCAGCTTTCAGAAATGCCACACAATAATAATGTCATTGGACGTGATACTCTAAACAGTCGTACGCGTGATACCTATCACATCAGTGACGTAGCCAGCGGGGGGGTAAGGTGTGTACCCCCCCCCCCCCTCCCCCCACCGGCCCAATATTTTGTAAAGACTTGCCTTGTCTATTCAAGTTCCTTTTTTTCACCAGCGTTTGCCCCCAATATTTGTAGAGAGTGCCCTTTTTTCACAAACTGTTTAGCACCCCCCCCCATAAAAATGACCTTGCTACGCCCCTATGTCACTTAATGATCGATCGACACTCCACCGCCAATGTGCACACAAAATATTTAAAAGGATGTTGATGTGTTACTTTTATAATTTGTTGCTTCCGCTTTTAACAACACACCATGAAGTCGAAACTAAAACCAACGGGGACATGGGTTTCCTGTTTACCCCATTTTCGTATCGAGTCAATAAAGAGTTGTACAATTATTCTACAACTTAACTCCTCGTCGACACCCACGCCTCGTCCTGTGAACCATTCTCTGATCAAAACAAACACAAGCGACTGTCATGAGAATTGGGTCTGTGTCACGACTGTACATAGGACAATAATATTTTGAGGGTGAAGTTCACAGGCACTATTGATGAAGTATACCCAGCCGTGGAGTATACCCAGTGGTATGTACCGTACCACCCCCGTGGAGTATACCCATGTACCACCCCCATGGAGTATAATAATAATAATAATAGTAGAGACATTTCTAAAGCACAGACAATCGCAGACAAATCCACCTCAACTGGGCACTTATACAAAGAATATACCCATGTACCACCCCCGTGGAGTATATACCCAGTGGTATATACCACCCAGTGGAGTCCCTCCCACTGTCTGGATAGCACGGCGACCTTTGCGTGTACCGTGTCACGGTCACTCGCACACACGCGGCGGCCATTTTCAAATTGAAGCTCCTCAAAAAGCCCCACAACGCACGGATCCGTATTACAAAAAGGACAGAATTACAAAAGTTTAGGAAGCGATTTTGGATCATCAAATACGTCTTTATTTATTCATTTTGCCCAGTGTTATTTACTCATGTTAATATTTATATATGTTAATAATTTAATTTTCTTTCTTTTCATATACGTTTACGTAGCCAATGGGAGCGTCAAAATGGCGCCCAGTGACTTCATTCCCCACGGCCCGGAGCCATGTCGAGTCAGTCGCTCCCCAGCCACCTAACACATCCAATTTGACAAGAGGACAGTCAAACTTGACTTGCCCATATTATTAGGTCATGACAAGTTGGAACATAACAAGGTCTGTTGTTATAAAAGTGACGGATTTTTACAGCATTTTACGTGTTGACATTATTTACAGTCAAGTAAGTTTCCTTTTGATTGATTAATATACAACATTTTGTTGTAAAATTTACGCTGCGGAGTAATTAACGTGAAGTTCTGTGATTATTCCGCACACCGTCCCCCCCCCAGTGCCCCCCCCCCCCGCCAAATTCCGTCGACATCCAAAAATCGAAACATCGCAAGAAACGTTCATGATAATGCAGAATAAGTTAAGCTGAGCTGAATTAGTTGGACCACTCATCAAACTGGAAATTAAGTTTTTACTGGGATATTAGTTGGATATTAGTTGGACCACTCATCAAACTGGAAATTAAGTTTTTACTTGGAGGAAGGTCCGTCCACTACAGGTCTATGGCTTGGAGTGAGCAAAATAAACATTGTTTCTTTGGCCGGCTCTGGGCCAATACTTTCCTGCCCCAACTTGTCTTCTTTCGAATCAAGTTTTGGCAAGTTGAAACCAAGCATATCCTACATGAAGATTCAAGTGAGTACATGTTGCATTGCTTATCTGTTTCTTGTTTTATGATCATATTTAATGCACAGGACAATCCCTTTAGTAACCACTCACTTTGTTTTATTTATTGTTTTATTTATTTATTTCAGCAAAACGTGCATGGGAGGATATTCGTTCCGTTTAATGGGATAGCTGTGGTTTTCATTCATTGGCGCTTAAGGGACCGTGACCATTCAGCCCTGGTATGAAAAGCCCCCCCCCCCCCTCCCGGTACCCAGTCCGGTCCAGAGCCAGTCCGGTGTTCAGCCCAGTCTCGTCCGGTACATGTATAGTCTGGTTCCCAGACCTGACAATTATTCCCGACGCTCACGTCTTAAATTGTAGGTCAGGCAGCCTCCGTGGCTAAAAATAAACATGACGACATTAATGGCCCTTTTTTAAAGCGCGGTTTCGTTTCCGATTTCGCTTTATCACTTGTAGATTTTAATGTTCTGATCAAATCTTTAAATAAATCACTTGCTTCGTAATATCATACAGTTATGATAATAGAGTTTGATGTTTTTGTATGATAACATTGAGAAATGTTGATCTGGAATCTTCAAAATTACGGAACCAAATAGCACTGTTAGCAGGCGGAGCCGAATGAAGACCGAGTTTTGGAAAATCTCGGTAACGGTCGTCAAATTCAAAATTGTACATGACGCAGCAAAAAGTTCGCCCGTCCGAGTATAATATACTGTTAATAATATACGATTTTGTGCATCAAATATTATTTGATGCACAAAATCGTCGTTGGATTTCAAGTTTTCTGGATAAAAACAATGAATATTATTATCAACTCATTAAAAATAAAATTAATAAGCAATTAGCAGTTAATGAAACCTATATTATATACTCGGTAAAACTCGGGCGCTATCCGATTGTCGACGAAACGACTTCGGCAAACTTCGGAAATTTTCGGAAAAAGGAGGAATTCCTCCCGTTTTAGTCACGTGACTAAAATTGTAATACATTGTATTACCGGAGGCTACCGGACCTAAGATGCATCAGGAATAGTCGGAATCTTTTGGTCTGGGAACCAGACTAGTACATGCATGGTCCTGTCTGACCAGAAGTTTTGGAGTCAGTCAGGCGCATCAATTGATTGCCCTTCAGAGAACTTCCAGAGCAGAACAATAGCAGACTTACCGCGTTAAAGATGAAATCCTTCCATAACGCCTTGGTAATTTACGGTCCCATTGTGCGCGAAACCGCATGGCAGGGGTTTTGATCTGTGCCGACAAAAGTGTTCTATTGTTTCGCGCTGAGAAATGAAAACCAAAATTTAAACATTGATCGCGGCAAACCCGCGACACACTGAGTGAAATACATGTACATGTATATAACACAAAATATTTGCAGGCTGAAATCGGATTGCCCTCAGGCCCCCATACCTTATTATACGCTCATATGCGTACTATGTAACTTTTTCCCAAGGTTTTGTAGGTTGTGCTTTTGGGGTTTTTTTTGTTCAAACTATGCAGCCTTGAGTGACCCCATTCCGGTTGACTTTGAAATTGCTCTTGAACAGAACACCAACAAATGAATATACAACGTTGCAAAACGTGACTGGTATAGATGATGTTTTAAATCTACAAATTATTTCCAAAATCGATGGTTTTATACCCTGTGCTGTCCCCAAATGTTCAATTCATATGTTTTGTTTTAACCAAAAAATGCTACTTCATCCGGATCTTGGGCGTTTTCGCAACCCCCGCCTGAAAGGGATTTTCATTTTTGCGCACAAAATTATTGAACCCGTCCAGCGAAAGCCAAATTATTGTCTGGCAACCAAGAATTTGATTTTCGGAGAAGGAATCGTTCAAAAACTAAACGGCGGGAGATTTTTCGTTTGATGTTTCATTCAAAATTGAATCATTAATTTGTATTCTAAAATAATTAATGCGGCCTGACGTGGCGAACTTAACAAGTTTCTCTTCAGAGGTAATATGACGGAGTTACAAGAAACAAACATGCAGGGACTCACAAGCATGCAGGGTTGGGAGAAGGAACACAGACTGGGAGGGAATAATATCGTTATCACGGTACAACATAAAAACGATAAAATATACTAATAATACCGGAGTCTTTTATAGCGCACGTATCCACCAACAATTAGGTACTCAAGGCGCTAATTAATATGACCTTATTTTAAAGACAGGTATTAATTTGAAACATTTTATGTAGCACCTTTATAAGGGTTGACAAGGTGATGCGGCGCATTTAGCAACCACTGCCAGAAACACCGCGGCACACCCCTTCTCTTAGCGATAAGTATCACTGGGGTCTTATACAATGCACAACGCACTGCTTTACGTCCCAATCCGAAGAAGGAAGCAAACATGGTTAAGTGTCATGCTTAAGGACACAAGTGTCAAGACCGGGACTCCAACCCACACTGAAACAGCAGAGCTTGAGTCCGGTGCTCTTAACCGCTCGGCCATGACACTACATAGCGACAAAATAATAACAATGATACTTACAATCAGGAGAGAGGGTCATAACGAAGGGATACTGCCACAGAGTACATGAACATTAATAGGACTGCTGCAAACTACGAACTGACTGGATTGACTGAAATGTACACAGCTTAAACATGAATACAACAGCTCAGCACTGGTATCATTGCACCCACTGGCCTCTTCCCGAACTTAGATTTGTATATTTCTAAGAAAATAGCAGTTGATAAAACGAGTCTATTTTCGAGGTTTAACCAGACCTGTATGTCAATCAACCATGGCACGTGCCGCCGCGTAATAATTCTGCGTAGGCCTAGTATTGATACTTGTCACATTCCACCGTTATTGGGCAAAGCGATCAGTTGTTCGGGTGGCAATCGTTACTATTAGTCGGAACCGACAGGAAGTCGGATTTCCTTTTTGGTAGTACCATGGAGGTATTCCTACCTCCATGGTAGTACAAAGAAATATGAAAAATATAAAAAATGTCGGCCTGTATACTGCATACAATGACGGGACAGGGCCCGCGCTGTGAACCGTTATAGTAGCCAAGCAACATGTCTGTGTCATGACTGGGCTCACTGGGGAACAATACACTGTAAAAAGAAATGGCGTTTCCAGTGGTGCACCCAGGATTTGGCTTGGAGGGGCTCACTATTTTATTTTATTTTCAATTCTTTTAGGTTGTTTTTTTTTTCAAAAATTCTTGTCCAAAATTTTTTGGCCGCAGATAAAAATGTTTTTTTTTAGGGAGGGAGGGCGGACTTATAGGCCACATACTATCACCGAGGTCAAATTGTGGGACTAAAAAAGAAAAGTACAAGTGGGCGTTTCCAGTGGCACATTTAGGACCAAAAGTCGGACATTTCTAAAGACATAATATCGTGATTTGTTTGGCCCACGACAGGTTTAGATTTTACATTGAGACGTTTAGAGATATTGTGCGTGGACATTGTTGCGTCAGTTCCGTTGCAGGAGGTGTAGGCCTAGGTGGGGCTGGGGCAGATATGTAGGAAAGATATTCGAGGGAAATTGGGACTTCGATGATACAAGCATGGAATTTGGCACACAGTAAGAGTATGCCATGAGAAAGATATTTGGCTAAAAGGCCATCGCAGATTTGTCCTTTGAACAAATAGGTAAAACAACAAGCATTTTTCACATTTTTCGAAATGGCTGCCACTGCTTGTTATTATATATTCTATATTTTTTTCAAAGGTCTGCGATGGCCCTATGCCCAAATATCTTTCTCATGACATACTCTGACTGTGTGCCAAGTGCATGCTTAGCTTGTATCATCAAAGGCACAATCCCATCACCCTCTGCCGTATGCCCGTCCATTGCAACATATAGGCTTTGAGCAAAATAACAAGTGTTTATTCCCGGGCTCCATCGCTTTTTCCCGTCCCAACTGAATTTGTCTTATTTCGGATCAAGTGTGGCATTTTGAAAATAGGGCCTACACAAATCACATGCTTCGTAATGTTTATCTGTTTATTGATCTATGCTTTGCACAACTATGGCACAACGACAATCTTTTGAGGATCTTCAGCAAAACTTGCGTGGGAGGATACCGTCACAGTCTGTTTGGATATGATTTGGATCATTGGCGCCTAAACATTGTTCGCGCCTAAACCGCTACACAGTTATATTGAAATATTACAGCACTATTTGCTGGCTGAACTCGGATATGCCCTGAGGCCCAATACGTTGTTCACTGTATGCTCGTAAAGGCCTACGATGTAACTTTTTCCAAAGGGACGGTGTACATTGTGGGTTTTTTTGGTGATTTGTTGGGGTTCAAAGGAATTTTAAAGAAATTCTTTAAAGGAATGCCGCCACGCAATAATTGTACGCAAGACGTGTCAAAAAATGTCCTACTTCTGATCCTAAATAACTATATTGTTTACCAATGGAATTAAGCCAAAATTTCAGATATGACCAATTATATGGAGCAAGTTTCATCGGCTTTGTGCAAGAGGGCGAGATTTTAATGTCATATACGAAAAAAAGCTGTCGATACAGTGCTGA